>CAJTBE010000007.1:1200000-1507459 GCA_910574555.1 Trichaptum abietinum
TTCACCAGAAAGGCTCTCGTTCTGTCCGGCAGGTGCGTGAAAGAAAGTGTTGCTTGGAGTGGCGGCAGATCTCGACGTCTTTGCGGTCTGCACACGGGTGCGAAATGGAAGTTCACCTTTGGGATCTTCTTTCCTAGCCTTTTTTGCAGGCTTTCTGTTTGACGCATCCGTACTTGCCGCTTCATATTGTGAGTCAAAGTAGTCAACCTCCAAGCTTTGAAAACATCTGAAAATGTATAGGCAATATAACTCACCAATGTCTAAGTCTTCGTCGTATTCAACTTCACAACCCGACACGTCTTTAACACCGTTCTTCGAGCCTGCTTACGCCAGTTCAAAGCTATGTAATTACTGATCTGAAGTTGAAGACTTACTACTAGCTTCGCCCTTTGGCTTCCTACGTCCACGTTTTCCAGCGAGTTTAGGCACTGTTGAGCCCATCTGGGTGCGTGTCTCAAGAGCCTTCGACAAATTGTTTTCAAGCTCTACGGTCTCTAGCATCGCTGCTTCTTGGTTTTCTGCTGCGGTCACCTTCTTGCGTACCTTGTCAGCTGCCTCTTGTTCTTTTGCTGCCCGTTTCTGCTCCGCAGCGAGTTTTTTCCTCTCTTTCGCGACCGCGACTTGCTGGGCCGCAGCTCTGCGGAAAGCTGCCCGTTCTTCCTTCTGTTTTTCCTTCTCCTCCTTCTCCTTCAATGCCTCATCCCGCCTCGCTGCCTGCTGTACTTTCCTTTTGTCTTTTTCTTCCTTCTCCCGCAATATCTCCTCCTTTGTTCGTCTTGTTCTGAGTTGGTCAACTACTGCTCCGGGGTGCTGGTTACTGTTCTTGGCCCTCGTCTGTCTTCGAGTTGACATTTTGTGCAGTGTTTTGAGACTTGGGTGATAATAAGATGGATCGAAGGTGCAAGTTCAAGATCAGGGAGGCGAGGGCGTCTATCTTAGACAAGTTGAAAATTTACGCCCACTCACTCAGGCTGCCACTGGCCAGGCTGCCACTGCCAGCCTGAGTGTGTGACTCACGCACTGCCAGTGGCAGTGGCACTCAGGTTCACTGCCAGTGGCAGCCTTACGGCACTGGCACTGGCACTCAGCTGTGAGTCCCAATCATCGACATATACTACTGAAGGCTACATTGATGCCAGCGACACGGAAAAAGCACGACCCCTTTCATTTTCCACCAACTATTCGATGTACCTTGCCCAGCTGTAGTAGGACGTTCAAGAGTCAATCTGGAAGAGCAAGACATGAATATTCAGCTCATCCGATGTCATCCGTGGCAAGATCTACTGCCTGTGGTCACGACTATGATTCTTCACCTATTCGACCCACACGAGCTCCAACTCCTCAACCTCTACCGAGGTCGTCCGAACTTCCAACAGAGGGTCATTTTGAGAGCGGCTCTGACTCCTACGATTACGATATTTCCATGCTTACACAGGATATCTCGATGCTCAGTATAGGCCGAGACGAGTTGCTTCAAGACCTAGACAGACCTGATTCTCTGTCCCATTCTGGCACCGGAAGTGACAGTGGCCGTAGTGCATCCTCTGAAGACTTGGACTTCGACATTGGAGATCATGAGGAGAGTGATGGTAACCTAAAGGTGTATCACAGATATATGAATGGTGCGCACCAAGTATATTGTCCTCGGTTTGATAGCACTCTGATGAAAAACATCGAGCAGCCACCCCGTGTGATGCGGAAGGAAACAACTTAAAAAACGAAGAACCACCTGTTCCGCGAAATGAACCTGCACCAAATGACTGGTCTCCCTATTCGTGCCGAGCAGATTTTGAGCTAGCAGACTTTCTTTATCGCGATGAGCAAATGTCTGCTGGTAATATAACAAAGCTTCTCGGAATCATGAAGGCTTACCAGCGAATTCAGTCTGTGAAGAACGCAAAATCTGGCGGATATTCTGAGTTGGACGTAACTGAACCCGACGATGACTCAGATCTGGATCCTACTAGTACGCTACTCGATGGAGACGCACAAAAGTTGTACAATGTCATTGACGCTACGAGAGTTGGTGACGTGCCTTGGAAATCCTTTAGTAACTTCTACACGGACGACAATGGCCAAAAAGCGACAGACGAGAACACCGAGTCATGGAAGAGGAAAGAATATGATGTATGGTTTCGGGATCCCTTGGAAGTGATCCGAAATTTGGTGGATAATACGGCTTTAGAAGGCGAATTTGACTATGTCCCATTTCGTGAATATCAGCCAAAGGAGGAATCTGATGACATCAATGACAAAGAACGAGTGTTCAGAAATTACATGTCCGGAAATTTCGCTTGGGAACAGGCTGTAAGTCATGAATAATGCAGCATTCAAAGTTGGAGGAAGCGTACTGATTATCCTTGACTTAGAACAAAATCTCAGCCGAAGATGAAGCAGTCCATGGGTCCATGTTCGTTCCGGTGATCTTGGGGAGCGACAAGACAACAGTTTCCGTTGGAACTGGCAACAACGAATATTATCCGTTATATCTCTCAATAGGAAATGTATCAAACAAGGCCCGGCGGTCCCAAAAGTTGAATACAGTCCAGCTCGTAGCATTTTTAGCAATACCAAAGAGTGTGTGTCAAAAACTGAGCCATTCAATTGTGTTTTGACGCTTTTTTTGCAGCTGAGCGGCAGTACGAAAAGTCAGATGACTTCCGTCGCTTTAGACATCAAATTTTTCATTCATCTATATCGAGAATCTTGAGTTCATTGAAGACCGCCATGTCCATAAACAATGAACAGACCATTCTCCGGTGCCCTGATGGTCACTTGCGTAGGTCGGTTCTCGGACTCGGCTCGTATATAGCCGATTATCCGGAACAGGTGAGTCTATGCGCAATATGCACTGGATGGTGCTGCAAGTAAGTACTGTCCTCAGGCAACGCATACAAGTCCGTGAGAATGGCTTACTGTGGCTATATGATATAGATGTACAGCACCTCACAAGAACCTAGATAATCCGGAATTTGTTACAAACCCTCGAACAAAAGAGCTGCACGAACGATTGATAGAACAGGTGGATGACAACGTCATAAGTAGAGCAACAATTCGAAAAGAGTATGGATTCCATCAGGAAATCGTGGTATGTGCTTCAAAGTCTCCCCTGGATGCATATTTTACAATCAGGTTGTCCCGTAGCCTTTCACCAATGACTTTCCGCGAGCGGATATATGCGATCTCATATCTCCGGACCTACTACACCAAATCATCAAAGGCGTGTTCAAGGATCATCTTGTCGAGTGGATTTGCCAGACCTTGACCACGACAGAGCTGGATATTGTGGATAAAAGGTGCTATTCTCTCACAAGTCGTATAATGTAAATACCATTGCTAACCCTCTACAGGATTAGAGTCGCTGCTCCTTTTCCTGGACTTCGCAGATTCCCCGAAGGCCGAGGCTTCAAGCAATGGACAGGCAATGATTCTAAGGCACTGATGAAAGTATGTGGCCTTTCTACCTAATTCGAGGCGGTGGATTGCTGATATTTGATGCAAACCGCTTAGGTGTATCTTCCGGCTATTGTGGGCATTGTGCACGATGATATAATCACCACAATGAGTGCATTTCTGGACTTTTGTTACCTTGTACGTCGGTACACGATTACAGCCTCAACTCTTGATCAGATCAAAGCCTCTCTGGACCACTTTCATCAATTTCGGCAAATATTCATAGCCAAGGGCATCCGGGATAACTTCTCACTGCCACGACAGCATGCCATGGTCCACTATCCTACAATGATCCCTCTCTTCGCCGCACCGAGCGGGCTGTGTTCATCGATCACAGAGAATAAACACATTTACGCGGTCAAGGAAACATGGCGACGCTCAAACAGAAATGATCCTTTGGGTCAAATGATCACAGCAAACCAACGACTAAGTAAACTTATTGCATCGAGGGCAGACTTTGAAAGGCGTGGAATGCTGGACGATTCGTTGGCGGAGGCTTCGTGGAGAGCTTTGCGTGATGTTCTGCGCAAGAATATCTCAGAGTTGGACACGGATGACGCTGAGAAGATTTCTACTAGTACTCGGGGAGAGCATAGGCACCTCCGTGGCGTACTATTGACAGGCGCAGCTGATGATACAGAGGACTTCTTCGATGACATTGTGGGCAATCATGAACTCAATGAAATTGCAGACCTGGACAATTCCGAAAGCTTAGTGGATGGGCCGCAGTGTGGTGCGGTTCATGGCATACGACATGCTGAACGCCAGATCCCCGCGTGGGCGGCAGAAATGACCCTTTGAGCTTGATATTAATGGCTTCGAAGCAACGTGAGTATTACTTATTACTAGTAGTAACCCGTGCTTTTGGTGCTGCTCAACTGACTTCTTTGATGTTATCCTTGCAGAGTCCAGTAAGGTGTACCCTAAACAGCTCAACGCTCTTGCAGCGATGAAAGGCTATCCTGAGTTCCGACAGCTCCGACAGCTCATCAAAGTATACTTACTTAACAAGTACGAAAAGCACACCTACAACTCAAGGGCTTATTCTGGCAGAACTGAACCAGGACATGCGCAGTTTGAATTAGACATGAGCAATGACTTTTCAATTTTCCATTCAGCCACCGCTTTCTTTGCCTACCGTGGTGAATCGATCCCTATAGAACAAGCAATGAGGGAGGTGATCAGGTCCAATCCGTCTTGGCGCGGAAAACCTCGACGAGATGCAGTACTTGTCCGAGTTAGTTCACGCAAACAGGGGTTCGCAGGAATGAGAGTTGCTAGGGTTATACTTCTTTTCTCCTTCACAGCCAAAGCGGAACGTCAGGAATGCGCTCTCATACAGTGTTTCAAACGTGTTGGCGACTCGCCTGACCCGAAAACAAGTATGTGGATTGTCGAGCCGGATTATGAGTCAGAGACTTCTAGTACCACCTGGCAGCGTGTCGAATGTTGTCCTGGAGTGAATGCCAGTGGCAGACGTCACTATGACCGTGACTGCAAGGCTCCGAAGTTATCTGTGATAGATATAGGGGACATCTTCCGTTTAGCTCACCTCCTTGGGGTTCAGAAGGGTGATGAATGTCCTCCGAAGTCATTGACACCTGAGGAATCCCTGGACTTTTATGATAGATTTTATGTTAACCGATTTGCTGACATGCACATGCACGAAACATTGTATGAAAGAAGACACTGTCAATGATAAAGATAAACTCTTCATTTAGCACATACTACAAAGTAGATTGAAACCTACGAAGTGAGGATCCTGCAACTTCAAGTTCTTGAAGTTGAAAGTCCGACGACTCCGACTCCGGCGACTCGGAGCCTGAGTCGGACTCGGAGTGGAACTTCAAGTTCAAGTGATAACTCACGCCACCTCAGGCTGCCACGTAGCCTGAGTACGGTAGTACTACTGCCAGTGACTCCGACTCGGAGGACTCGGACTTGGAGCCGACATCATGATGATGATCCGAGTTTCAAATTGAACTTGAATGCCACTGGCATGTCAGTGATGTTTGGCGACTACTACCTACTATTAGTACTCACTGGCAGGGTACCGTACTACTACTAGCCACTGGCAGCTGAATTATCCAGTCTCAAGCCTCCAATTCTGTCCACTCAGACTGGCAAGTTGTCACAATCTCAACTTTGAGTTCAAACGGTTGTTGTTCGCTTCTTCTAATACTACTACTCAGGGCAACTACTACTATCGTGATTACTACTACTAGTAGTACTCGCTTCACGTTCAGCAGTCTACTAAATCTGCAACTCTGTTGCCTGGAATGTCTGGAACTCGGAGTCCCACTGGCTGCCAATGTTCGAGTTGTGGACACAGCCTGAGTCACGGTAGTACTACTACCAGTACTGGCACTCAGGCTGTTGGCACCCGCCGGCGCCGTGTCAAACCTGAGTCGGCTGCCGACTTAGGCATTAACGCTCACTGGCACTGGCAGGCCGGCGCTCACCGTGTTGACTCCCCAGCCAGCTCTCAAGTAGACGGGTACCATCGCTTGCCAGTGCCAGTGGAAGACTGGCATGATTTGGATTCAGAACTTGAAGAAAAAAACCCAGACCACCCAAGTCGCTCATACCACACACAGGACACTACACACTTCCGTGGTAGATCCACTCGGGCCGACTCGGAAAGCACTCGCAGTCTGAGACGCAGGTCGCGCGAGGTTTCAATCGACAACTTGAACATGGAATGCCAGAGTCGTCACTATACTACTACTAGTGTACTACGTGATAGTAGTATTGGGCTTGGCGAAACTGTTCGCAACACTGGCAGTGGTAGCCAAGGTTCAGTCAACAAGCGCTCAAGCTTCCTCCCCAACTTGAAGTCGTTGGATCAGCGTGACAATCGTCATCTGCACCCACTATCGCACGAGGAAATGCCACGAACTTTCTCAAGTTACAAGGGCTTGTCGTCATCCCACTCAGCTCCTTCAAGTCAGCGATCCGACAACGTCGCGAGAGTGCGAGATCAGTCAACGAGTTCCTTGAACAGCCCGAGGGGTAAGGTGTCAGGAGCGCGGAACTTGTCGCGCGACCCAGTGGAATTCAATCTAAATAATGCGGAGGGCCCAAGGAAGGAACCTATCTGGGAGGTTAAAGCTGAGATCAACGAGACAAATTCGAGTCCTTCAGGTGTGCATTATTTTCAATTGATAAGTAGAAATGATTATCGATTAACGCAAACGATAAGCCTTTATCGCCAGGGAAACTCTGACGAAAAACATATGTCGGCAAAAGGAAACACTCAGGTCTTTATCTTCTGAAACAAATGACCACGTCGAGGCAATACAGAATAACCACTATGAAAGCGTATCGGATCGTGCTAGGACGGAAGAGCAAGTCGAGCAAGAGGAGGGGCAGGATGCATCAATTGTGCAGTCGGAAGACGTCGATCTTCGTGCAGCGGTGGCAGCTCTGAAAAGCGAGATGATGGAAATGAAGAAGGCGTACCTTGCGAAGTTTGAAGAAATTACGAGCCTTAAACAGTCTTTCAATAAACGGGAAGAGCTCGTCGAAGAACTCTTCGAAACAGTCGATCTATTATGTGAAAGTGTCGTTGGGGTTCGTAACAGTCATACTCATCAACATTGATGTTCTACATCTGACTGCCTTTCTTTAGAATCAAGCGGCGAAGGATGCGGTGACTTTACGGTCTTTCCTGGAGGACCTTCAACGCTACGTAGTTCACGGCTCATTTTTCCTTCTCCGTTTCTCGAAGACTGAGAGGGAAAAATGCCATCAATTTCGAGGCCAGCGGAAGCTAGAATGGTCAAGTTTCAATAAAGAAATGAAGGAGATCTTCCTGAAGTATCATGGTACACCTCGAGGTACAGAAGGATACTCCCAACTGTATCAAAAGAGGTCTCCGATGGGAGAAGCTTTATACCCAGGGGACGGAAAGACGCCTAGTCGAAAAGCATCACCTCTGCCAAGGCAACAGGTGCAGACGCATCTGTATTATACTGGAGACAGACTCGAGTTCGACGTTTACAAGCTTGGGATATTCTATTTCTTCATTCCCTTGTTCCTAGCCCACTATGTTGCCTATAGGAACCATATCGAACTTCTGGAGGAGATGATTCACGCGTTTCGCGACAAACTGCCCGATGCCGTCGAGAAGGAACGAAGGGGATTGGGAGGATCACACAATTATCAGACAGCTGCGCAACAAGCACGCATTGATCTTACCAGCAATGTGGATATCTACCCAGATGGGTATACTCGGTGGCCCTCTGTAGGGGCAATTGGCTTGGACAGTTTACTGAAATTGGTGAAAGACGACGTAACGACACGGCGGGAGAACAGCAAGACTGTTGATGATGAACTTCAAAATGCAATTGCTATTTTCGAAGGCAGCGGTCTGCTTACGTCCAGCGACCTGGCGAACGATTTGGAACCCACTGTATTATCCTTCCGACATAGACGTATGGTTGCATATGAAAGGCACCGTACACGATTGAATCAAAGTATTGCTTCGGCAAACCCACGAAATGTGGAACAAGGACCTGATACCCATTCCTCTAGCCACGCGGGTGAACGTCGCAAGCTTGACTCTTTGGATTCCCCGAACGATGAGGATGAGCCTCAAAAGAAACGTACCCGCAACTCCGACAATCAAGTGATCCCCACCGAACCGCAAACGACGAAATTTTTTTCTCGGGCTCTAGAGAAGGCGGAAAAAACGCAGAGTGTTCTAATTCACGGATATACGACAGTGAAAAGATGGCTCGCGGTAGTCACCAACGATGAAATATTTAAGCACGTCGTAACCGGGAAATCTGTCATGGGTGAAGCACTGAATGCAATCGCGCATGAGAGAGAGAGGAGTGTCGAGAAGATTTACGAATCCGCTACAAGGCTGTCAAGTCTGTTCGCTTCGGACGCCGAAGGTTCCAATGGGAGACCCCTTTCAGAAACCGAGAAAGCAAAGTATACGGCCGCGTTTCAGGAAGTGGACGCGAGTGGTTACGAGGACAGCGGTGATTTGTTGGGACCAGATTTACCTCTTCCGTCAAATAATGGGCGGTTGAAAGTTGCGGAGTTTATCTCACGCGCGAGGGCTCGGACAGGGGAAGAGCAATTGAAATCGATATTTGGATGCGCTGAATTTGCCCATCTGGATTTGGCATATGGCAGGGAAACGTAGGGATATCGGGTCTTGAGCCAGACTGTACTACTAACCAGATGTGCGTAGTATTCAAGCTGTAACTACTACTACTAGTAGTACCCATAGTACCTAGTACTAGTACCTCTACCTCTTCCTATGAGTTTACTAGTACTATATTTTGCTTTTACTTTTTTCTAGTACTAGGTTTTAAATTATAACCACCCAATATAGTGTTCAAGTTGAAACTACGGAACTTCGTTGGATTTTGATAGAGTCTGGCCCCGGCAACTTGAAGCTCCACCGGCGTGACTCAGCCTGACCTCAGAGCGCCGGTGGCGTGTGACTGGAAACTAGAGCAGTGGTATAAGACCAGAAATGCCCCCTCGCGGCACCCACTCAGAACCCTCTTGTGTATTTCGTCTTGACTACTGCCTAAATCGTCTCGACCACAATTTGAACTTCCTGAACTTGCATTATTCAGCAAAATAGTATCCCTACTATGGCCACAACAATGCATTCGAAACTTAGTGATCCTAGTAAACTTGAAGCTCGCGCCGGCGGTGGAAGTGAGTCCTGCGTTCTTTTTCACTGACAATGCCAGTGGCAATACTGATTGTTGCTCACCACCACAATAACAGACTCTTCATCGCCGGTCTCTGCCAGTACCGGATCAGACACCAGCTCGCCTGGCTCGATCTCGGAAGAGCATGCAAGCCCCGGCTCGCGTAACTCAGGATCGGAGAACAACAGTGACAATTCACATGTTCCCAGTTGGACTCCTGTCTTCGCTAGCGAAGTTGCTATTTATCCGATGCCTGTGCCGGCATGGACGGGGCCAATGCCTCCGCCATCGACAACGCTGTTGTCGGCGAACCAGTACGATAAACTGAGGATTTTTGCGAACTCTATCGGCGGAGCTGTCCCTAACAATACTCGGGGCGCCGATCTTAACAAGCCATCACCCACCGACCCTACTACTGGCAAGCCACCACCCACCGACTCTACTACTGGCAAGCCTCGCAGCACCCATCGTGACAAGCCTCACAGCACCCATCCATCACGTACTGTTCACGGAAAGAAGCCATCAATCGAAGGGAACACCGATCGGAAGACGGGAATTGGCCTTCCTGACAAGTCTCAGAGCACCGATCGTGAACGAAGGACAACCGTGTCACCAGAAGAACAAGACAACTACTACCTTGGCCTCCCGGGCAAGCCTCGCCTGGTCGGGCGCACCGGACCCGATTGGAAAGAGCGAAACCAGCAGAAATCCGTAGACATAGTTGGCGACCACAAAATCGTCCCTATCTGGGAGAAGATCTTGGGCCCAAAGATTCTACGTACTTGACGAGGAGAACGTGCGTTGGACCAGTTTGGAAGCCAACCGCGTTGGCTACGAAGACGATAAAGGAGTGATCCCCGTTGTCGTTCTTGTCGGAATCGAGAATGATTCGCTTAAACCTGAAGAGGCGTGCCGCATCTCGAAACGCGCTAAGGATATTTTGGTGACATATGACATTAACGACGTTCAAGTCGAGATGAGGGAGCGATATGTCTTTCCCGCCACTCTCACCTCCACGGACGGCTCCCCGGTTAGCCCATCGGACGCAGGCGACATTGGCTCATCCACAGACGGCTCCCCGGATATTGGCACCTCCTCGGACGGCTCCCCGGTTGGCTCATCGGACGCAGGCGACATTGGCTCATCCACAGACGGCTCCCCGGATATTGGCACCTCCACGGACGGCTCCTCAGACCCAGTCTCCAACCTGCAGCCAACCTCCACGGACGGCTCCTCAGACCCAGCCTTCAACCTGAAGCCAACCGTCTTCACTGAAGAGCCTACTCAGGTTGTTGAAGAGCATGTAGACGCCATGGATATTGTCCCTACATTCAGATTTTCAATCCATCAACCCTTTGTTCGTTCCTCGACATCATTATACAACAGTTTGATGTCTTCTTTCTCCATTGCTCCGGGGAATTGTATAAGCTCCAAGGACGAACACTCCAGAAATATATGGTCAACAGGGACACTCTACGCTCTCGGAAAGACAGAGAAGGGCGATCTCGTGGCGTACATCCTCTGTTGCCGCCATGGTCACGTTTACCCTTCTTTAGCTCACGGAATACTAGACACCTCTATCTACAATTATCCGGATCCGAAGGAGAAGGATAAGGGTATCATCTACCCTATCAACCTGTTCACACAGCAAACACTGGACTTGCTCTTCGGGGTGATTAGAGCTGGGTGGGAGAGGGTGAAGGATGATAGGAATGCAGATACGGCAGATTTGGATATGGCTAAAAGCGAGATTGGGTCTTATGAACGAATGTTTCGCGGTGGCCCTAGGGACTGGATCGACAATCGTATCGGAGAAGTGTTTTACTCTCCGGGCATAGTGAAGGGCAACTTGCTTCAAACCCTAGAACCCTACTTGAGGGACTGGTGTTTGGTCAAGGTGGATCCGAAATTGTTGCCAGATGATCTCGACTACGACGGTTTTCATAACGTCGTGAACATAGAAAGGGCTGCACCGTCTATTGACGTACAGAAGACTTCGGCAGATGCTACTTCCATTCGCGCATGGCTCGGCTGGACGGTTGAAAATTATGGATTTGTGCCCATCAAGACATACGCACCAATGAAAGACATCTTCCCCTACAGTATGACCGAACAGGAGCTGGAAAACGGGCGCTGGCTATTTACCGATAGTATACGACTTCGCTCTTATAATGTGTACAAGTACGGCTGGGCAAGTGGCCATACACTAGGACGTGCCAACAACGTCGCTGCCTTTTTTACTGGACCGGATAAGGGTACTAGAGTACTTGCACTGCAAATTCCTCCGCTACGGAGGACGGATCAGTCCCGGGACGCTCCACACGGGCGGCCCATTTGCAGTATCTGGGGATTCAGGCAGCTTAATTATTGACGAGCACAAACGAGCAATTGGTATCGTCTCACACACGGGAGGAATTATACGGGCGGATGTTACTAACCCGAACACCTCCGAAGGCGATAGTTTTACTTATGCAATAGCCTTTTGGCAGGTTGTGAAGGATCTGAAATCCATACCTTCACTATTATCGAATGCAGATGTGAAGGTGACCTTTGGCATGGTGGAGGAATCTAGACCACTGGCACTGGCAGAAGCGTAGGAGTGGCGATGCCTTTTTACAATATCTCATGCATGCATTTTAGTAGTATATTGTCTTCTGCTCTGTCTTTGATGGCGTTTTGCGTGTACTCTGTGTATTAGCACAGTTGTTGTTGTATGACTTGATGAAAGAGAAATGATATTGATTGCTTGCCCATACTTTGAGCGAAGTTAGAGGTGCGACGAGCTGGAGCTTCAGGCTGAGGTGGACTCGGAACGGGATCTCGTCTGTCATTGTGTAGTAGTACTATAGTGGGACAACCTTTGCAAAAATTTCAGCATTTTGTGAGCTTCAATTCAAGCACGGCTTCCTTAGTAGACACAAAATGCCTTCAAGTTGTAGCACTTCTCTAAGATCTTGTCTACATTTGTATGATTTTTATTTATTTTATAAGAATTAGACAAAGCTATCCGATCGGCCTATGACCGAAATGTGATGGCACTCAGAAAGACCCCACTTGCAAAATCTCGGCCGTACTACTAGTAGTACTATGCATGATGTAGCACAGTACTACTACTAGTAGTATAACCCGGCCCTGAGATTGAAATTGCAGAAGATTGTACAAGACAATGAATACTACTACCGTGACTACTATACTACTAGTAGTACTAGTAGTAGTAGTATGTGCAGTACTACTTGTACTACTACTAGTAGGCTGTGCAGTCAAGTTCCTTCATTTGCCACTGGTGAGTGCGATTCACTGCCACTGGCAGCCTGAGGAGCACTGCGCAGCTATTAGTACTGCGCATTCCAGAGACAACTTGAACTTGAACTTGAGAAGCTTCCCTCCGGCTTCCGCACTACTACCAATGGAAGAGGTAAAAGCATATGAGCGGATCCTTTGATGGACATTCATGATAAGACCTTCAAGTT
This sequence comes from Trichaptum abietinum, assembly GCA_910574555.1. Lineage (NCBI taxonomy): Eukaryota > Fungi > Basidiomycota > Agaricomycetes > Hymenochaetales > Trichaptaceae > Trichaptum > Trichaptum abietinum. The sequence continues at coordinate 1,212,605 of CAJTBE010000007.1, forward strand.
CTCACTCAGGCTGCCACTACTACTAGTAGTAGTAGCCTGAGTGGCAGGCCGACTCGGATAATTTTGTGAATTCAAGTTCAAGTTCAAGTCCTACCTTTCCGGCTTCTTCGGAAACCCAACACTAGTACTAGTATCACAGACTTCAAGTCATCACAATCATCATTGGTGTGGTTCCTTGGAAAATGAAATCAAGAAGTCAACTTCAAGATCAACTTGAATGTGACTGGTTCAAGTTCCTATTGGTAGGATTACTGAAGAGGATATATTGTCCTTCATCTCGGAGTTCAAGTTAGGGCGCTCCGTAGTACTAGTAGTATTAGTGGTGAGTGATCTTTCGAACGATCCAGAATGAAGGGTTCAAAAAGCTACATATAAAATGAGGAAAGAATCATGATGTCGCTTCAACTTGAAGTTGCCGAAAATCTTCAGCCTACCATTACTACTACTATCCACAACAGCTTTCACTACTACTAGTAGAATGATACACATCCAACTTCAAGTTGGAGTTGCAATGCTCTATATTGTGTGGTTCTTAACATTCATCGCATTTCGCCCCAACGGCGAGCTTGAGAGGCGTAGACTCCGACTCCGAGAGGACCATCATGCCAACTCCGACGCGGATGATGAGCTTCTCGACAAAGGTGATTAAAATCGACTTGAAGTTGAATTGTTACTAACCTTGGGTTGTTACTGCTACTCTGGTAGTGATCGATAAATCGTACCTAAGTTAGACTTCAACTTCAAGTTGAAGTTCAAGCCCCGAGTCATAAACATCAACAAGAGTATGTTTATCATAATCATGATCCGAGTCCCTAGCCTCAGGCTGCACTGATGCTAATTCTCTTTCAACATAGTACAATTCATTAAAAAACTGTAGTACTACTACTATCAGTAGTCGGAGTAGCGCAGTAATTTCAAATAAGTTGTGTTCAGTGTACTATACTTCTAGTAGTAGTCACGGTGCCAAGTCCAAGTCCGAGTCCGAGTCCGAGTCCGAGTCCGAGTCCGAGTCCGAGTCCGAGTCCGAGTCCGAGTCCGAGTCCGAGTCCGAGCCTGAGTTCAAGGCCGGACACCGGATCTGAGTGAGCTTGAAGGCTGGCCCAGCAGTGAGTGGTACTCAGGCTGTCCGGCCGGCGTGACGGCGGTACTTCAAGTTCAAATTCAAGTTCAAAGTTCAACTTGAAGTTCAAGTGAGGCTCAGGCTGAGTCGGAGTCGGAGCCTGAGTCACGGTCGGACTCGGAGTCGGAGTTGGAGTCGAGTCGTCATCAATTCAAGAACTTCAAGTTGAAGCTGAGCCTCCGACTCGGACTCGGAGTCTCACAGGCTCAGGCTTCAAGTTACTACTGCTCTACGCCCCGACTCGTGAATGCCACCAACTAGAACTGAGGTTACTACTACAAGAGGTAGTAGGCCTTTCGTTTCACTGTTGAGTTTGCTGTGTATACTCTCCTTTTTCTTCCGCCACGCATCTGCCAACTCACTCGCTCTGCCTGTCTCGGCACGCTCAATTGTTCTATCGGTTTCAACGCCTTGCGCAGCTCACGTACGTCTGCACGATACTTTGTAAGCTCCCTGTGGGTCGACGTGTTTCGGCTCGTGCGGCACGCTCGGCTCGTATGGAAACCCAGGGGGTAGGAGTTCGACCGCTTTTGCAGAGGACACGAAACCACTACCGTCTACGCAATTTACTGCGCCCACAGCAGGTGGTTGCCCCAAGTCTTGACCCAGGTTTCTCTCGCAGATTTATCCCGACGCGTATCCCCTTACCGACTAAAGCAATGGCGAGCATACTGGAGCGCATGCGCACACGTCCACCTCCACAGTTGACAACACGAATTCCTTCAGCAATTGGTGATGGTAGAGTGATTACATCCGTCACCATATATCATGAGTGAACCTTCTCAAAGGGATAGGGCTACGCCAGAGAGCTCATCATCAGTGGTGGCTGATGACCAGCTCAGAGTGCAGGACGTTAAAACTGGTTGCTGCACTTGCATCCGAGGTCCGTTCCTCCCAGGTTTTGAATCGCGAGACGCATCACCGACGTTTGGAATGTGCAAAGAGGCAAGTTACTGAACCGGCGCTCACAGGAGAGGATGTGCCACGTGCGGTAATCAGTGAGCGAAAGCCACAACTGTACTTCTCGAGTAAGTTGTCATTTTAGTTTTTGAATAATAATACTCACAGGCTTCTTCAGCTTTGGAGCATTGGCACAGGGAATGTCTATACGTTCTCCGAGAACATCTGCAAAAGATTTACGCCGAAAATTATATTGTCTATTTTCTGGGGGGTGGGGGATTGGACACATCCGTTCGCGTATGGAATCTGCAAATGGGTATGATTTTCTTCACATTCATTCATCCCCGACTCGTCAGTGACAACTTTTCAGTACGACTCCGACTTTCTGGTCACCTGAAGGAACGATGGCCGCGTCAGCTTCTTCTCGTTTCATCGTTCCTCTTTTCCTCGACCATCTCAAGCTCAACAATAAGCGGCCACAGGACTCGCACTGAGCAGTCAGTCGGGACGAGTCTCTATCCCTACCGTCTACACTCACTTCAGGGATCCCTGCTCAATCGACATCTAAGCCTAAGTTCGCCTGGCCTGAGCGGCGTAAAGAGCCCAAAAACATCGGAAGGATGCTGGACAGCGACGCTCTCTCACCACCTACCACAGTGAGGAGAGAAAAGGTTGCGAAGTTGCGCGGTCGGATTCGTATATGCGGGGCTATGTATCACCGGGCAGTTTGATGCGTCCTAATATTCCGCTTGCATGCACAAAGTCCACCAGACGTCGACAAAGCGACACACAACTCAATTTGCAAATGCAGCGAAGGGAAAAATTATAACTGCATTTTCGACATCATCCAACGTGTCGTGTCCCCATTCCTTGCCAAACACCTCTGCCCCGCCATTATTGCCGCCTAAACGGAGAACGCTCGGTTTCAATGTGCAGTATGAGTTGATCGTCGGCCGACAGCGCGATTCCCTCAGCCCCGAGGACGAGAAACGCGCCTTCATGCAAATTACTCCTTCCGAAGCGGGTTGGGATGCATTCAAGTTGGCTCATTTCCCATTTTGGCACGGTTCTAGTTCAGGTTTCGGGTTGTGTACAGGGATGACTGGTTGTATGGTGAGTTACTCGTGGCTTTCTTCGAAATCCTTCTAGAGCTGATGGAGCAGCTTCTTGTGCAGTGGGTTGTATCCTCCCGACTTCTTCGGAGTTAACATGACTCATTTTCTTGTTCGTTTGTGCTTAAAATGAAAAGAAGCCTTATAATCAAGTCATTCGGAAGAAATCATTTGTTATCTCCTATCAGTTCAACTTGCGGTTTATCCGAGTCATAGTACAAAGCACTAATAGCTCCCTCTCTCTTTCCAGAAGAATGGGAAATCAGAAAACTAACTTCAACTACTTTGTATAAGTGTGAAGTGGGAGTGGGTATCGTCCCCAAGATCATCATCAAGCCATTCCACCGTGAATCATGTTCTCAAATCTTCGTACTATCCTTCTCATCCTCCTCTCCCTTGATTACGCACGCCTGCACCTCCGCACCGTCCTCCGCTTTCAGCGCGTTCAACGGTGGACAGCAAGGGCTCAAACGAAGGTACTTGTTTCATTCATATCAAGATCTGTCCACTGACTTGTTGCTAGATACACAAGAAACTGCAAACGTTTCTTGATTTACTCGGGGTACCACCCACACCTCTCTCCGAATTAGATGAATATAGGCTCCATGAGATAGTTCCGATACAGTGTCGCACGGGCTTGGATGTGGACAATGCAATGACTGCAATATATGAATCTTTGCCACAGGTACCAGCTAGGAGATTTATCTCGATCGACATCGAGTGGGCAAGTGGCGGAAAAGGGTCCAATCATCGCGTAGACCTCATCCAACTTGCAGTTCAAAACCAGGTTTATCTGGTCAGGACGCATACTCTTACTGACCTTCCTCTTACGTTGGCGCAACTCCTTGGGGATGGTACAGTCATGAAAGTATCAGCTGGAATTAACGGTATGAATAACTTATCTTTTCTCCTGCGAGGTGGCCTAACAGAAGAAATGGCAGGTGACGCAGTGCGTATAAAGCGCAAGTTTCGCACCTCTGTGCGCTCCTGTGTCGATCTGACAGATTTGGGCGCGCGTTGTCTACCCGGAAGTCTGGCCCAAAAAACCGACCTGGTCCCAACTGCTCTTAAACCCTCGTCTCTGGTTCCAGCATCCGACTCCGACTGTCAAGCTCGAAAAAATAGTGGGAGAAGTATTGAGGCTGAACGTCAAGAAGAGCAGTGAGGTCACGATGAGTGACTGGGCAGCTAACGAGCTATCAGCGGCACAAATACAGTGTAAGTTATCATTTTGTTGCTCAAGATCAACCATCTTCAAGTTCTCACTTACATGATCTGCTGTACTGGAATACTAGATGCTGCTATCGACGTTCACAGCACGTTTGCTGTAGCTTTGGCCCTGAGCCAAAGCCACTCACCCTTACCGGATGACATCAAGAACTTTGAGAACGACTCAAGGCTTGATCTAGTAGGCTGAGGCCCACCAGTAGCAGGTTTGACCAAATGTGCTTGAGTTATCGAGTAAATTGTTGTGCGCATGCACTTGTCTTTCAAAGTTGCCAGGAGATTCATGATTTGAATTTATTATTGAATTGCTTCTTTTCGAATGATCACCATAGTCTGAGGTATCAAAGTGGTTTGGAAGATGTCGCCAATGGTGTCTGTCTGCTGTTCGGATTGCTTGCCATGATGATGCTTCCAGTGGTGAACAAGCTTTAAATCTAAAATTGGAACTTGAAGAGTTCACTGGCAACCGTGACTCAGACTGCACTCAGGCTTGAACTTGAACTTTTTACCACTGCGTCCCCTCAACAACACAGTGTACGTTCTCCAGTCTTGTTATGAGCACTTCTCCGCCATCCCCCACCCATTCCCTAAGACCACTTATTGGCCTGAACAAGTTATGTTTTATCCTACCCTCAAGCTTGTATTGAATTCGCCTAGACTTCAACATTTCCGAATGAACCAAAAAACAATAGTGTATGTCTGAGAACGTGCTTCTTGTTTCATATTATCACTCACATTTGTCTTCAGTACCTGGAGAGGAGAAGGCGGGCGGCCATGTTATAGTGAAAGGAGCTCTGACGTGCACGCTGAAGCGAGCAACTTCTACCTTTCGAACGACACCCGCTGAGGATAGGCCGATACATGTTGCATCACCAACTGTTGTAATCTTCATCAAGAATTAGTAACAATCCTTCGTCTTCAACTAGAGTCGACACCGCCTTATAGGAAAGGAAGGGCAAGGGCCGTCCGCTGACGATGGAAGAGGTGGCAGAGGACGCTATTGATGAGGGAGTGCGGCAGATGAACTCGGAGGTGGATGAACTACGCGACCGATCCCGCGCCAGCCTTGCGCATGTGTCCTTGGATGCCCCTCGCTTCACATACCAGTTTCCTGCGCCGAAACCGCCATTGCAACGTAGTAAATCTCGCGTCCGTCAATTGCAGGCTGACGGCCCCGGCCCCGACCTCGGCCTCGGAACACCACCTCATACCGTCTCGCGAGACACCTTCATACCTCTAGTTGAATGCGATACACCTCCGATAGAGAAAAACGCGATGAAGCGAGGCGAACATCCTTCCATGAAACAGCTGCCAGCATCTCCCGGCCAATCTCTAGCAAGTCGCCGGAAGGTAGCGTGAACCTAGGCGCTACATCTAGTTCACAAGCATCGGACTACGGTGGCGAACATCTATGAGGGCATGCTAGGGAAGAGAAATAGCGCAACCTTTGAAGCCTCTGGAACTATAAGTACGGACTTCTCTTCTTGCTATTATATTACTAGGCTTATACTGGTTTATTCATCAGCGAAACCACATGCGTCTATTTCGGATACTTTGCTCTTCAAACATATCATATCAACACAGATCTAACCGAAGCTAAATGTGTTAGACAATTATTGATCTGGACAACTTCGCGGGGCGATGGAGCTCGAGACTGCGACTACTAGTACAGCAAATGGGCGGTCAACCTATGCTGCGCTTTTGTCTTGGAGAGAATTGTCTCACTTTTTCTTTGACGCAGTTGAACTTTCAAGTGCATACCATTGCTGTCGCGACTACGACCGTCGCTCGTGGCGACTTGACGCAGAAGATCGTGGGCGTGTCCGTTCAGGGCAATATTCTGGTCTTGGCCATCAACGTCATGGTTGACCAGCTGGCTCTCTTCACTGCGGGGGTGACCAAAGTCGCGCGGGAAGTCAGAACGGAAAAACTCGGTGTTCAAGCTGAAATCGAGAATGTTCATGTCACAGCAAAAAAAACACGTATGTTTATTTCACTAGCATTCCGCTGAATTGTGTAGTGTGGTTTTTACTGAACGCACTCCGAATAGAATGGCTGTTAACACCATGGCCGGAAACTTGACGACCGAAATGCGTGGTTTCGCGCAGATCAGTACTGCAGCCATGAACGGCGACTTCACGTGTTTCATCACCGTCGAAGGCTCAGGCGAGATGGAATCCTTTGAGCTCATCAAATCAATTAAATTCTGCACTACTTGCGCGAGTCGATTTAGAAGAACACCGCCGCTCGTGAAGCTGCCGAACTTGCCAATCGCTCCAAGTTGGAGTTCTTGGTGAACACGTCTCATGAGATTCGACCCCTATGAACGGTATCATTGGTATGAATGAGTTTACGCTGGATAGCGATTTGAATAAGAGTCAGCGCGAGAGTCTTCTGCTGGTGCATAGTTTGGCTCGGAGTCTGCTATTGATTAATGACGATATTTTGGATATCTCGAAGAGTAAGCAAATCCGCCGCCGATGCTTCCAAATTCAGTTGCTAATATTTCGATTAATTACTACATTCGAAGCAGGCAGGATGACGATAGAGCAAGTTTGGTATTCACTGAGACACACGGTTTTCGGTAACCTCAAGACTCTCGTTGTACGACCATCGCAAAACAACCTTGACCTCACATATGACGTTTACCCAGACATTCCTGATCAGCTCATCGGTGACTCGCTGCGTCTGCGCCAGGTTATTACGAACTTTGTCGGCAACGCTATCAAGTTCACCTCGAGCAAGGTCGTGCGGAAGGGACACGTTGCGCTGTCGTGCCGTCTGGTTGGCATCAAGGACTCGATGGTGAAGTTAGAGTTCTGTCTCACGGATACGGTATCGGTATTACAAAGGTACAGTAAACTTGATCTGTGGTACGTTCGTGCGAGGGGATGGATCAACCACTCGAGTGAGCTCTTTTCGAATAGTCATTTGTTCCGGCCTGTAGTGGTGTTACTGACCTAAATCTAGGACTACGGTGGTACTGTCCTTGATCAATCAGTATCGAAGTGTCTTGTGTCGCTGATGAATAACACGATGTGAGTTGAGAGCGAGCTGGGCAAGGGAAGTTACGACCACCTCCTAAATCAGCCAGTCGTCCACCGAGAACGTACTTTCGATGATGCAGTCATTCGCGAAGCAGAAAATCCGGCTTGCCAATACGCTGGACGACCGAACAGGTGTAGTGATGCGTATCACAGAGCTTATTCTGAAGCCTTACGACGTGAGCGACGTGAGCGAAGTTGCAGATAAGGAGTGTTGCCCACATATCGGCGCGATACTTGTTGATTCGCTGATGGCCGTAAGTCATCCTGTTAAAGTACATTTGAGCTACAGTATAAAGCCTTACTCAAACACGTTTCGGATGGTCCAGAAGGAACAAACCAGGAGTATGAACACTTGCGATATATGCCGATCGTTCTGCACGCGTCAGACCAGAATTCCCTATCGAACAAACAACTGCCAGACCGAGATCTACCCCCACTTCCCACCGGAGGCAATCTGCTTCTCAAGGATGTAGAAGCAGAGCTAGATCGACAGGTTGCGGTGACGAGAATTGACACGAGCGGCTACGGCGGACCATTCAAGGTGGAGGGTAATTCAAGTACATGGACCTTGAGGGAAAATGAGCAGAGCGTGCGCAATCGGGCAAGAGAGAAATTGCTTTCGGAACAGATTGAAATAGTATGTCCGAGTCCTCCGAAAACCCGTAGTAAGAACTCTGGAATTTATGTTTGACAATTGTTTCAGGCGCCAGGAAGAAGATGCCACTTGGGCGGAAGTCGGACAATTCTCGAAGCGCACAAGGCGAATGTGCTTGAGTCGCTCAGCCAACAACGAAAAGCATGAACATCCTTATCAGCGATGGCGAGAGGAAAGCAGCGCACGACCTACAATACTGGCGTACTGAATTACTGGTGTACTGATTTGTACTTACTTTGACATTTGAATTGTACATGCTTGTACTTAGTCTTTACTTATGCTTGACTGACCTCCTGATGTACTGACGTACTGAGTGTGTCCTGAAAATCTGCTTATTTCAGTGTGTTCAGGCCATCAGTTGATTTCAGACAGGCATAGCAACACATCAGCAGATTTCAGACAGGCATGGCAACGCTTCAGTCCATTTAAGGCAGCGTCAGGACGCGTCAGTCGCCGTAAGCAAAAAGTAGTTTCCCTGATGTAAGTCCCGTTTTGGGTTCACGTGGCTTAAAACATTATTCTTGGAAAGAGAGAAAGAATTAATGCACCGTTCTCCGTGGCACATAAACAAAAGCATATAGTGAATATTAGTGGGTATGTAATAACATTACTGAATACCAATCCTGTCAACGCCTTCCTTGACCTTTCCAAACAAGTTACGGACACCATCCCTTATTCCCTCAGCCTGCACACTGACGCCGTTCTTGCCACTCGACCTATATACGCCTGTGTTTGCCCCGCCTAGACTGACGTTGACGTTCCCTAAATTTAGATTTAAGGATGGCGCGTTGGCAGGCGCTTCCGGTGGAGGATCATAAACCGAGGATGGAAAATTGACAGCCGCTGTCTTCATCATATCCAGGAAACTATACAATAAGCAGAAGAATGAAATTGAGTACGATGTGAGATAAAGGCGACAGACCTTCTCGAATTGTGCACTGTCGTTCCGCCGAGCAAAATTCTCGTACCAGCCGCCGAAGCGGTCGCGGAACCAGGTGGTCCAGTACCAGCACTCAGGTCTTGATTCAGCAAAGAAACTACGCGAGCCTCTTCGTATGTGGTTCCCCCAATCATAAATACTATTACATCCTGAGGCCTCTGCAGGCTAGCGTTCGGGCCTGGGCTTTCGATGAAAGGATGGGTTGTTTCCTTCAGTCTACCCTTCAATAAAGCCTCAAGAGTCTGGGAAAGATGAGGATTATGTTGAGTATAAACATTTTCTACACCCTAAGTAGTGCCCGTTAGAAGCTTCAAATGGGATAGACGCCGCAATAAGCACCTTTAGGCCCTTGAGGGCACTAAACCCCTTCGCAAGCAAAGTTTCGGTGGAGAAAAGATCATCTTGTCTCTGATCTGCGCCAGCAATATTGAGGACCACATAAACCAGCTAGTGCATACCATCAGAAGGAAGACATTATGGCATACAAGAAATGCTCACTTTTGCATCGTCCCGCGAAACACCGTTCTCGAGCATTAGAGATATGAGGTTTGCAATATCATTCGCCTTCGTCTTTTGGTAGCGCAACGCGAAAAGGATGACGATTCTAAGTTTTGATTGTGGTGACACCGCGCCATCTCTGATAATAGTTTGTACAGTCTATGCTCGAGATTAGATCGCAATGATAGTGTACATATTAGATCAGATTACCTTCAGATCGGCCCCCGAGCTCGTGGCAAGGCCCTGTTCTACCTCTCCTATGTCGAGTAATTTATTCTTTTCCACCAAACGACTAAGTTCGCCAACCAGAGCTACGTGTTTGCTGACGTTTCCACCAAGCTTGCGGAACTCAGGGTATTCTTCGACGAACTTCTTCATGTCTGCTATAGAATTGATTGCGGACGGAGATTGAGCCAAGGACCGGGTCTGGTACGATTGGACGTATGATTTTAACGACGTGCCAAGGTCGCCGAATGTTGCAAGATGATGCCCTTGGAAGAATGGGTCGGTTGAAGTAGTAGTGAGTGTAACTTCCTATTTGAGGGTTTAGCCCATTAACACAGAACGCTGAAGATCCACGTACGCGTAGCTCAGACTGAATCCCTGGTGCTTGGCTCAGGTCAACACGGCCATTTTGAACACCAATAAGCTCATGAACCATAGCTTGATACGTCCATTGTGACAACAGAGGTGTGACAGGATCATTTCTTCGATCTAAAATCAGCAGTAAAGGGGGCATTTGTGTAAGGCGAAAGTCAAAAAGTGAAGACTCTGACTGAATCTTGTGCTAAATAAAGTGTAAGACTTTTGCGATAGTTGATAGTCACGGACATGGGCTCACCTGCATTTCACTTGCTAACTTCTTCGCCATGCCACTCATCCTTTCATATCTAACTACAGGCTTCTTCTTCAAACTAAGGAGGACTGCCGTGATTCCTTGTATAGCACGGTCAAGTGCCCCCTGATTCCAAGAATTGGGATTCGCCCCATAGAGGGGGTGTACTAAAGTCGGATTGTGATTAAGAGAGTACAACGAAGGGAGAATGGGAGAATAGTCTGCGAAGTATTCCTAACAAGGGGTTCAGCTACCCGATGGACGCAGTAGTCAGATGCACACATACCTGAACTTCGCGTACCACTTCGTATTCATCCGCCTCCGCAAGCCTCTCTATCGTGGTCTTGGTTAAGATGTTGCTGAAGTCTACAAAACTTGTCAGACAATCGTCCGTTATACATATGGACTGGATTCACTGACTGACACAGGTAATATTCGCCGTATTTGGGCTCTCGTAGCTCGTTTTCCAAGGCCCTCAAGCTTTCTTCCGTTGGCCTCAGAAAGCAGACACACTTCAAATGAGGCATTCGATCACGCTTCAAGTTGTCGATTTTGTCAGTCAAGTACACTTGCTGAGACAGAAGGCTGCTCTGGGTCGCTGACAGTGATACGATAGGCGTCTTGAGCTGCACGTTAGCCTTCCAAAGATTTTACTAGAATGTTGCAATGCCTCACCGTATGAGCATCGAGCAGCAAGACTTTGATGGCATTTGGTGTAGACACCATCTTCGTCACATATGTTTCGACGGCTTTGACGACGTCCATATTCAATAAACCACCCCTGCGTCTGCCTTATGCTCGTTTTGACCCAGAAGTTTCAAGCAACTTTGTTATCGTCTCCTAGATTTCGAAATGAATTTTAATGAGTGCAGTGTCCAACGTCACTGTTAGTTGCAAGCGTGCTTTAGCTCCGTGTCGTGCCGCAGCGCGAATTCACACGGTCACTTCAACTTTTTCCACTTGAACTTTATCTTCTCCACCTTTGAAGTTAACTTCAACATCCCCTAATTGTACTTCAGAGCTCTTACCATCATCTAGACGGATGCACTGCTCAATTGAATTGTGTGAGTAGTGAGCATATTATTTATCTCTTTTGTATCACGTCCATTCCGGCCGAGGGATTGTCCTGACGTACGTACGTAAAGTCGCTCGGCTTTCAGCAGACATCCCATGCCATCTTCTGATACAATACAATCAAGGCAGCAAAGAAACAGTAGTTATTTCCATCCGGAATTGGGCCGCCGAAAAATTGAAGGCTTTCATCCTTGCCAATGGTCTGTTAAACCTTTGTTTCAGCTCTCGCGCTCCGCTTACTGGTACTGACATCAGATTATTCTAGGAACCCCAAAGGCGTGGGTGACCTCATTTGATGGCTTCGTAAATCTACAGAGACATGTGGCTCTAATTCTAGATAAACTATCATCAAGCGGGGCTGCTATTTATTCTCTCTTCGCGATGCATCTGGAAGTCGAGTCTAACTGGATCGAAGAGCACCCTGCCCCTCTGCCTCCACCATTTAAGCTTAAACCTCGGCCTAGCTACTCCCTGCCACAATTAAGTCTGGCAGCTTCTACTACTAGAACGTCGATATCTTCGGACACACCGATATCTACCCCATATGGTTTTCTTTTCACTGCGTTTCGTACTGGACAACCTTCGAGCGCCGACTTACGAGGAGAGGGCGTGAGCATCCTTCGTTATCAGTCGCATCTGTGTGCGATTGCAATCTCGCGCTAAAGGGCCGATCACCTGGACAGCATCAATTCGAGACACGCGCCTTCGGTATTGGTCGCAACAACCTTAAGTAGGTAAAATTGATCTCGACAGAGTTGACGCAAGGGACACAGGAGAATGGTCGTAACATACCTGCAGTGAGAGTTTGGTGGTAGATCTCCGCCATGATCTCCGACAAGGTGTAGGAAGATGTATGTTACAAACGGGTGCAAACGACCCTCTCATATATCCTCTGTTTAAATCCGCATACTTAAACATCCGGTCCGAATATCTTGCTGCAGGATTAAAGCCTGTGATCAAAGCCTGGCACACCACTGTACTGAGGGGCAAATCGATGGTCCGTGCAATCCACGAATGGGAGCCCCATCTCCCTCACTCTCACCTTCTTGTTCCTGTGTCCTTCTTTTACTCCCCCCCTTTTGCCGACACACATCACACCCGCTGCACTACTAACATCCTTTTTCTTTAGTATTGAACGAAGCTCAGTAGCCCGAAGAGCGTCTCCACCAAATTTTCCGGCCGCCTGCGCCTGCCATTGCCACATCCTCGCAGGCAGGGCTGATCCATATAGTATACACATCGGCCGATTGTTTAATCCCTCCAGAGCGACAACGTCGGCCAATTATGCTCCTACCTTTTGCAACCGGACCGGTGGAGATAGTCACCTTGTGGCTTCAGGATACAATGACGGGTCTGTCACACGAAGGTGTGTATCGAACGTAAAGCCAAGTTATGAATTAAATTGTGCGCGATATATTCCTGCAGCCGAAAGTTGGACTTGGTATGGGGAAGAAGATCTATCTCCCGCGTTCACGTCGCGTATGCTACTAGGGTCGAAGTTTTAATTTTTAAATTCAAATGCTTCTTCGCGCATTGGATCTGTTGAGGCTATTGCTCACAGTGCGAAAATAATGAGTAGCGCCGGAGAGTGCCGGAAGTAGATATCGATAAATCTGGGCAACCATGATTAGCTATGCTCCTCTTTCACGTTCTAAATCCTAGCCCATTTATTTATCCAGCTTCCTGTACATCTCTTCTTCTTTCCGGCCTCTTATAAACTCCAGCTAATCCACAGTCGAAATGATAAACTACCTCTCTTTCAACCAGTCGCCACTTCGCCTTAATACGATGTCCTCATCGCCTACAACCCCCCCTTCATTTTTCACCAATGAGCTGAAACAAGTCTTGAGCGAGCAGATATTCGGGATCTCTGGCTATAAGCTCGGCACTTCATCCTCGTATGAAGCGAACGCGAAAGTAGACCTGCTGGAAGGTACTCAAGTGTTGATCTCGCTCTCCTATAGAGGATTCCAGGTAAGTCGGATGGGCGCTTTCACTCATAACATGACTCTGATACATTCCTTTCCAAGGTCACCAGTGCTTCTGGTCCTCCTGAAAAGTTGGCTCCTATAAATCCGCAAATCAACTCGGTATTCGAAACTATCGAAGCTCTATTAGAGCGTTGTAGTCCGGAATATGCATCAAAACGAGCGGAACTCCTCTATTCCAAACTCATGTCTTAAACGGCTTCTCATTATTCATACGTGCCACTTCCCCCCTATAGATAGTAGCCTCGGACATTGATCTGCCTGGACAGACGTGTAGTGTCTTGACCTTAAACGACCAGTAATATGCGCTTCGTCTGTTGTGTACCGTGTACTGTATGTACACTGTGGGTTAATATACGTGCCCGACACCGTCAGGAAGACAGATTAATCGTGCATAAGCAAGTGATGGTCAGAGGTACTCATGAAACTCCCGGGGGATAGGAAAGTCTACACGCTTGCATATAGCTTGACCATCTGATAGGAACTCATTCATTGTGGTCTTCACAATACAAGACCCGGCCTCCACCTCGAATCGCGACGAACACCACGAACACTATCTATCATTACTACTCGTTGCATATGCAGCACAGGAGGTGCAGAGACGATGGTCCGACTTCTACAAGATGCAGCAAAATGTAATTAAAATTCGCGCAGATGATATTTCTTTCAGCAAATCTCACTGAATTACTGAGCTCATAAAATCCAAGCTTATAGATTTGAAGGGCAGTCCCATGTAACAAGCCTTACGTCTGTTCAGTAGTCTGTTCAGTATACTGGGCTTGAATCTCGGGCTTTTCATGAAGAATGTCGCTAAAGTGCGCCACCCCTGTCCTTAACATATTCATATTTAATGCTCCCTGGAATCTCAACCTCATTGGCGTTGTAATGTGCGGGCATTTGACGTGTTTAAAACCATCAGATTGACAGGCATAGCTATGTAGGGCAAAAGAGCTCTGCAACTAGTGGATATCACTGCTTGGGGGATATACGGGGGATTGGAGGATTTTCACATTGGAGTCTTCCCCGGGTTATGGAACCGTCAATCTGCCAATCCGTTTCGTTCGAGTTTGATGTAAGTTCTTCATGAAACGATCAAGCTTTCACATCGGTAAGCCACACAAATTTAATCTCTCCACAGTGCTAGATATGAGCCCTAAATAATCTCTACCTTTTTATCGCCAAACCTTACACCGGACTTGGTCTTCATCAGCATAGGATTTTCGAGCAGTCATCGATTTGATCTGTCATTGCGGGACTTACTCGGCAGGGTAGCATGTAATCAAACGAGGGAAAGAGCCTCAGGGACAAGCGACTCCAATCGGCTGCTGATTCCTACCGTAATACAAGGAGCTCGGATGCCTCAAAGTTCTAGAGTGAGTGAACCAAGGGAAACATCTGTATACATTATGTATCAACGGCGAAACGTGCAAACGTGCAAAATGGATAATCACCTCGGATCAGAGCCATTGAATCGCAGGGAGGGTGCCTCAAGCCTCACCGACCGTAATGTGCACTTACGCAGGAGCCTTGGGGATGAAATGTCCTGACGGCCACGGACGCGGTCGCGGAAGAGTTCGGGATGCAATGGTTTTGAATTGCCAGTTGAAAATAGCTGTGTGACACCGGTGACTACCGAAAAGGTCCTATACGTTCCAACCACGACTAGTTGCCAGTGAGCTTCTGCGGTAGCCGTTGTCAAATGTCAGCCTCCGCACCCCCCTACCCGACTCGCCCAGGCAGAGCGAACGAGGATCATTTGCTTGAAGTCGTCTCACATCCACATTTCTTCTGTAACAGTAGGTGGACTGGAGATAGTATAGAATCTCTCACAGTGGAGGAATTAAACGTTTGTCGCTAAAGGCCTTGAGTCTCAATGTCCGCCTTTTTTCCCCATGGCAGAAACACGTAGCTAAGTCGGAAGGTAAGCAATCAATTCCCTCCGACTACAAAACACGAAACAATATAAATCTCACTATTCAAGTCTGGGAAATCTTCAGTGTTCTGATGTTCACAGAGACCCATCCCACAGTCTCATGCACACTGATAAGGGCCACCTTTACCATGGTTGTCAGTGAGTCCGACCAGATTCGTGAAGGAAAACGACTGCATGCAAGTTGAAGATATCTCACATCAACAATCGCAAACGCTGGGTTCCTACGGAAGAAGAGCTAAATTAGTACAAGCGATGTGTAGGAAGTGAAGAATAAAGAATAAACATGATATCCTAGTATCCTGAAATTGCCCTCCAGATAAAGAACATTAGAATTAGATACCAACACATATTTAGCCCAAACATTCCGTTAAAGTATGAATGAATACCCAAAGTTCACTCGATTGCTTCCCCGCAGCGGCGTAGCTTTCGGCAAATCCCATCGACCTTTAAAGTCTCCTTGGGTAATGATTAACCTTGGTGAAAAGGGTTTGAGACGGCCCGAGCACCGTGTACACCTCCGTTTAGCTTAAGGAAGTGTAGTTTAGTACTGGAAAATACGACACTCGCGGTTCACGACGGAAAAAAACAACCAAACAGTTAACTCACACACATTGTCATAGCAGAAAGTGAAGCGTAATCGTTCTGCGAATCACCGTAACTTCAACACGAAGTGGACGACGTGGGGGACCAGGATAATCTTCGGAGCAAAGCCAGCCAAAGTTACCCCGCATAGCTCGGATCGCAGTCTCTTTCCAGCCATACACCAGGTCCTCGGATTTATTGCGAAGCAACAGTCTATTGCACGACTCCAATTCGGACAAGAAACGCGGATTAGATCGGAAGTGCACTGCATGCCTGGAACCTTGATCCTGAGATAACGCTGGTCGAAGTTCTACACTCAAATCTTCTCAGACAGCGTGTAGGGTAGAGAACGTTAGCTTAATACGACTCTGATGCACCGAAAACGTACCAGTTCCCTAAATGTGGTCCATTTGTGTCGAGTGCAGTCGGAAAAACCAGCATGTGTCGTTACCGGAGAATGATCCGACGTGTGCGACTATCGTAGATATCTATGGCCAAGAGCCCTGCCACATATTTGTTTTTAAGAAAGGCCGTTCTTAATTGTGGGGTGCAACGGGTTGTACGTACCAAACTCCAAATTTGCCCATGGCGCAGTATTAGCAGTGACTTTCTCACGACTTTGTTGCTCGGCGAAGCTTTGCTTTCATCAGGAGACGGGCAGACCGCTAACACGTAGCTAGGTCTTCACATGTACTCTTGGAGCCCATAAGTCAGATTAGGTGAATAGCGAGATAGAGTGTACGGACCTTCGAAAGTGAATAAATACAGCCGCAGGACTTCAACCTAGTAAATGGGATGACACAAAAGTCAGTCGTGGTCAAGAATCAGGCTGCCGTTGGCAGTAAGAGAAGATGAAGGACGGCCCGGACCAAATTGCACAAGATACCTGGTGAAGACATGCTGACAAACTTGAAAGATTTTGAATACAGGTTCGTTCAAGTTCAGCAACGACTAAAGTTTGGTAAAGTAGTCTTCGCTGAGACACGGGGAGACAACCGTTGAAACAGGAAGGTTTCGAACGTAAAGGTCAGGTCAAGACAACAATAGTATTGATAAAGGATTACAGATGCACAGGCTCAAGAAAGCTCGAGTTCATTTTATATCGAAGGAGTCCGACGTGGGATGATATGAAAACAACAATAGCCTGAAATGAGAACTTTTTTCTTGGTAGATACAGAGAAGAAAGGGAGGGGGAACTGCCTCAGAAACTTGACGACGCTTTGGTACAACCGACAGGTCATCGGGGTGAAGCACTTTTAGAATGGCTGGAGTAGCCTGCGTATGGACTGTTTTTCCCATTCGCAGCGGCCTCGTCGGTGTTCGCGCTTGCGCTCCTCGGCGACTCTAGGACGGCCGTCGACAGAGGCGGAAGCGTTGGTCCGGGGGCTGGGTAAGCATGCATAATGCTTGCAAGCGTGGGTGGGACACTTGGTGTCTGAGACGGCTGGGATCCAGGCGGAGGTGGTGGGGAGTACTGTGCTGTTGATCCAGACTCAGACGGACGCGGAAGAACAGGCGACTGCGACTGAGAATATCGAGATCCAGCGCTCGATGGTTCTGAACCGGCGTAGCCGTTGGGATGTCGTCCATGATCGGCATTTAGGGGAGGATACGGATTTCGGTATTCTCCCCCTCGACCTCCCGCTGGATGCTCAAAATCACGTCGTCGGGATGACGATTCGGCCATTAACCGTTCACGTTCACGCAGTCTCTCGCGCTCACGCTCCCGTTCCCTTTCTCGTTCTCGTTCAGAAGGATAATAACCACCTAAAGGGATAGAAGAGTCGAACTCTTCTGGAAGAGCTGGTATGACCGCGGCATGTCGACCACCCAAAGGACTAAGCCAAGGAAGAGATTGTATTAGTTAATCCTTAGCCCACTATCCAATTTCTTTCACTTACCCTCCTTCGATAAAGTTTTGCCAGACATAGTCTTTCAAACGGTCAGCTCCGGGGAGCTCCTGTATCAAATGTTTGATCGTATTTTGACCTAAGCCAAAGTAATCTGGTCCGGATACGCTGTTTGAATGTTGACGTTTGCGAATCATGTTCGCAGCGCGCACGATACCCGACCATGCTCCTGTCGCAGTACCCGCTATGATGGGCTTATCAGGCATGTCGGCGGCAATGATCTGGAACTTCGGTCCATCTCCTCCGTCGAGAATTGTGCAATGGTACACAACCTCTGCACCTGGATCTTGCGTTGACAAATATCGACTGGAGTAGCATGAAGTGTATAATCAGCTATAAGCGCAAAAGGTGGACTGGGCAACGAGAATATGCGCACCGCGTTACTTCGTAACCGACAGGGAAAATATACCGCTCGGTATGAAAATGCTCGCGCATGCATATCTCCCCCAGATTAACGACAGTCATAATACCGACGTTGAGTGGAAGCATCGGGCGGCCTGTGTGGCGGTCGCGAGGGACCGTAGGGATGCTGTAGTTCTTGGACGTCACCGTGTGCGCCTTCAGTCTCTTCGGTTTTGTCTGCCGCTGAATTTCGGACGGCCTAGGCGCTATCGGCACAATCGGCGGTCCAGCGAAAGGCAGATGCGGGTGAGTGAAAGCGTGCAACGGAGGAGATATCGGGATAGGCACTCCAGAGCCACCGACACCACCGGGTATATTCAGTGGCCCGTGGTGCAGAGGAACCTGGCCTGGCATTGGAGTGAGTCCGGTAGATGGACCAGGGGCGAGAGCGGGTGAGCGAATTGGGGGAGATGCAGAAAGGGGAGAGATGGGCGATTGAGAGCGAGGGGATGCGGACAGGTGAGGGGCAACGTGAGCTAGATGTTGAGTAGCAGACGGTGGAGGCACGCCAGGCCCTGACATTGTTGACTTTGGAGAGTCAATCGACGACTTAACTGGTGAACGCCCGCCGTTGCTTTCTGCTGAAGGCGAAGGAGAGCCTGCTGATCCATTTAGCTGGTGCTGACCCTGCACAGATTCTATATGCACGAAAGTCGGACGAGAGTATGTGAGAGGTTGCGGTTGCGATGGGAGAGAAAGCACAATTAATTGAAGAGTTTTGTAAGGTATAGCAGTGAGGACAGTGATGCGAGAAAGACAGGGAGTCAAAGGGATGCTATTTACCAGGCGCGTTTCCGTTCCCGTTTTTCGCTGCTGCACTTGGTGGCTGATTCCCCGCCCCAGCAGCAGCGTTATTCCCCTTCTGTCTCTTCGATGCCCGTCTCGTCTCCGTCGATGTTGCCGGCGGCACACGCCCCTCCTCCTCCTGGAAGCGGTCCTTCTGTTCAGCCTGTCGTTTCCGCGCGGCGGGGCCGACGTGACGCGACGTGAGCACAGGGTCGACCTGTATGTCTTCGCGCTCGATCTCGGACATGGCTTGCTTGAGGTTCGCAACAAACTCGGCTTGGGAGCGCTCTGAGACCAGGGCCTTCGGGAATGTGGTAGACCCGGGTATAGCAACAGAAATCGAACGCGAGTTGTCCTTGTGCGCGTCCACGAACGCGGGGTCGACCTCACGCAGCCGGTCAGTGAAGATAGTGAGCTTCGCTTCGAGCTCGATGATACGGTCGAGGAAGTCACTGAAAGATGCCGACGTCGAGAATACGAGCACGAGCGTCGTGAACAAAGATGAACGCAGGCGGGTGAGTGGTGGGGATGAGGGAGGGAAAACAGACGATCACGGAAAAGTTTTCGAAAACGATGCGTGAGAATTTCTGTGAGATTGGGGTGATAAGAGAGGAGAAAGGCAAACTGACTTTCGTTCCTGTCGCAATTTTATGTTGCGCTCTCCGGACCGTTGCAGTTCGACTTCAGCCAACTTGTGCTTCTGCTCGCCATTGAACGCGAAGGCGGCGGCGACGATAATGAACGTGCAAGACACACATTTAATGAGCACAGTATAATGAACGTGAGACAATCAATACGTACTTCCTCGAGCTCGAAGTACCGTTTCTTCAACCGGCTATACTTTTCCGCCAGGTCTTGCGGAGGTGGCACGTTACCTTTTGCCACTCCGTTCGTCGGGTGATTGGGACTGGGTGCGTAGCCAGACGGGGCCATATCCCTGTCGGGCGGCGGGCCCATGGTCGCGCGAAGACTTTGACTTTGGCTCATGGCGGTTTCGGGACAGAGCCTTGATAGTGGCGTTCAAGTAGTCGTATCGCAGCCGGTGCACGCGCTTCGGTCGGGACGGCGGTCTGCTGGCAACCTTGAGGAGGGCGGAAGAGGAAGAGAAGGAGAAGGAGGCTGGTGATCTAGGGTGCGGGGAGCAGGAGGTTAGCTGGCACGAGTATTGAAAGGAGGGTTAAAGGAGAAGGAATATGAGAAGCAGAACGACGAAGCGAGGGCGCAGGAGATGCAAAGAAGCGTTACGAGGTTGAGTAAGAGGCTGGATCTGTGAGGGCGCTGAGGAAGGATGTCTATTACCCGCGGACTCGTCTCGCCAGCTGTCACGCCCACCCCACACTGGCAAGATGTAAGCCGGGTGGACACTCTGAAGATGCCGCCAATTACCAGAGAGTCAAATGGACAAACAGGCGAGTAAAGAGATGTTTCTTAAGGAAGAAACAGGAGCGTGAAGAATGAAGAACGCGAGCCTCAATATAAAACGCCGACTGCGTGCCTGTTGGACGTACCCACTCTGGTATGCTGCTAATCTTATTGGCAGCACCCGCACAACGCACTGAGAAATAGCGCGGACGGAGTGCGACGCGAAGTCAGGTAGTGTTGTCTAAGGGGCCGTAAGACGTAACTGTGCCGGTTGTCCAGACTCAGTGAGCTGATAGACCGTATAAGCTATAGAGACAGATAGGGACTGCTCCTACCCAGGAGTGTGCGCCGACTGGATTCGAAGTCAAGGGAGAAAGGAAAGACAAGCACATTTGGACCCACGGGTGGCAGCAGCCTGTGTTGCAATTAGTTGTGCAATCAAATGCAATCGGGAACGGGTGAGTGCACTATTCTTCGGCGTTGACTGATTGAACTCAATAGTAATATTTGTACTAAATTATGCATAGCCGCCGAAACCTTCAACCAAGGGCCTCTGACCCTGCATCGCTCCCCAATCACAGCAGTCCGTAGCAGCTCCTACTAATCATCCCAGTGCACCACATGTCCAGCACGTCCATTTCATCGCATCTCGACTTCTCTATTTCCCAGTCACGTCGCTACAAGCCGCCTTATCAGTTGCCGCCCTGCACCTCTTACGCTTCGTGTAACATGATCAGTCTGATGCGAAGAACGCCTATGGAGCGGCCATTCATTCAGTCGTAATGTTTGTCGGATGCCCCAACGCCAAACTTGAAGCCGATCTCGGGTCCAGACCTCCTCAAATTTGAAGTCCTCTTTCCCAAACTTCAGGTTGCCTTTTCCGTCCGATTTCCAAACTTCTTAGTTATCCTTATAAGGCCACCTCTCCTTCCTCTTCTGGCCGTATCGTTCTTGAATTCAATGCTCGCCGCGTCTGCTTCGTATCAGCCTGCATTCATTTGCGGGGATGGACCGCACTGGTGGCGGTCGGCTTGGAGTAAGGGTATACGGGAAAACCAAGATGGATGGGTCAGATTTCCCAGTGGCGCATTGTTTGTGGGCATGATCTTGTACACGAGACCCGAGCCACACGAAACCGGGGCTCCTTCCATTTCCATTTCTCCTTCCCCAACGTACGCCCCCTTACGCCCACTTAACACCTCGCATACGATCAACGCACGAAGCCTTCCTGAAACCTTCCATCACCCCGCCCACCCGAAATATACAATTCAATATGGCAAGATCGATCGCTTGCTGGGCAACTCATCATTTACGCATTAAACATTTGTTTGAGCCGACAGATATCGGCGTGCACGCGAATCTACGAATACGATGTTTGGCTACATACTCAAGTGATCAAGTGTGAAGACTGCGTTTTTAGTGCGGACAGATATGGGATCACTTGCTCCGCAACGCGACACATCTCCTCTGGCCCTGCCTGAGTAAGTTCCAGGCGGACACGTGTGGAGGCGATTACGAGTAGATGCGGGGGGTCGACTCGGAAGCCGTCGCCTTCATCAAACCTACACCCACGAACTCGGCCTAGCGCGCCTAATGGAGAAAATAAGGACCATACACCAACTCCGCGAAACACCTGTCCCCTTCCGTCCCAATTGGTGTGGCTTCGTTTCGCACCTGAATTGGTCAAGTGTCGAAGCGAAAATCTTCAACGCCCTGAAAGAGAGTGCGTGTGTGTGTGCGTGTGTTAGTTACGCTCACTCTCGCTATGCGTGTGAGGCCACGGCGCAGGTGCCTCCCGGGCATAATGCATCATCACGATACAAATATCATCATGAGCCGGTGCCAAAATACACTCTCTACTTCATGCGATCGCATTGATTGTGGCTGACAAGAGCCGAAAGATAGTGCATTACGTTTCGCTATCTGTCATCCTTTAATTTATTGGCGTGTGACCTGTGAAAGCCATCGAGCCTGAGGGGGAAAGAGATAGAATACATAGACTGCTGGAGCTTCTCCCGCAACAAACAGACCAAGATTTGGCATCAGAGACACCTTTGTATCTTGCAGAGATCCAGCGTGCGGAGTATCGCCCATATGTGATGTGTGCACAACCTGTCCCACAATTTATCTCAAGGAACGGCGACACACCGCGGAGTCCGTACGTCCTTCTAGCATACGTATACACTTATGCATCTTCCAGTGCCTATAAGAAGCACGCACATACTGTACTGTAGCATACGTGCAGCCCGTACGTATCGGTGTCTCGAAATTCGGCCGTCCATCAACGCATAAAGATATAAACAGGAACTCCAGAAGCGCATCCAAGTCAGTGCTAGGGCACGGAAAGGCAAGATCCGCTGCCATCGTGAGTCATCGCGTACCAGATTGGTCTTAGGGCGAGTGAGTACACGTAGCCCAGAGTCAAAGGATACCTCAGGCTTAAGCTTATAGAATAGCTTGAATGGTTCAGAGGGACTTCTACGTGCCGTGATCACCTTATAGCACCACGCAGATCATCACATTCGGTCAATAATAGCACCTGTATGGGCTGCGTTTGACGAGGAGATTGCCGCGGCCTTAGAATCTATGGGAGTGTCGAAGACACAACTTGGAGTAGGCAACGATACAATACTCTTGAATGTATTCAATATAGCCTTCTTCCAGTTCATGAGATGAGACCGAGATTCTGCCCGCTGCGCTCCCTCTAGATACATACATACGGCGATAGTGTGCCTGAGCGTCGGGCGGCTGGGTTTAGAGAAAACCTAGGAATTATCCAGAAGGTCCAACTGAGTTTGATCGGCAAACGATGGTAGTGGATCTGTCCTATGAATCTTGCAACACCACCAAGCCTAATCTGGACAGAGGCCTGTGATGCATCCAGCAGTGGAGATCATCAACAAGATCGTATGCTAGTAGATGATTGTATTTATACGAGTCGGAATCACAATTTTTCTCCTTCAGGCCTTTATTGAGAGCCACTAGCAGCAGCACGAGGCGAAGTAAGCACTCCGGGAATAAGTCTTGATTCGGCTCGATCACAAACTAGTTATTCGAAGTAATCGTAGTGAGCTAGGCATGCACTGAGAGAAACCAAAATGCACTAACAGTAGATCAAAAGAACCGGGGATGAATGAGAAGTTCCGCATATTGACCAGCACGAGATGCCGCGCTCATAGGTGCCAGTGTACACTAAGCCAAATCTGGGAAAGAGTGTTCTTTAGGAAGTTAGAGACGGGTTCCTGAAGTCTGTCCGTTAGTACACGCCTGAACATCCAAATAGCACGACAAGCGAAATTGCTTTGGTAGAAAACCCTCATTACCACAAAGCACCCAGAGTTTCCCATCCTCGTCTTCCTCTTCACTGTCGTTGACGTGGTGCGCTTTTCTCTCAAGTGTTGCACTCGCAAGAAACGAGAACGTGCTTCTGATAAGGGCAACGGCGCCAAGAACGATAGGGTCATATAAATGAGACTTGCCTGGTAAAAACATATAGATTTTTCTTCCTTCACACCGCTTGTAAACCATGCGGCTTCCGTGCATGTGCTTTGTCCCAAAGGTCATGTGTAAGAGTCCTGTGAGAGACCAACACAGCCTAAGCAAAATGGCGCGAATGGCAAGCAATGTAGTGCATGGCCGGACAGGGAAGAGGCCCAGAAAAATGATAGAAGATAAAGATATCGCAGGGATGAGAAAGAGGCAACCACCCAGGAACTAATAGGAAGGTTCTCGCAAATTGCACGAGTAACCACGAGCGATAAAAATAAGGACATTCAATTGCGGCAATAGGGATTGCGATGCCGAGGAGGACAGAGCGTTGATCGACATTGAACATGACATCGCATATAAATTTTTAGCAAACTGCGAGGATGGCAGGAGATGACGCAATGACGCGAACGGTCGATCAGACGGACTTAAACGTGCGCTCCGAGTTTGCGTCTGTTCGGTAACTCCTATTGCAGATTCTCTGATTCGTCCAGAAGCGTTGCCTGTCCTTGCGTAGCGACTTATATCCGACAAGCCATCGGAGCAATTCTCGGCGACATCCGAAATGAGGAAGGATGTCCAACCAAGTTGTCATATACGAAACCGACGTGGTGAGTATAGCTGAGAACCTGCTTTGTAGCAAGCTTCGCAGCTGTAATCATCGAGAAAGCGCACCATAGATAGCAAGGCGGCCAACGCCTTCGGCTTCCATGCGAATCCAGATATCGAATTCGAGAGTAGTTTGCCGAGGATACGCGAGTTTGTGGATCGGCCCAGGAATTGAAATCGTCTGAATGAAAGGGATCTAACCGACTTCAAGGTAGAAGAAGGTGATGTAAGTTAGGTACTCTTCATGAATTCCTCGGACTTGCTCACCACGTCATTCCAAAACCATCCTGCAGAGAAGCTCGGTACTGAAAAAGCTATGTATATCGGGAGCTTTTGGTACCTTCAATTCTTCCAACTCGGCACAACGAAAAGTTCAATTTGCGTACCTGATAAGAAACAAATGTTACACACACCATTCTGCGAACTCACCGCACACCTATGTCCTATAGTAGAACACGCTAAATTGTCACGCAATACTATACAGCTCGGGTCCGATTCGGACGGCGATAAGCTCTGAGCAAATTGTCGTGGACAGTATCTTGAATCGTTGAGGCTCCGTCGTGACGATGATCCATGCGGTTTCTTGCAGTCCACTCATATTGGATCAGACACCTGGCAAGATAAGTGGACTGGAGTGTCACGGCCGAAACATGATTGAAACAGATATGTTATCTGCAGAAGACGCAAGTCATGAAATTGCTTGTCCATAGTAAATTGAAGGCGCGTGGCAATGGTGCCTGCTCCGGTAATGCGAGAAAGTTTCGTCGTACCACGAAACGTTTCCTGTGGCAGCATATTCAAATAATTAGTTGTGCTATGTTTTCACAAAGATGGTATCTTACATCTAGGTGGCAGAAGCTCGAAGAGTTGCGCAGGATCTTCCGTGACTTAAAACCGCAATTTGAATTCAAGCTCAACTTCAAGTTGAAGTTACATAATTTGTATCATGTGCATGAGTCGTTGTTTGTTATGTCGCGACTTCTACCATGTCTACCATCATGATGGGCTTAATCCATCTTTCGACGCTCGCATCCGAATGCTGATGACTGCGTAGCAGCAGTGAGTCTTGCGAATGCGCAGATCTTTTCTCACAAGCAGACTTCTCCCTTCGCCTTCGACCCATTATTCTTCACCGGAAGACGAAGTTATTAAAGTCACACAAGGCCGCTACACGGCAGACATTTTCTAGTCCAGGACTTGATACAATGTCGGGAACGCCGGCTATACCTGAAATAGGTGCTTCAAGCCAAGACATAGAAAACATCGTCGAAGGGGGACGCGCTTCACACAACGCAGCTTCTCGCACACTATCTACTTTTAGTATCGCTGCTAGTCTTACGGTCATCCTTCCGACCCGATGGAGTGATCAGGATAGGAATAAGCTGTTGACAATATCTGAGGATGGCCGTAGTCTGCACTTTCATAGTAAGCATTTCAACCTACCCTGCCTGATCATAATTTCGAACCTAACTTTTTCTCAAATCAGCTCCTTCGAGTACGGGAGTAAAAGAGGCCGCAGCAGCCAGGGCAAATCACCCGATTCCTCCGGCATACGATATCTATTACTTTGAGGTGACCATATTGGATAAAGGCAGGAAGGGGTATGTTCTTTATCGGTTCAGGAAGTCATCGTAGTTATTGATACTATAACTCTAGACACATAAGTGTGGGGTGAGCACAAACAACAGTCACATTTCAAATCCATTGCTCACAAACTACTTTCAAATCCAGTTTCGCCAGTTCGGATGTAAGTCTCAATCGCCTTCCAGGTTGGGAAAGGGACTCCTGGGGGTTTCATGGCGATGATGGAAATGCTTTCGCATCGGCAAGAGATGGAACACCTTTTGGTCCTCAGTTTACCAGTAAGCTACTTATGTATTATATGCCGCACCCGTTTAATTTGTCTCGAAGCGGGTGATGTTATTGGATGTGGTATAGATTTTACACTCTCCAAGGCATTCTATACGAAGAACGGCGTTATGCTAGGTGCGTTTTCTCTTCAACATTTGACACATGTGCGGTAGAATAACATATGCATAGGTTATGCTTTCGAGAACATCGGAAGGGACAAGGAACTCTATCCTGCTGTCGGCTTGCGGTCAATCGACGAAGCCGTAAAAGTGAACTTTGGGCAAGATTCGTTTGTCTATGACATCTCGGAATATGTACCATGACCATCACGTACAGGATAGAAATCACAAATCTTTGTCCAAAGATGGATCCGAATGATCTTCCATTGATAGATTTATCAATTTGTGAAGAAAGTGCATGACTTTGTGTTGCTGCGAATATGTAAGGCAAGATACGGGAATGGATCTAGGAGGCAATACTAGTCATTTGGGACTACTTGAGGTGGAGGAGGGGTATAAGGGCACCAATACATAAAATCGGGGTAAATGGATAGAAATCGAGTTGGAGTGTCAGTGAAACATTCCGGAGGGATAGCGTGCTTCGCTTTTGGAGTGTCTGCCACCGCTGTCCTTCAGGCTGAAGTCGGCGATAGAAGTAATCAAGCTTGAATTTTCAAGAATACTTCAAGTTACCAAATGACCCCCCGACCAGAAGATTTTGAGGGCCTGATTAATGATTGGTTTTTGTACTGTAACGTAGAACACATAATGCAGGATGTTGAAGCAAATATTTTTCGAATAGATGCTCATCATGAAAACGAACAATTATACGGTGGACCGTCGACGAAGCAACTGGAAAACTGAAGATTATCACGACCGTGACAGTGTCGCGCCGGGAGCCCGACTAGACTTAAGCATGAGTCACGGTGATGTCACATAATCACAGTGGGTGTGACAACCATTGCCGCTGCCTCGCTGAGGCTGAGCGTTCCCGAACTAGGCTGCCAGTGCATCCATTCGAACTTCGTCGAACTCAACGCTCTATAAATCATCATTCGGAAGATCTTTGACCGCCCATCTCTACCTAAGAGCATACTTTGACACTATAAGATCTAAGAGCAACTTTTTAGATGAAGCATCATAGGTCCGATGGCCTGTTTCAAAGCCACATACGGTGTAGTCATGATGACACCAGCGCTCAACACTTGACGAACTACGCGGAGATCTTGTTGTGATATATTGCCACAATGCTCTGTACCAAAGAGGACTGCGAAGCTTTATATGCTTGCCTCAGCTTCGACTGATGCTGATGATATAGAACCAGCTGCGCGTGATCTTCTGACCTGCGGAACGACCCAGTGATGGCCTTCAAGTTCGCGAGTTGCTCGATGTTCGTGACCGAACCAGAGAAAAGGACTCGGCTCGAGGCAGCGTCGCTCGAATAATATCTAACGTGTAAAGCTGGATCACGGGCACTATGGATTGTACACAACATGCGATCGACCACTTCCTTAGCGGCAGCCGTACTCGGTGTCAATCCACGAAGGAGATCACATAGTTTGCTCCCATGCGACATCTTCGATCTGACATCGATTTTGTTGACAACAGTAAGTTTGCTACCGAACTCATCACCTATTGTTCTGACGTCTGATTTAGGTGCATTGGTGGTTCCACTCAGCTTAAGAATGGTAGTCTTCTCCTTCCTTTCGAATCCCCCGCCCTTCTGGTAATTGAGGTATGGACTCTGTTGACATTGATGTGCGAAGTGATGGTGATTTAATTATATTGTCTCCCGCTTCCATAGGTTTATGTTATAGTATTGACAGCTAGCGATGTCACTGATGAGCTGGGAGACGAAATTGCGATGTCCCCATATGCTGTTCCCTCGGAAGTACTGGAGCTCTGTATCAGGCCTCAGGCTCAACACTCATGTCGGTTGCGATCCAATGTTTTGTGCAGTGGAGTGAAGGTTGCAAGCAGAGTAAAATTGGCCAACCTGCCTCACGGTCCTGGGAGCGGCTGATCTTTGGGAGATTGCACGCAGGATCGACGGCGCGACGCAAATCCCAATCTCTCACGTTCACAACTCTTGACATAACACTGCTCTACGGCCTCTTTTTATCTTCCATGGCTCCCCACGACACTGGGAAGTCTGACGCAATCTGACGGTTGCATTTCTGTCGTCGCACCGCTTGGGCGAGGTGGCGTGCTCCCAGAGTGGCAAAACATATCATGACAGTAGTCGCAGTCCATGCGTAAACTGAATTCTCCGAACCGAAAATATCGCAGCCGTGGGTCTTCGATATGTTGGTCGACTTGGCACCCGAACTGACATCAAAGTGAGTTATGTTGAGGTATATCTGTTTCACCGAGCTCGTTTGTGTTTTGTAAAAGACGAAGTCGTCAAGCATCGTAGTGCCCTGAGCCTTTGGGTTAACAAACGACTAAACGCTTCAAGACGGAAGACAAGTCCGAAGATAGCGTTTGTTGTCCCGCATTTTATAATAGCCTGTCACCATCTGACATGTATGGTTTCTATGCAGAACAGTGTGAGGTAGCCGAGGTCAAAACGAGTCTATTGGGTTATACCCGAGATCAATCTGGTTACCGCTTTTGGACATGTGCTAGAAAGGTGCCGGAATATCGAGATGAGAAAATCTGTTGGTATCATCTCTCAATTCTTTTGAAACACGTACCTCTATTGCTCCCCTTCTCCTCAACCTCCCACCATCGTCCTCGCCAGCTTCCTTCCAGCGTCGCTCAACAGCGCGCTGCTCACATTCGTTAATCATTCACATTCGTTCGGACTACGGTCGAGGAGGAGAGAACGCGGTCATCCGGTCATTTTGACACGGCTGCATAACGCGTTTCGACGAAGGTTATATTAATCTTCTGCTTCGCTTATATTTTGGACCTCATCTTTGGACTGGCGCGAAACATATTACGGGATTGAAGAAAAAAGATGGAGACGAAGCGTTCGACGAGACTTCACAAAAGGGTCTTGAGCTCGGGTTTGGTAGAGCGCGCGCCGGAGCCAGCTTTGATCAGCATTGGACTTCCATTGCCGGGTCTCACTATCGATATCCCGGGCCTCATCGAAATCAATGGAGGAGCCCAAAAGACGACGACGACGACGACCTCTTCTACGCATGCTGCGACAACTGCGACAACGGCACATGCAACGACCACAGCGAATTCTGGGTCATCAAGAGGGAGTGGTGGAAGTAGTAGTGGTGGGAATGGCGGGGCTGCCACGCAGACAGGGTCAACCAGCAAACCTACTGACTCTTCATCCGGTGGTTCTGGCTCTTCTGAAAATGGGACTGGGGATGACAACGGAGGTGGATCGTCGGATAATAATGGTGCTGGGGGTGGAGGCTCCTCCGCGTCGGGTAGTTCGAGCGTGACCGCACCTGGTTCAACGCCGACTGCGTCGGCCGGTGTTGGAAGTGGTAGTGGAAGTTCGACTGAAATTAATGGAGGCTCGACCGTCGTCGTCGGCGGCTCTTCTGGCGGATCGGTCTCCCCTGGCGCTACGTTATCTGGAGCACCGTCTGCTGTGATCAATATTGCGGGCGACCCGTCCGTTTCTGCCACCACAGACTCCAATGGCGATACTGTCTTCATAAGCGGCTCTGTCACCATTACGTCTGCGCACGGTACGTCCACAGCGACGAAAGGAAGCGGGTCTGGGACGAGTGTTAATGGCGGAACTACGTCCAATGGCAACAACGGAAACTCGGGCAATGGAAACAACGGAAGCTCGGGCAATGGCAATACCACTACATCTGATGGATCAGGTGCGACCAGTGGCGGGAAGGTGTCTCCGGGCGTCATTGCAGCTATCTGTGTAGTGGTTGGTCTTGTGCTCCTCTTCCTCTTCTTGTTCGGACTTCGACGCTGGCATAAAAAGCGACGAACGCAACGACTTCAAGAGTGGGCAGACCGATCGAAAAAGGGTGGGCTCTTCATGTTCGGTGCCTTCAGCGAGAAGCCTGCGACTGCAGGTAGTGCGAACACAATTGTAGCTGGTTCGCGTAGCGCTCGCAGCAGCTTTGGCACTACGATCGAGCACACTCGGCCTTTCTCGCCGCTCCCAGCGTTTGATCAAACCTTGTCGGAGAACACACTCTTCTTCACTCCCCTCCCGAGCCCAAGTGCGACTGGTATGCAATCTGCTACTTCCATCGTACCCGATATGCCGCCTGTCTCGATTCCTCAAACTGCTATCGTTCGGCCCCCAAGCCGAAATTCCTCGGTGTTCTCGATCGGCAGCGACAGCTCGCACGGGAGCACACGCGAGAGCAATGGCGCGCAATACCTCTCACTGCCACCCATGCATCCAGACAATTTGCCGCAATTGAGCCCAATTTCTGTGCGTCCGTTCAGTCCGAGTGAATCCTGGGCATTCCCGAAGCCTCCGACGAACCCACCGACCCCTTCTATGACTTCTCGTCCTCTGTCAGGAGCATCAGCGGCTACTGAAATGCCAGTACCGCCCATTCCCGTTGCTCGATCCGCAGAGCTTTCTCCATCATTGAATTCTGCGGGCTTACAGGATCCGTTCGTCGATGCTCAGGAAATTCTTCACAAGGATCCATTCGCGGACCCCCAATTGACGCCTACGCTTCTCGTGCCTATAAAGGGCCTTGATATACCTGTCCAGCGTCCTACATCCTCTGGTACTATGCGTACCACAAGCACCGCAGGTGGATCGGAGGTTTCTCTTGGAGTTCTTGACGTTATTCGCAGACCATTTGTACCTACGCTCGAGGATGAATTAGCTGTAAAACGTGGAGACCAGATCAGAGTCCTTCAATGCTTCGATGACGGTTGGGCGCAGATCGAGAAGCTGGAGACCGGCGAGGCGGGACTGATCCCTGTGGACTGTCTTCGTGAGGCTGGTGAAGAACTTCCTGACTTCCTTGCTGCAAGGCGCGTTAGCAGCTACTATGGCGGGGTTGCCGTATAAAACCTAAAACAACTTCGATTATGCGATGCCTACTTTGTGAGTATCCTTTCTACTTGAAAAGAGCCAATCGACTGACCTGAACTCGCTAGGATACCTCTTTGACGCCAGCTCACCCACTCATGTTTATAAAACCGCAATTCGCTCCGCTCACGCATATTATTTATATGCATTGTTGCGACCTTGTTGAGTCGCGTCCTCCTCACAGGATGATATCGGACTGTTCCGCATTGTGGCTTCACTCAGCGCAGAACTGCGTGATTAGTTATCCATATATGGGACGGTCACTCATATTCGAGTCTCTCTTTAATACCCTTTGTGCGCTCCTAACCCTAATAATGTCCCGCCCCTGGTGCTGTATTTCTTGTTCGATAGCGCCAGCTGCTTTGCTTGTGGTCGTGACTGTGTCGGTCATTGTGCACTTGTGCTTGTGTACATTTATACTTGGATACACTACTCTGTATCTCAGCTCAGCTGATTAGATCTTGGGAGATTTTCTATACCTGCTTCACAGCTCATTATTTGTTGTATTTTGCTTTCATTTGCTTTAGTCGATCAGATGGAAGGAGTTGGAAGGATTTTTGCATCGCCTGTTCTTTGGATTATTATAAATTATACCTGACAGTCTTCTTGTCCGTCTCAAGCACAATCTTTATCTCAATAAACTTGTATATACTATACACGCCAAACACAAATTGCACGCCAAATGGGAAAGCGTACTACTTTACTAAATCACCTGTGATAAACAGAAGAGTCACAATGCGTGGTGTGACTGGTGCGTGTTCCGAGTCGTTTCTTCGAAAAACTCTGTGTACTTCCTTCACTATCAATCTGAGTTCGTCGCCACCCTTTCTTCGCAATCGCATCGCCAATGCTCAGCCTTTGCATTGCAAGAACGTCACTGCACAGGGCAAGACCTATCGCGTCGGCCAGCTTGCGCAATGACGGCAGAGCTCGGTATGCTCATGCGTACAACGCGAAGGCATTCGTTCCAAGACCAGATGGCCCGAATTATCTGATTGTGCAACATCTTCTTCATGGTGTGCAGATATCTCTTTCCCAGACGTTTTTTATGCGACATACCAGCTCATAAGGAGATTTCGGGTCAGTAAGAATTTGAGACAGAAGCGATGGAAGATGACTTCAGTCCGTATAAAGCACGGGCATTTCAGCGAGCTATCAAGGCTTTAGACCAGGTCTCTGAGGTCATTGAGTCCGGGAGTCAAGCACAAAAGGTAAGTTTAATCAACTTTTTCCCTGCTTGTCTTTCATAGATGGATTTATTCTACTAGGTGCCGAATATTGGAACTGGAATTTCACGGAGGATAGAAGAATTTCTCAACCCCGAAGGGCAGGTGAATACCTTCATAATGAAGTTTATTTCCCAGCTCATCAACTCTCCTCTTGACAGAGCTCCTCGCAGTTGTCTATGTCAGGATCTGCGAGCCAAGACGAGGTGGTGCGGGATCGGATACTTATGGAATTAACGAAGGTCCCAGGTATAGGGTGAGCAAATTGACTTGTTTCAAGAGAATTGGCTTGCTAACGGTTAAGCAGTCCGGTAAAGGCTCGCAAGCTACTTGATTCTGGTTGCCTCTGTCTTGAGGACCTTCAAAAACCAAAGTTCCAAGCGCTTCTTTCTACATCTTCGAGGGCTGCACTTGATTTTGTCGGCCATTTGGAACAGCGCATACCGCGTTCACAAGTCGATAGTGTCGTTGTGAGCTCATTCCGAATATCACACTTCAGCCTCATTGGACTAAGAATATCTGGAAGGACGTTATCAATTCTGTTGTTTCATCGGAAATTCGGATGCATGTTGTAGGGAGCTAGTAAGTGTGCATTCTCGCTTACGCTTACCGAACTTCAGACTTACTTTGTGCCGACCACTTAAGCCGAAGAGGTATCTCTGCATGTGCTGATATTGACATCATCGTCTTCCACCCATCCTGCGTCTACGTCCCTCGTCCGGGTGAGAAGCCTGCTGACTCTAAAGAGCCCTCTCGGAGCGGTAGTCGCGGTCGACCCTCGAAACAGAACAGACATTTAGGAAAACAAAAGCTAGACAATGTCACTTTACTGAAAGAAACTGTCCTTATCCCTCTGGAACGTGCGGGTATAACTGCTGCAATGCTAAATGAATCCCAAAGAAAATGGCAAGGCATCATCCGTGTGCCAAAGGAGGACGAGGATAACCTGAAACGAGCTTTAGGCGTGCGGGACCGACTGGGTACCTTTAGGAGAATGGACATAACGTGCGCAATCATTATGCTTTCACGTTGATTTATATATGAATCTACTGATATCCCGTTTCCTTCAGACTATACCCTCTTCTCTCGGAAGGCTCTGCGCTGCTCGCATCGACAGGGGACGCGGAATTCAACTCTTATCTACGGAAGGTGGCGAGGACAATGGGGTTGCGTCTGAATGAGTACGGGCTCTGGAGACACTTTCCTTCGCCAGGATCATCTTCAGAGGATTCGACAGAACTAGATCGAGGTACGAACGGCAAGAATGTTGGGACCAAGGAAGGGAGATGGGAACTCATAGCAAGCCGGACTGAGCAAGATATCTTTGATGAGCTTGGGATAGACTATGTGGAGCCCGAGCGACGAAACTTCAGCTTCATTGCAACGAAACAGAAAGTTAGCAAGCAGAAGAAATAAAAACGCTTGACCACGTTGCCTTTTTTATTCGTTTTCAAGGACCAGAAGTTACATACATTAATGCTATTGAATATTGTACATGCATGTGAAAATAATCAGTCCTTTGGTCAGTACCAAATGCTTCTAGTTCTATGAGCGGGCGCCATCTCTGTAGTCTTAATTCCATCTATGACTTCTTCGCCCCCTTCGACGCGCTTCGCCAAATCCCACAAATAAAAGTCAATCAGCACGCTGCTCACTCCATCTCCAAGTTCTTTGTTGACCTCGTCCGAGCTCAATCTCTTAATCTCATCCCTGATAGCCTCAACAGCCAAAATGCTCGCCGCTCGAATACTAACCTCTTCCCGGCAACCAGGAGCAAACGGAGTGTAGTTTTTGAGCAAAGCTATAAGCGAGGGGGGATAGATGAGAATGGATAGGTGATGTAGGATCTGAGGAACTCGGTAATCCGCAAACATAGTGAGCTCGTGTATTCCCAATGGGAAGAAGGGATGTGACGATGACGGGGAAGGAGGAAGCGGGTGGAATGCTGCCCATGTTTCCGCAACAAGTATCTGAGCACGCTTCCAAAAGCAAACTGAGATATCGGGTCGGAGATAGTTCTTCGTATACGACAATCAATTCAAAACTTACCTTTTTTCCCTTCAAACCAAGTCTCATCTCGAAAA
Organism: Trichaptum abietinum; assembly: GCA_910574555.1. Classification (NCBI taxonomy): domain Eukaryota; kingdom Fungi; phylum Basidiomycota; class Agaricomycetes; order Hymenochaetales; family Trichaptaceae; genus Trichaptum; species Trichaptum abietinum. The sequence goes on from CAJTBE010000007.1 coordinate 1,247,224, forward strand.
GACGGGAATGTATCGGTCACCATTTGTACAAGTTGCAGAGCAGTGCCTTTCCCATCGTAGCTCCTTTGGAAATAATCAATAAACCCTTGAAAGCTGCCTCCGAAGCTCTGAGAAAAATATAAGAATTTTAGTCATAAAGTTAGTATACAAGAAGCAGTCGAAGCACACGTACGTGGCAAAGAATGAAGCCGACTTCTCTCATAACAGAGATGCGTTCCTCTAGCATTGGAATACCCTCTGCGGATTGAGCTGCCGGCTTAAATATTTCCTCAATTAAACTGTTCGGACACCTGATAGTAGACGAGTAGAATGAGGGGTCTGTGATTGGGATTCCTCTTTCCAGAGCTGAAGAGCTTTAATGGTTATGCTTGAGAATCACGCACACATTGAGAAATGTCACAAACCTCGGTCAAGTGCCGCCACCAAACTCCAGTACCCTGTCCAAACCGTATGACTTTCCTTCTCCCATCCTTCTCGCCAGTCGACGCCATAGCGGTCCTTCCACCCTTCCCTTTCAGACCAAAAGCTGAAGTTCAGAGATGAGATAAGGAATATCCAGTCTAGCGTTGCCCGAGTGCGCTGGTCTGTCGACGAGTATTGTTCCGGAGGACATAGGTGCAGAGCGTGCTTCCGCCATGACCAGGGCGTGTAAGTCTCGGATATCAGCTTCTGCATCACCTATTAGCGGGAACGTATAAGTAGGCAAAAAAGCAACATAGTAAAGTGAAGGCAGCACATACATATCTAGCTGCGTTCCGGACACCGTTCTCATCGATCTTCACGAGGTTCGCTTTCTGAGACCTGAGTTAATGACTCGATTCACCTCTACACATCAGCGAGCGTGTTTAGCTCACGTCGTAAGCAAACTTGGCACTCTTTGTCACAGGACTTTCCAAAGCTTCATATTCTTCAATTTCTACCTTTTCATTGAGCGGTTCAGCCACTGTGTGGGGATGAAGAATCATAACGCGCGGTTCCTAGTCGCGTAGTATAATGATCTAGGTTCGTCCGGATGCGATGTGGTTTCAGACGAATGCTGGTTTGAGTTTTTCTAAGAGTATGGTAGATAGGGTCGTGATTTGAATAGATGTCAGTTACAAGAAAGTCTTTAGAGATAGATATGTAGAGAAGCCAGAAATTTAGAGGGAAGTTGAAAAGGTATAAATACTAGTGCCAAAATTTTCATCCATTCCGAAAAAGCGGATAGTACTACTGATTCCGATTACGGAAGGCCACGTGGTAGTAATAGCCTTTAGACTTCATATTTTAGTACTTTTAAAACATAGTAACTCCTCCATATGATGGAGCCGTTTGTGCCTGTGCCACGCGAAAGCACGAACAGATGAAAACATTCTATACGTCAAACTATAATACAGGTATGAATTGGGGCGATCAATACAAATAGTAACGTGTTGAATGATCGGATAAGGCCCGGGGATGGTGTATATGCTGCACGTTCCAAATGCCCTTTCACTCCTTCTTCTGTTCAAAGTACTCTTTCGCTGATATTTCTCCATTGAGAATCTTCTCTCCTGTCTCTTTCGTCTCCGGCTACAATCAAATCATGAGTAAAGTTGTGCCCTTTTCAAAAGAGGACACACACCTGCTTTAATACCTGCATTTGAGCACAAATATTAAATTTGCGATCAAGAAACTCGGACGGTGTTACTCACAGATCCACGAATACTCTATTTAGGAGTAAAGCAATCTCAGGTTCTGACGGCTTCGGAGAAAGGACTGAGGACTGACCTTCGCATAGCCTTTCATGTCTTAGAATTAGTATAATAACACGACTGATTGGAGAAGTGCACATACCAATCATCTGATCTTTAAAAGGCACCTTTCCCTCCTCATGGACCTCCGACCCGGACCCTGGCATAGTTGCTCCTACGTAACTCACCATGTCAACAGATACATGAGACCTGAATTTGCCCAACTCACCCTGTTGTGGAGGTGTGTCGACCATATGAGGCTCAGCAACTCCTGGATTGTGCACGTTATAAAGTTCGGATGGCATCTACAATGTACAAGGCGTTGAGAATGATCAAGGCGAGGTTCGATGGGTATGCACTGCGATGGCTATTACCTGTGGCGGGCTGTTGAAGTCGTTGGGAGTATCTGCGACAGTTGGCATGGTGTTGTTCTGCGAGCTAGACATATAGTTGATGGTGAAAGGGAAAGAAGAGGTGAAGATGAACAGGAACTAGAATCATGACGAGGACTCAGCAGTACTTGGAGGAGTGGCGAATGACATCATCGGTTTGCGAAACTAGGAAGATGCCTGTTTTGGTACCTACGGGCGCTTATTCCAGAAAGTTAAGCGCGCTTCTCGTCTTGAAAGGATCTACCGACTGACATCCTCTTAGTAAGTTCTACTGGAAAAGAAGAAAGTGTGAGTGAAATATCAGCAAGTCGTGTGAGCTAAAGAAGGGGGATGTTCATACGTATAAAGCTGGTGATTGGTACCTCCAGTACCTTCCAGACAAGAGGCCAGCCAACATGTCGTTATTCGCCAAAAACCCTGGCAGATACGGCATTCCGCCAAAGAAACATAGCGATGTATACGAAGCAATCAGTCCAACCCGCTTAGGAGGATCTCTGCAAGGCAAAGTCGTTCTTGTCACCGGAGCAGGTAAAGACTTTCAAGCTTGGGTATCAGAGGACGAGATTAACGCTCGGGTCATTGAAAAGGCCGCGGGATCGGACGGGCAATAGCACTCGCTTTCGCAGAGGCAGGTGCAGATGTATCCCTACTTGCGCGCACCAGGTCACAGCTCGACGAAGTAGCAGACATCATACGCTCGAAATTTGGCAGGAAGGCCCTCGTGTTCCCCACAGATGTCATAGATGCTGTGGCCGTACAAGCAGCAGTGGACACAACGGAACGATCGCTTGGCTCATTGGACATAGTCGTCCCAAACGCTGGAGCTAGCATCATCCGACCTTTCGAGTATACTCCATTCGATGATTGGTGGTCGGTAATGGAGATCAATCTCAAGGCGCCCATGATGCTCGCGCGGATGGTCCTCGAGGGAATGCGGAAGAGGAACTCGGGTTCGATTATCTTCATTTCCTCCAGAGCCGGGGTTCACAACCTGGGTAAGAATATAGACCTTCAACGACTTCTACATTAGCTTATATGGCGATGATAAAGCGGGAATGTCCGCTTACAGTGTATCCAAGTGAGTGCCTTTATCGACTCTTGCCTAGGCGTTGCAAGAGCTTGAAATAAGGACGGCACTTCTCCGTGCAGTTGCATGTCTCCAGCTTGAGCTTGATGCAGCAGAACATTCAAATATTCATATGTATACTTTGCATCCTGGTGAGTATCTCCTCATCCGTCTAACTACACTATTAGGATGCAACTAATAGAATGACGAAGGCGGGGTGAGGACTGAAATGACTCTTATTCCAATACACCCAGACATAGAAAAGATGAAACCTGGGGTAAGCGGCTGCTTGTTTGTCTCCAGATCAACTTTAATCCATTGAATTCACGTAGCTCACCGAAATAGCTAAGAGTGGACTTGCCAATTTGACTGACACGTACGTCGTAGTCGTCGATCTATTTTCTGTAAAGATTGCTGACTTGCTGTGTCCATCTAGCCCTGAGTTGTGCGCTTGGACATGCGTATACTTGGCAACTGGGAAGGCCGCAGCATATCTCCGCGGACGGTATATCGACGTGGAGTACGATGTAGAAGATCTGGTCAAACAGGGAGAACTCGTGCAGAAGAAGGGACTTTATGATTTGACAATTAAAATGCTTGGGGACACTTCGTCATAACTTGTACAGGAGAAAATTGAGGATGCCTTGGTTTTGTAAAGCCAGTTTGATATTCGTAAATGGCAATGTATCCTATGACCTATTCTCTGTCCTGTCGAAGCCAAAAGGAATATTTGAATGGGGGCTAGCGAGTGACCACCCACCGTGTTTACCATTGGCAATGCTCTCAAGTATACCACACAAGAAGAAGAAAGATGCATAAAACGCTAAGCGAGCCCCTCTTGATTTCCGACTTTCCATCAAAGCCACTTGAATCACCTCAAAAGCAATCGAAACTAACTATATGCCGAGGTAGCATGCTGGAATCGAGTAGTATTTGGAAGCCGGGGAAACCGAGATTTGCTAATGACCGCAAAATATGCAAACTAGAAAACCAAATTGGCCCAACCTTTGCTCTCTTGAATCAAACACCACCGAAACGTCCTTTCCTATTCGCCTGTAATATGCAAATGACACAGAGCTGAAGTGCTGTTTCTTTGCGCTGAGGCAAATAGGATCAATCGCCTCAATACAAAGCCTTCACGCAGTTCGAGAAGATCGCATAGCATCCCATCCGAACTGTATATCTGTGCACCCTGCCCAGGCATCCTTAGTACACTCGTTACTCACATTCCTTACTATTGTGGACCACCCACTAAACCCTCGAGAACGTAAAATCTCCACCAAGGTTTCACCCAAACGCGTACGTGAATACACATTCCCCGCATTGCTGTAGGCACCACTAACGCTAGTCTGTAGACGAGAACATTACCATATAACATTGGTAAGTACAGGAAATAAACAAAAGGAAGCACTGCGACTGACCTTGGTTCGTAGGGGACCCAAGCACCCAGTCGATAATCGACGAGCGCGACGCGAAGCTCCGTCAAGATATCAAAGAGTTAGATGCTCTACTCGATGCAAGTCGTCGACTACAAAAGCGGCTCCGAGAGATTGGACCGGGAATTATCGACTGGATGCCAAGGGCGCTGCGCCGAGTGCTGAGGGCGAGCGTCTTCATGACACCGATTGGGTCACGTCAAGATCTCGAGACAGAGAAACAAAGGAGCACAACGTTATGCATCCTATCCATGCTCGAGATTCTGGACTGGGAAGCCGAAGTTATCATACAGTTGCAATTGACCCGCGCAGGGACTTTGTCCGAGGACGTTCGGAGAAGGGTGCTCGTAGGGGAATTGCTTAGGATTGCAGTCTCAGCCGAAGACCTGCGGATCTCACTGGAGGAAGAGCTTCAGGAGCTCGCTAGTCAAAGAGAGCAGGTACAAGTCTCTGGCTCACCTTCCTCCATAACGTCTCCCGATAGCTCTATCCTAGAAAACAATACATCTGGGACATACGCCCATCCACTTCTAGACCACTCAGTTTCAACAACTGTCTCCCAAGCCACCAATGCATCTGAGCCAACATGGACGAGCCGGGTTCTCATACCTGAAGTACGACATCACTCACGGCAAAGAGCAAACTCCTTCCCTCTAGCTCTTGGTCTGCTCGCTCGCTGTGTAGTGAAAGGTACCCTTACGCCTTCCAGGCTACGCACAAGGGCAAGGAGCCTGGACGATAACGTAACGTCTGGGGTACATCAACGTTAGTAAGAAGATAGATGAAGCGTTTCATATTCCTTTTCTCCGGACAATTTTAATCCACATTACCAATGTATGTAAGGAACATCTACAAGAAGCATCATTGAATTTGGCTAGCAGCGCGGACATTATCCCAATCCTTCAACCATTCCTTCACGAAATGAATCATTTCCTTGTGGATCTTTAAAATTTCAGGTGGCTCATCATTGATGTTCCGCAGGCCATATTCGTCATAATGATGGACACCGTCTGTAACATTTTCAACGACCAGTGTTTGATTTCGATAATGAGAGTCACTCACTGGGTATGAGTTTGAAGGGGCGGAGAATCGTATCTTCACGGTCCCGGGCTTCATCGGCATGTGGCGTATCAGGGCGCCACGGGTCCACTTTAAACAAAGTAACGTAGTGAGTAACATGTCGGACAGTAACTATTTTGCACTTGCATACCTTCGCCATCAATAATGGCAAGCCTGTCTGCCGCAATGTCAAAGTCACCCAGTTCATTTACGACAGTGATGTTCGGCATGGGAGGAACGATGAAATGTTTGCCTGGCGGATAAGCCTAGATAAGTTTGCTTTAAGTCGCAGCATCACCTTAAAGAACAAAAGCTGGCTTTACTTGGTGACAGATGCGTGAGCTAGATTCAAGGGTGACTAGGCGTGAAACTATTCTGGGATGGTTTTGGTCTGGCGGCGCTGTCTTGATTCAAAAAATGAGATTGCGTTGCAGTAGAAATCAAAGTAGTAAATACCTGGAAATAGCCCCATTCTGTGCAAACTTGGAAAAGCCACAGACGCCAAGTATCAGAAAGACTGTCGTCTAAGTATTTCTCGTCGTCGTGAGAGCCAAAACACTGAAGAGTTATTATGAATACCAAGGAGTTGTATCTTATATAACAGACACACACTTACGTCGTTGACGGATGAGCCTTCTGGACATTTTGTCACATATCGCTGTGGATGACCATTAGCCAGGATTTAGCACAAGCTTGAAGATATTTGCGCATACGTCTTTGATATATTTTCCATAGTTGTATACAGTAATTGGAACATCCAAGCCTCCAGGCAAAGATAAGAGTGCGGTGGCATTTTTACCGAATAGAGGCTTGGCCAATGCTTCGCAGAACTCGTCAAATCTCGTGCTCCCTACTTCGGGATCCCAGTTCTTTGACTGCCAAGCACCGAGAGGCGCCTGTGGAAGAAATGCAAGTCAAAAATACGCAAAGTAGAATTAAGTGAGACAATAATCGGAAAAGCCGACTAACCTCGAGTAACGAGGCGAAGTCGTCATCATACTCCAAATCAGCAAGGCCAAAGAGAGCTTTCAGTGGCCTGCGCAAGTGCGGGGCATTCAAGAGGATAGCATCAATAGCAGAGATGGAGCTCTCCAGATGTCTCGAGCATTCTGGGTCTGCGGCGCGTCTAATAATCTCGTCGTATCCCCAGTTTTCCAGTGCTGCATGCGTGACTCCGCTGGAAGCGATAGCGCCAAACACTAGATCGGGATACAAGACTCTGTAGGTTAATAAGTCCATAGTTAGCATAGTCAAAGTAGAACTACATGGCTAACGGGGTCCTTACTTCATATGAGCCGCACGCGCTCCAGCGTAAGATCCTCCGTAGTAAATCCAGGGAGTTCCAGGAGCAGTAAGATCATCACTTATTCCTTCGAACTTTACCGAGGCCATGAAGTTTGCTGAATCTGCAGCAGATTGCGCATTGTTGAGAAACCTAGACATCAACCATCAACCATTAAACCATCTGTAAGACAGCCAAAAGATGCCAACTACGTGCCTTAAAGAATCTGTAGAAAGGTTCGCTACAGCGATGGAGTCGCCTTGCAGAACGAACATATAGTCAGATAGTCCCCATGAGACAAACTTTGTGAAAACGCATACGCACCATAGTAACGATGTTCAAGTACAACACCTAAACCATAAGTCGCTTTAGCCAAAATCTCAACGATACCCGTATCGAGGAACGGTATCCTGTCCTCTCCAGAGGTCTCTCCACCATCGAGTACTATAACAGGTCCGCCTTTCTTGTAGTGTCGTTTGTTAACCCAGTACCGTTGCTTGAATGTATGAGGTGCATCGGAGAAGTGATCTAGAGGTTGCTCAAACCATTGATCCGGAAATTCCTCCTTGAGCGAGAGACTGGGATTTAACAAAACTTGTTGATTTCCAAAGACTTCAAATGATTGTCCCTCCTCCTCGCGAAGCTTCTCGAGTCGCCACAAGTTCACCGTTTGGCCGCCATGGATAGGTCGAGAGCTGGGAGACGCGTACGCAGAGACCGAGAGGCTCGTCGCAGCCAACAAAGCTGTAGCAGCGAGACGCATCCTGACTACACCCGAAGACGTAGAGGTGGATAGAGAAGCCCAGAAACAAGTCGTGGTCGTCGTTGGGAACGCTGAGCGGTGAAGCACATGGTTAGTTGAGTTGAACTGACCACGGCTCGGAGCGCTAAACTTAGACCTGAGTGCGAAACTTGAAGTGATGACGAATGCGAGACAGCTTGAATGCCAATAGTACATACTGTCCTATAACCACCACCATACTTCACGAGAAACCTTCATCTCTGCGCTATTGTACTACTACAACAGTGATATGTTCAAGTATTTCTCCAAGGAAGACGAAATACCCCAAATTCTCGAATCTCTCGACTTGGATGGAGTGGCTAAATATATCAAAAGTGATGGCTGCAAGAACGTCTTCATAATGGTACACTCTAATTATCATCTTCGCGCATAGCCAATGTGTTGACTCTTTAAATGTCATTAATCAAGGCTGGCGCAGGTATTATTCGTATCAGAGGTTTGTTTAAGAAAGCTTAGAGCTACGTTCACAGGTATAAGCACCTCAGCTGGCATTCCGGACTTTCGCTCACCAGAAACCGGTTAGTAATCTGTTCTGCTTTGCGATAGTATAACAACTGACTGTTGAATACTTATTCAGGCTTATATGTGTGATGGCTATATGCATGCATTCGATTCCTTCGTCTGACACGACACAACCTAGGCAAATTTAGCAAGACTAAGGCTTCCGTATCCTGAAGCTGTATTTGACATATCATTCTTCAAGAGAAACCCTCGTCCATGTAAGACTCAGCTTCTCATCATATGTGGCATACATATGGTATACAAGTTAATGTGATCTTTCGTAGTCTACGTTTTAGCGCATGAACTAGCTCCAGGAAAGTTCCGACCGACCCTCACACACTCGTTCATAAGGCTCCTCGCGGAGAAAGGCTACCTTCACACTTGCTTCACTCAAAACATCGATACACTAGAACGCCGAGCTGGCGTCCCAGGCGATAAGATTATAGAGGCACATGGCAGTTTCGCAGATCAACATTGCGTTGAATGCGGTGCGCATTATCCGCACGATAAGATCAAACAGAAGATAGAGGCGCAGGAAATCCCTATATGCGAAGAAACTGGATGTAATGGCTATGTTAAGCCTGATATTGTTTTCTTCGGAGAATCGGTAGGTTATTTTCAATGGGCTTTTATCTGGATTTCCATTGACGTTACTCTCAGCTTCCAGATGAATTTACGAACGGCATACGGTCATTGCAAGATGCAGACCTTCTAATCGTTATGGGCACCTCACTCACCGTATATCCCTTCGCAAAACTGACGGAGCTCGTCCCAAGAGACTGTCCCCGCCTCCTACTTAACCTGGACCTCGTAGGAAGCTGGGGCGAACGTGTGAATGACGTAGCATGTCTGATGGCATGCGATACAGCTGTCCGTTTGATATGCGAGAAACTTGGCTGGAAAGAGGACTTGGACAGGCTGTGGGCCGAGACTGCGCCCCCTGCCGGAGAAGCGGTGGAAACGGACACTGCCAAGGAAAAGTTAGATGAGGTCGTGGATGAATTGGCTGATGTTATCAGAGCTGTGAAATTGCAAGACAGGGAAGAAGAGAGCGCTGCTGCTCTCGACGATACCAGTGATGGCGCGAATGCATCGTCACGGACAAGTGGCGGATCCTCGACACCACGAGAGCGTGAGGTTGACAAACCGGCCGCGATTGCCAAACCAGCAGACGTTGCGCAATCGAAACATGCTTCAGAAGAGTCTGTCGACGATTTGGAATGTATCCAAAGCAAGGATCAGGAAATCGAAAAGTTGGAAGAATCGACTCCGCTAGAAGAAACTAAATCGCAATCGAGTGACGCCGACAAATCTGGGGACACTCCAGCAGAGGTAACAGCGATCGCTAACAGTGAGCCGGGAGGTAAATTATGATATGAGTGTATTCATCTACCATGGAACTGTATTATATACGTGTACGCGACTTTATCTGTAACACATCTATTGCAAACATGTCTACAAACCCACCCGGTTTACTTCGAAAAAACCGTAGCTATGAAGGCAAATGCCTCATCAAAGAGGTCAGCATGCTTTTCTTCTGACCCCGGCGCATAGTCAAATGAATGCTCTTCTCCGTCTGCGATCCTCAGCGTTACCTCCACTCCCGCTCGCTTGAGAAGCCGCTCTATGTTGCGGGACTCTTCCGGCCTGACCGCAGTGTCTATTCCTCCATGCATGAGGAACGCCGGAGGGAAAGATGAATCGATTAAAAGCTGCGGGAATACCCCAATATTTTCCAAATGGATGATTTCCCTAGCCTTTGTAGCCAGAACATCTGGATCGCCCTCTAAATCAAGAGTCTCGCGCAATTGCAGACTGAGACTCGGTTCGTGCGATCCCGTGAAGTAGTCCAGGAACACGCCCATTTGCAAAAGAAGTCTACAAAGCTGCATGCGCGGATTTGCTGGATATCCTGGCGTTGGGCTCGTTGGAGGGTGGTAGGCTAAGGGAGAATCCGTTGTCTTCTGAAGCTCTGGAGGGAATGGGTACAGGAATTGTCTAAAATCTTCCGCGTCGAGGATTTCTCGACCAAGGAAGAAAGGCTTAGTCTTAACGGAAAGATACTGAGGAGACTATGCCCAAGGAATGAACAACAGTGACATTAACCAATCTCATCAAGATGAGTGCGAAAGAAACACGTACATACCAAGAAATTCCCTCCTTGTCCATACAGCGATAGGACACCTTTAGGCTTCGGAGTTGCATGGATTGCAGCTAAGTATGAGCAAAGGCCACCAGCGCTAGAGCCAGATACAACAATTGATTCAGCATCAATCTGAAAGATGGTGTTGCCAGAGGCTGATAACAGCGTATTGAGTTCAGTTGAGATGAACCAGAACAGATCCTTTATGTCCGCAACTATATCGTGCCCAGTTGCAGGCGACATGAGCTGATAGTCTGCAGATATGAAAGCATATCCTGCTTGCATGGTGCGCTCTATAAAGGACTCAATAATTGCGAGAAATTTGAGAAGGATTGCGACACACTATGAATCCAGTTCGGGAACCAACTTCTGCGATTGCCAACCGTAACGCCTCCCCCGTGAAAGTAGAGCACCACTGGTATCGTCTGCCGAGTAGTTTGCTTAACATCTGGCAAGTATACATCGACATAAGAGGGTTTGTCGTCAACAAACTTGTATGGAAATGTCAGTTCACCCATTTCGAGATGGTCACGGTAATTGTTCGGTTTGAGAATTATACGCATTGCGCGGCGGCCTTCTGTGACTACTTATACATAGCGTTGGAAATAGAACGGAGAAGTTAAGGAGCGTCATTTTCGAATATTAACTATCCGCAGATAATCATGTGTTGAGTTCATAGTCATAAGGTTTCCAACAACATAAACATCATGAAAGTTAGAGCTGTTGACTCACTTCCGGCCGGCGGCGGAATGCTTGTCCGCGAAATTACAGACGCGACTCTCACTCAGACAACAACCACTCAGTTTGCTAGAGTTGGTGAACGAAATGCTAGAAAGACATCGCTGAACTGTACATCGCTGAAGAATTGCTACAAGCTAGTGCAGGCGTAATTGCGTTGACATCGGACACTACTGGGCTGGAAAGTAAACTAAGAAACACGACTTCCGGGCTTTCAACACAATTCATGGCGAATATGTCTTATCAAGAGTCAAGCTCTCCTCAATTCGCAAGTGCAAGCTCAGATCATGCCGGATCCATGGGTCCGGAAGATGACAGCGACGATGAAATGGACTGGGAAGAGATTGCAGTTCCAGCGTCGAGTTCGGCAACGAAGGATGCAGTTGAGAGTGGAGTTACTAACCTCCCAGGCCCTTCATCTACTCCTCGAGTAGGAGTGCAGGCGGGAAATATTGAGATCACATTGAAGGGGGCAAACAAGAAAGGGAAGGTGACAGATGAGGCACGAAAGTGAGTAGGAGTAAACTGTCGTTCATGCTTTCCACTGAATGTGTCCCATAGAAAGAAGGCCGAGCAAGTTGCAGCACTGAGGGCTCTACGTCTTACATGCCATAAAATTCATACTGTGGCTCTCCTTTCAAATGCTCTCATCCGCAACAAATGGTTGAACGATCCTTTGCTTCATGTTTGTATTTGATCACTTTATATCGCAAGAAACGCATTACTTAGAAACTATGAAGGCCCGGTTGTTATCCCTGCTTCCTATGTCTTATCAAACGTCCTTCTCGATGATCACGAAGAAGCGTCACCCGGACGCAGCCAAGCGCGGTCGCCTTTTTGAAACGGCTGTGATGCGACTCACGGAGTGGTGGCACCAAACATTCGAAGTACTCCCTTATGGACACGTTAAATCACGAACCTTCCAGCAGGTTCAAAGGCTGCTGTCTGGCGAGGATGCAATCGATGATGAAGGTGAACATCTCCGAAGCTCGAAAAGTCTTATGAAGCGTGCTTTGCTAGCACAGGGAAGTCGGGATGTCAGCGCACAGCTCTTCACAGCGTTATGTAGAGCACTCGACATCCCCGCTCGTTTGGTCGTCAGTCTTCAAAGTGTTCCGTGGCAAGCGAACGTCGGAAGGCCTAAGACTCCTGCGAAGAGGAGGTGGGACAAACGCCTGCAGGCTAAAAAGCAATTAGAAGGTAAAATGTCTGACTCATCGGGGCCGGAAATGAGCGATGAAGGTGACAGTGACATGGAGGAAGTATCAATACCTGACCCTACCATGGACAGGAAAGGGAAAGGGAAGGCAGTATTTCCGGGAGAGGGATCGACGCTGTCCGGCGGAAGTCGACCGAGTATGAAGGGCAAGGGAAAAGCAATACCGAAACCTGTTGTTAAACTACGAAAGTCCAAGTCCACCGGTCAAAGGCTAGGTTCAAGCCCACCACCTCAGTTTGACAGTGAGGAATTTGCTGTTTTGTCTGTCTAACTGACTGACAGTTCACAGCCCCACCCACTATAGGTGGTCTCCCTCCGGTATACTGGACCGAAGTATTCTCAAAACCGGATGGGAGATGGATGCCTGTCGATCCCGTACGGTACATTGTCAACAAACGACGTGTATTCCAGCCGTCACAAAGTGATATGAACAACCGCATGGTCTACGTTGTCGCAGTGGAAGAGGACGGATATTGTCGCGACGTAACACCCCGATACGCAAAGGACTATGCAACGAAGACATCGAAGGCTCAATTGGGTGGGAAGGGACGAAGAGATTGGTGGGAGGGTGTGATGGCGCTCGTAACACGACCGTATAGGCTCATTCGGGATGACGTTGAGGATGTCGAGTTTGAGACAAATCAATACCGGGAAGGCATGCCAACTTCCGTTGCTGGATTCAAAGATCATCCTATGTATGCGCATTGCCTGTTACATCTCATTTTACTTGACAATTAACTTTGATTTTATTCAGCTATGCTCTTAAACAACATCTCAAGCGCGAGGAAGTTATTCACCCCGAGACGGAACTGGGTAAATTTCGTGGCGAACCTGTTTACCCGCGGGGGAACGTTATTCAATTAAAGACTGCAGAGAATTGGATACGACAGGGACGGCGGGTGAAGGAGGGGGAACAGGCAATGAAGTGGGTCAAACAGCGCGCCGTAACCATCCACCGCCGACGAGCAATGGAGCTTGCCCAGCAGGAAGGCGATGAAATGCTACAGGGCCTGTACTCCGAGGCGCAAACGGAGCAGTACGTGCCTGAGCCAGTCATTGATGTAACTCGCATCTTGTTTTCTTTCTATTGTTCTGCGAGGGTCCTCACCTAGTCTGTTTAGGGCGTGGTACCGAAAAACGACTTTGGAAATATAGATCTATACACCCCGTCGATGCTCCCCGCTGGGGCAGCTCATTTACCTTGTGAGTTTCCAATATGACTTACCCTTATCTAAGTCGGTATCCATACCTTTCAATGGCAGACAAAGGAGTGGCCAAAATAGCGAGAAAGCTCGGATTCAACTATGCCGAAGCCGTTACAAGCTTTGAATTCAAGAAGGGTCGCGCCTTCCCAGTAATCTCAGGTATTGTCGTGGCTTCCGAGAATGAACAGACTGTCCTTGAGGCAAGTTATTTGATTTTTATTTGCCATAAACAGCGCTTTATTAACTACTTACTCATTTGCAGGCCTACTGGGAGTCGGAGCGTGACGCAGAGGAAAGAGAGCGGAAGAAACGCACGGAACGAGTTCTAAAACGTTGGGCAAGACTTATTCATGGCCTGCGTCTCCGCCAACGGCTACAAGATCAGTATGGTGGCAGTGGCTCAGGAGAAATTTCGACTGCCGATGACCAGAAAGCGGAGCAAGAGCGATCGGTTCGTCTCTTAGATTCCTTCCCAAGCATTCTTCATTCTGATATGTAGTTGGTCTTTCCCGTCTTAAACCTAAGGCGGAAGCACAAGGAGGCTTCCTTACCGAAGCTGACACCGTCGTTCAGCCATTTCACCTTCCACGCTTTGAGCATAGTGAATATCACCCTGCGCCTAACGACATCGGGACCAACGAAGAGCAAGATGAACTCGTAGATAAAGTGGTGAACCGAGAAGGTCCCAACTACTCGAGTCGAGTCCCTCCTTTCGGCGCTAGACCATCCGAGGACCAGATTGGCCTCAAGCTAGATGAAGATAAAGATGACCTAGAACTCGAAAATTCCGTTCCGTACAGCTACCGGGCTTCCGTTATGACCTCCGATTTGGAAAGCGCTGTCGCGACCTCTGTTCCCAAGTCAATGCTTGAATTGGCGAAGGAAGTTGAGTCGAGAAGGGAAGATGATTTGTTAAACTTGAACAATCCGGAGGCTAGTGAGCCGCAAGTGTCTAACGGAGATACCGTCACTCAAGAACGGGCTCGGCCATCGAAGATATCAAACATTCGCGTTATAAGCAAGGCGAAAGCTCTGAATACTTCCAAGGCAAAGGCAACAAGGGGGAAACGAAAGCCAAATCCGCTAGACGAACCAGAAGAAGACGAAGCAGATTATGGCGCGCATGCTGGTGGAGATGAAGTCAGCGGCGGGGACATTGCCATTGACGAGGATACAATCACATGCAGTCGGAAAGGAAAGAAACACGCGCCGACTTTGAAGCGAAAGCGTAAGGTGTCTATGCCTTTCACTCCAGCGCCGACGACTAGAACACTGCGACCCCGTGCGCCTAAATCTGCAGAGAAGATGAAGGCGGAAATAGAAGCGGAAGAGGCGTACCGTAATGCGACGGCGGAGTGACGGGGAATTACTCGATTCTTCGTCCATCCCGCAGTTCCATTCTACACGCCGCCCACCGAGATGGGAATCCTATGCTTTACACTAGTTATCCACAGAATGATCGGTCTATGTAACGCTATACATTATCAGGTTCCCACATTCTATTCGTACCAATGCCATCTCAGAAAAGCGAGGAATGTTAGCCGGCGGCTTTATCGACAGCATCCCCATGACTAGTGTGAAGCGCCGGGATGAGCAGATTCACTGTCCTATAAGCGTATCTTGCGTTTCTGATTTGAGTGTTAAATCCGCAGGCAAAGAGTCTGCACCAGCTGCATCGGCTCCATGCCCAACTTCTTCCTGGTTCGGAGAGATTTTCTTCGCAGAAGCCGCGTCCATTTCATCATTCGGGTTATCGTTGGACATGACGGTAGGGAGGAGAACCGCGAAGGTCAGGTAAGACGTATGGCCGCGTACTTCCTGTACCACCTTTGACACTACCATTGTCTCCGACTCTGTGGACGCCGCGATTGATGGTGGTGGCTCGGGAATGACAACCGGTTCTTCCCCCTCGAAATGCAGATTTTCATTCAGCTCCTCAGGCAATGCCACTTGGTTGTCCGCCTCTGGTGCAGTATAATCATGGAGAGGGACATCACCGTCAACGATCGGTGCATGTGCATCACCGGTTCCCGAAGGGGTGGATCGGTGGTCCTGGATTTCCCCCTCAGTTCGGGGCTTTTTTGCATCACTACGGGCTTCCTCTGTTCCCGGAGGGTCAAGTGTGTCACCGCCCGCGAAGCCTGTCTCTTCCAACATCTCTGTATCTCCGGATGTCCCCTCTGTACCTTGAGCACCTCTCTTCCGCTTCTTGCCGCCGTACTCTTTCCTTGATAGAGAGGCAGCCACTTGGGCCAGCCGTTTTTCTTCCCGGCGCTTCTCGGAGTTCTTCAGTTTATTGCTAACCTCATGAATGGGACGGAGAGAAGGCACAGTGTGCACTTCATGGGGTCTTAGAAGTGTTTCGTACATGGTGACCTCTAGTTATCGGGTTAAAAGCATATATATCGTTTAACGCCGCAAAAATGTAAGAAAAGGGAGAGAGACCGTTAGCGAATAGTACTAGATCGGACTATAATAGAAATAAAAGCAGCTTACCAGTAAATCCAGCGTCATTCAGCGCCGACACGGTCCGAAGAACCTGCTCCATGCAAGGGCTAAAGCAGCATATTCGCGAAATTCGATCTTTCTACGTTACCGACAACAATTGCACCAATGAGAAGATTATCATGGTGCATATGAAGGAAGACGTCAAGCGAGATGACATGGGAGAGGAGGATTTAAAGTTTCGTTCACATGAGATCGAATCAGCCAAAGAAGGTTTGGAAGAGCGCGTGCAAGATTTATCCGTTAAGTCATTAATCTATGAAAGTTTGAGATCACTTACCCGCATTGCTCTTTTTGCGTGCTCTACAGCATCCCATGGTGCGGGCAGATCAAGGAAAACTGTTAGGAAGAGGAAAGAGGAAACAATTAGCACATCTGCAAATATTTCATTTTGTCACGGAGAAGGGAACTTGAATGTGCGTAACGAGGTCTTCATTACGTACCGGAGTCCGCTTCATCCACAATAGTGAATCCGTCTTTGCAAACATTGCGGTGCGTTAGTGTGATGATGTCTGATAGGTCATGTCGGCGAAACTCGTCGCTAATTTGGTTATTGTTAAAGCGATGATATTGAGACAGCGAGTCAATAAAATTTATGCGTTAAGTCCGAAAGATCCTCGCACCGGGCTTTGTTAGCTCTAGCTTCATGGAACTCGTATGTGTATAAACGCCCGCTCGGGCCAATTGTCCTGGCTACCGAGTGTGAAAAGGATCCAGATCCCGTACCTGAGAGAGCTTAGTTAGTTCACGTGAATTGTGCTATCCCGAGAAAGAGCACTGGGAGAGTAAGTGGATCAGAAATTGTTATCGAAGTATCGAAGTGTCAGCCCTAAATTGGGAGAGAAGAATCTTTGCCACGAAGGTGATGGCTAGCAGAACGATAGCGCACCAGGTACGCATTTAGCTGGGAATCCGGTCTCCCCTTTCACCACTCGCCCAGACGACGAGAAAACGAATAGAAGGTTCTCCTCGGTTTTCAGGAGTTTGCGACAAGGAAGAGACCTCAAGCTCACCAGCTTCGATGACAGTGCTTCCGTGTCTGATATTGAGGTAAGAGACAACGAATGCGATATCTGCCAGATATAAAATCTGGGTGCGGTGAGGGAGTGCGGTGGTCCAGAGTTCTGGTGTTGGTCTCAGTACATGAATGAAACCCTTCCCATTTCGCGATCCTATCTTTGAGCCATAGGGAACTCCTATCAAGTCAGAGTGGCTGTAGACGCCAAATTTTCCATTGAATTCTTTCCCGGGAGTGATTACCAGCGGCTGAAGAGATTCACGAGTCTTTTGCACGCGAAGTGACAAAGTCAGATATAAGATTGTGTGTTCGGTCGAAAAGACGCACTAGCCAGATGATGACGAGGTCTCCAGCTGCTATTTCTCTAGCTCTGGACCACATGCGGCGGGTTTGAGATCCTTGAAGATAGAAATTTTACAATAGATTGATGGTCAAAGTCAAGAGTGCCGGACTGCCTTGCCTGAGTCTGAAAGCATGGCATGAAACATGAACAAAGTTTGGCAATTAGTCAGCGATATATTTCCAAATGCGGAGATGCCGGATTTTCTCGAAGGATGCCGAAGTTCGAAATTTGGTCGAGGTGGGTGAAAGTTGCACTGGTTGTCAATGAGATTAGCGATGGGGGACTTAGATCTCATCTCAATTTCAAATCTGCAGTCGTAAATTGCTGCAAGTCGGCGGAAATAAGTCTCGTCTCAAGCTTTTGTCTCGAACGATGTTCAATCAACTATTTAAAAAGCCAGCGTCCGTCGGCTTTTCGACGCAGTGAGTCCAAAAGGAAGGCCTCGCACATTTATTCTACTGACATCTCCTCTCCACGACTAGCTATATATCCAGCGGCGTCTGTATTTGCTTCCGTCGTCCGTCCAGAATTTCCCGTCTTTCTTTTTTGCATTTGGCCCGTCCAGTCCCACTTCTTCGGCGTGGTGGATTTTCGCCTTGTCCTGACCCGATGCAAACAGTTATTAGATATACGTACGGGGCAAATTTGGAATGAAGGGTTGCCTGTGAGGAGAGTTTGTGTGACCAAGATCCCTCTCCCAAGATCCTTCATAAGATCGTCGGATCTACCTCTCCTTCGTCTTGTACTGCGCAACTTTCTGGGTCGTTACAAGAAACAGGTAGCCCTCCACAGCGTTCCCCCAAGCTGGATTTGTCGCGACTTTGCAACCCCACGGAGGCTAGGGAGAGTCGACCTCCGACGTCGTCTTCCCGGAGAATGGATGCGAACACGCCTTCGCTGTCTTTCAGTGAGTTATTTAAGTCAAAACTTATTCGGAATATGCTCCTGAATCACGAAATTGTCCTAGTCGGCATTGTAGACTCAACGCGAGATGTCGGTGATCGTGTACCTTGTCTCCTCCGGTACTAAATGATTCTCATCGAACTATTCAACAGGCAAGATGGGTATACATTTCAGCATCTGTATCCGATCTGCTTGGTACGCGTTCCATAACTCAAGCTCGACTTAGTTTTAACCAGACTTCTAGGATTTGAGTCTCATGAACTCACTGGGCGACCATCAATCGACCTCTCGCATCCAGATGAAGTCGAATCGGTAGCGCAACAACACCAGTGAGCAAAGTTGCACTCCACCCTTCTCCCCCCTCTCATCAATACATGCTACCAGATCAATATTAAGAGAAAATAAGGCCGCCGTTCTGATTTATCTTCGGTTGCGACATAAAGATCCTCACAAAGGGTACATTACTTGTGCAACGGTGGCTTCTCATTCTTTGCAAAGGTCGCCGGGTTTCTGATTATGGGATTTACCAGACTTGCACCGCAGTCGGCAACCATATTATAGGTGGTATATCTGCCGCAACGTCCGGATCGAAAGCGATGCATAACGCATCAACCGCGCAAGAGGTTATTGTAATATCACCCTCAGCAACGCATTTTGAATTCAGGGTAAGTTGTGGCGCACGATTCCCCCATGACTGGGTCTCTTTCCATATTTTCAAATCACAAACCGGCTGAGCTTTGTCTCCGCACAGCGCTGGAATGACCCTACACCATCGTCTTCTGGACCTGTTTCCCCAGTATCTATCGGGATAACCCCGCCCCTCTCTGCAGGAGCAGCCACATCTTCCTCCTCCATCTCCTCTCCAGCCTCGGCGCGGCTTCGCTCGACTTCGGATGTCCGACCTTCAACACCAATCTCTAGAGTACGCCTGGCGCTCGAGCGGCAGATTTCACGCCCCCCGTCGCCCTCAGAAGTCCGGACAGCACTCATTCTGGACCGATTCTCAATAGAATGCACTGTGCTGTATATCTCCAACGACGATCTGTTCTCGCCACAAACAGTGATGGGCCGCAGCTTCTTCGATTTCATCTCGCGCCCAGATGAAGTGCGGGTTCGAACCGCAATGGAGACGATAAAGGGTTGGGGGGTCAACGAACGAGGCCATCCGAGCGACGGCGGCTTCGGGTTCAACAAGTTCAGAATTGCTCTTCGTGGCAAAGACTCTAGGTCAGCCGCGTCTTCAGTAGCGTATTCCCATTACGACGAACCTTCTCAACGTTGCGTTTGTAGCAGCGACAGACAACCGGAAGGTCCGCCGACGCAACAGCGGTATGCAGTCCCGCCTAGCGCATCGTCACAGTCGCCACATCCCTATAATCGAGATAGACGTCCACTCTCATCGCGTAGTCCGACGGCCCCAACCTCTCCGGCCCAGGGCAGTCCTTCAAGAAGACCCCGCCTGCAAATTCGCGCCGTCAGCGACCAGGCATCCGGGGCAGGTAGTCGAGATCGTACACCCTTAAGCCCCGGGGGCGAAGAGATGTCCGTCGACGCCATCTTTTCCCCTCAATCAGATGGGATAATTGTCATCATTCGACCGGCGCTAAACCCAAATTGACATACACAAGGTACCACCACGTACACATGATATTCATTCCACAGTTTCGGACAATTCCCCTTTCGCATTTTGGATCAGACATCCGCATTGTTATCAAGGCTTCTCAAAATACCTCAGAAGGCGTTACACAAAAGCCTACACACACCTTTGCTTTTATCAAGTAGTGTCTTTGCATTCCTACTAGTACCCCCTTTCAATTTGCCGGCGATTTCCTGCTTCCGAATAGATAAAGTCTCCGCACTCACAACAATAAAACAAAAGAGGTAGATCAACCCAGTTAACTTGAAGGAAGCTGGTATCAGAAGCCTATCGCATTACGAAAGCACTACTATCCAGTGAGCAACAAGAGCTTGAGTATCGCTAACACAACTATGTACTAGTAGCCCAAATGGTAAGATCACCAAGGGGATGATGTGCCTCAGTCGACGCCAAACCCTCGAAACGGATCGAGAATAGGTCCGCCGGTCAGGCTGAATCTGTTGAAAGTACTGAAAGGATCGACGGCAAAGGGCGTAGATGCGGATTCGTACCATCGACTCCAATCCTCGAATTTGCTTCCGTCGATGATATTAGCCGTTCCTTCCAGGAACAGAGAGACCTGCGGAATTAGCAGATAAGCTATGCGCTCTCAAATCCCTTCCAATTTGCGGGACCAAGGAGGGTTGTTCCGCTTTCTTTTCTGTGTTCTTTTCGGCCCGGGAATTCTGGAGTACGAGGAAAGGGTCAACGACAGTCCATCCTGTAAAGGCAAATTAAACGGCTTGTTTAGCTTGCCCGAGCCGTATGACATCTCGGTGGTTGTTGTGTGCGAGAGACTTACTTTCTTTGACATGTTCTGGTAAGCCAAGGATTCTGCTTTATGAATACAAATGCCTTTCTCATGCTGACGTCGTCCGCGTTAACAACCCTCCTCTAACCTTATCAATAAAGTTTTCCATACGCCACGAAGCCGAAAGCAATCTCCCTCTTATCCAATTCAACGCCCGCCCTGATCTCGGGGGAAAAGGGGACATGCTCAATTCAGTACATCATGCAAGACGCAGAATCTGAACGATCTCAACAACGGAAGCGTCTCCGATTCCTCGTGAGAGGCCTGGGGTGAGGTGACACCTATATTAGTATGCAATTAGGTTTGTTGTTATTTATCACGAGCCGCAAAGCCTGAAAGGGGCGGACAGCATGAGGAGGGCAAGAGTTTTTTGTACTTCACGAGGTGCCCCTTCAAGTTGGAGTAATGCGGCCTCTAGCGGCTCCTTAGATCCATCCAGTTAGCGGGTTGATGGCGCTGAGAGCCTTACAGCAGTGATAGCTTGTGGGTGCTTGAGATCTGTGCAAACAGTGCGGGGGCGTTTCACCGTGCCCGTGTGCTGCATACCAAAACGCCGGGTTAAACAGATTTCACTGATGTGGCGCCTAGATAGATCATGTCAAATCTGCACAGGGCCGGTATTGTAATTTATTACATAGTCGCGACGCCATAAATGTCTGAAGCGGAAGTTCAAGTGGTAATGAGCTTTGTTTTCGCGGAGATTAGTCTTCGTCCCTAAGCGTAGTAAGACATAAAACTCAAACACTATGGTCGTCAGATTCAAGTTGAAGGTTTACCATGGACAGCCTGGAGGAGCAGCATGTCAAGTTTGAGCGTATAGCTCCGAGGTATTTAAGTTTTCCGTGACTGAGAGCAGCCAGCAACTCACCTATGTGTGTACATATTGAAAGAGAGAAAAAGTTCGCAATAGTAGGGCAGGATAGCCGAAAATGGTGAGAATTCGAATGATCGTCCATGTCGAATATGGAAGCTTCCACGTGGATGCCGGATAAGCCGAGAGGAGTTCTCTGGACTTCGGAAGAGTTTCTGCAGTTCAAGAAATATAAAGAAAGGCAGACAATACTGTATTGAACATGAAAGGGCGATGGAACATACTCAAAGAATATCATTACATAAACGATCTCGCCGTGAAGTTCGTGACGCCCGCGAACAATATCAAGCCTGTAAAGAAAAGGATGAGGCTGAAAGCATAAAGGATGTGTGAAATATATAATTTGACTGTGATTATTGAGGTAGCGTGAACATATGGACAAGGATTGAGATATTGAGAGCGGAATTTGAGAAGGCGGAGAATGCGGTATCGCCTATAAATTACCAACATAATAAAATTCATCTGCCGCAGCCCGGGAGTCCAGGACAGTACCCGTATTTCACGTTATCACAGGTCATCGGAACCAGAACGCCATTGCCCCCCTTCAGTCCACATATTTCTCCGTACCAGGCTTGTACTTCGCCTTCGGAGTGTAATTCAATGTCTTGTCCGCCATGCGGGCTTTCACACTGACATGGAACAGTAGTTCCTCATCATCGTTCACATACCTCCCTTGCCCCAGGTGAAACTTCCATTTTTTCTTCCACACACCCTGCGCGTTCTGCCATGTGAATGGCATAGGTATGATCTCGAGCATCCACCATAAAGGCTGAGACTTGAGCGTGTCGTGAAGAGGTTGTAGTGCGTCGGTGGCGTCCATGGGTGAGATAGGTGGGTCATTAGGAATGGGAATAGTGTTGCTATCGACGGCAATGTTGGATTGCGTAGGGGTAGACGGAAGTGATGACGGGACGTTTAGACGCTCCATCGCCTGCGTATCGAACTGGATTCCACATTGCGACGTAATGATCTCTTTCACCAGCCATCGCAGCGGAATGTCTGATAGAGTGTTTATAACGTCGTTCGCATCTGCACCTCCGCCGATATCTATGCAATCCAAAGGTGAGCTCCCCGAGATTCGCGTATCAAAGCTCTCGAATTACCTGAATGACATCCTGCAAACCAGACTTCTTTCACATCCAGGGATTGATTTCCCTCCTGTCGCTGGTCATCCTTTACAAAGACGTTTGAATTCTTTTTTGAAAATATAGACCACGATTTCTTGTTCTTGACGGCGTTCTTCCCCTTCTGAGGTTGGAGAAGATGTGTCTCCGCCCCATCGCCGTTCACGCCGTTGCTGTCGAGAGGAACACCAGAGTTTCTACTCATAGCATCAGTATGTTCACCCGCTGTTTCCTTAGTTGCCTTGGCCTCTGCTCCCGCAGCTAGCTTCGGTGTTGGGATAAGTCCTGGAGAGGTGTGTTCAGGATCGTGTGCATCAGCATCTGGGCTCGGCGCCTTCCGATGGTAGAATGTAGGTACGAATTTTGCGCGATGTTCATCCAGTGACAACGCATGGCGGAACGTCTTGATCGCCGCGTTGTTCGTCGTAAATGGCAAAGTGCGGCTCATGATCATTCCTGTGCTTGCCACAGTGTCCCTAAGATTTATGGATTTTGATTAATTTCATCTGCGTGGTTTTTTCTTTACTACTAATACGTACCACACGCCCAGGAATTCAATGGAAACATCCCGACAAAAGGTCTGTTTGAAACCCTTCGCTTGAATAAGACCGTCTTTGTCCGTTCGTGTGTACATCTGGTATGCAAACGGAACTTGTTCGACATTGTCACGCGGGAGAAGCCCGACTTTTGTGAGCATACCCGCGAGCGCCCGTGCAGTATAGGCCCCACGCGAGAACCCAAATAGCGAGATCTTATCTCCTGAACGCCAGTTTTGCATGAGGTAGTGATATCCGCCCATAACATGCTCATCCAAGTACCTGGTGGTCAATTAGTTCAGGTGGCAGTAAAAAGGTAATTTCATCTGGCGCACCATGCAATGGCTTCATCTACAACCTTTGCGCACCACAAAGCGACTGGCGTAAGGAATCCGGGATTCTCATACGTCCCGACACCAGCCTGGTAGTAGCATAGCTGCTCTGTCTCGCAGTCTTTTCGCAGCATGGCGAATAGCTTGACAACATTTGTGTTCTATTGAGTGGCACAATAAGTATCCGCTTCCCGCCAAATTCTAGTCAGTAAGCTCACATCGCCGTCAAATTGATTCGTCGTGCCATCGAAGCACAGAACGACTGCATAATTGAACCCCGTCATTCATGTTGTTCGCTTCGAGTATATGAGAGGACGTACTCATTCGTGACTTTGGCGTCTCTTCCGAGCCGTCGCTCATTGCAGGAGACGAGGGGCCAGACATGCTCGCGTTCCTCGCTCCGAGAGCACGTATGTATAAATATGCGACTGCGCAGCGCACGTTCGCACAGACAACTTTACGCGGGAGAGAAAGGCGGAGAAGGCGGGTGCTTCGGAAAAGGGGCTAGTCGGTGGTTCTTCAAGATGGGATGGGCAGTCCTGGTTTACACTGAAATAGTGCCACCAATTCATGACCTCGGCGCTTGGCATACACAACAAGTTCCTACTTCAATGTGCCTGCATTCTATTTGATAGGAGTTGACGGTCACTCTCTAGAGCAAAAATACAGCGCCCGCTGCTTAGTGCACATACATCGTGGTGGACAATACAGTCATATTCAATTGAGCAACTCCGCTTCCCAATACGCCACGGCTGAGGAGGAGTGAGTAGACCATCAAGCTTCGCATCCCATGTACCAGCGGATTGAAGGAACCTCTCGAGAACCGACTGTCGTTGACGGCAGTGAGGAGGATAGCAGAGCGTGAAAGAGAACCTGATTGATCACCTTCAAGAGAACTATTCAGGGCCACTGGCAGACTCGGTTTGGCAGGGTTTGACGTGAGACGACTGAGCTCTCGGCATCTCGGCATCTCGGCACCTAGAGTCAAGCTCTTTGCTACAGTTTACATTACTGCTCAATTTTGTAGAAAACGACTATTAGAATAAGATAGGTTTAGAGAAGATGGGCAGAGGCGCTTCAAGCCGAGTTCTCCTCTCGGAAGAAATAAATAGAATATGCATATAGTCATAAAGGCGTTTTCACTATCAAGCAGCATATGTAGTTATAGAGCACAGGTCGACTCCCGAGACGGACTCCTTAGTCTATGTAAGTGCAACCATTCTCTAGATATTCGGTGAAGATGCAAAAAAATAAACCGAGTACATTGATGCCAGATTTACGGTACTTCAAGTTTACACTGTGCTCGGGAAGAGTGTTCTTCTGACCGCACAAACTTTACACACACTGTTGTACATGATCAAGCTGATTCTGCTTCCGATCTGCTCTTGGAAACATTATCCCACTTATTCAACTAGTAGGCGCTACCCTGGGCAGGTAAACCAGTTGGGAAGAACTGCTTGAACAAATCCGGATAATGTCTCTCAGCGACATCTGGATGACTCCTGTATGATAAAGCGTCAGACAGGTCCGTATACAGGAACAAATGGGGGAACGTACTTAACACGGCCAATGAGTGTTACCTTACCAGAGGGCTCGCGATCGTATTCGGAGAAGTTGACGGCTACCGAAAAGAGTGGAGTTAGCAGATGTAGAAATTCTTGGAGGATCTCATTCACAATCTGTTTTTCCCGTCTCGCCACGGAGTTCCTTTAAATTCAGAATTTCTGGAGGGACTGTCGACAGGACGTTAGCATGCAAAACATACAGCCATGCTAAGGGGGTAATCTGGCTTACATTGTAAAACATTCTCTGACAACTTTATCTTCTGCGAAATATTCTGGAAGAACGGAATAGAGTATCTCGGCGTCGAACCAACAGGTGGACTGAGTACCCGATGGCTCGTTGCCTTCGCTAGGCCTTGTGTCGCAGCTTCCAAACCCTTCCCAATGTTTACAACAAACGTATCCGGGATGGGAGGCGCATCAATCCATTCGCCTTTCAAATTCTGCACTTGTAGTCCGGGATGTGGAGAAACCTGGAGAAGGAATGTAAGAAACCCAGCATCGAAGTGCGGGCCAACACCCTGGTCCGTAGAGACGAGGTCTCGGGCTGGATATTTGACGATTTTAGCTCGGTGCTGCATTTGGTCCGGCGTATCATAGAAGGCAGACAGGGCAGTGGGAGGTAGACCGAAAGCTTCGGAAATGAGCTGAGCGAATTCGTAGCTTAGAGCTTGGACCTGATTGAGGTATCGATTCATCGTGCTTTTGAATCCAGGCAAATCCGCCTCCTCTGGCCACTGTAGTGTATTTCGCTAAGTCCATTGCACATATAAGACCTAAATGAAACACACCTGTGGCTCACCCCATAACCTCAAGTACTCCGGATCTCCCGGTTTCCATTGGCACGTATGCTCTGTCGCGAAGTCAAATTGTTCCCTCTGATCAGTTGCCCCCTTCGTCAACTCCGAACCCAGCCTCGAATATCCCAAGAAGTGCTGAGAGTTCGCCATCCGAATGGCATCCTTCTTCTCCTGCGGGAGAGCGAAAAGTCTCGGAACATATCCAATGAGCGTATTCATGTCCTCTTTTGAAACGGGCGGATTGGCGAGGTAGAGAAATCCTACATTGATGAGTGCATTTCTGAGCTGCGATATAAACTTCTCCTTCCGCCCGGATGACAAGAGTGCGTAGTCAAGAATGGGTACACTCTCAAAGTTACCGGCCATTCTGTAAAGCAGCCTCCAGTGCGAATAAGATATACGATCACTAAGGGCCACTCGAGATCACTGTGAGTTAGAGAAAGCAGCTGTAGAACTGTACCTGCTGACTTTACTTACTATGTATGTATGCACACGCTCGGATGACGATGACGCGATTGTCGCGCCGTATGCCCTAGTGTATTTCCACGAACTAGATTTTCTTCATTTCAAGAAGGAGAGATATATTTATTTCTTCTTAAGCTGGCCAGCTTAATAAGAATACGCCCTTCTTCAATTGTCAAAATGCTTCCGCTAGAGACGGTATTCAAGGGCTAGGCACATTAAGACTTACCTTATCACCTACCGACTAGTACTGAGGCGATACTTTGAGTTAAGTGAGAATAAGACGGTCGAACCAACATTGAGGAGTGTCTCATTTTTGTGCGAGCATTGTTTTACTAGTGCCAGTCGTGAAGCATCACTGGAGTTGAAGTGTTAGAATTTTCGTTCGGGTGGTATGATTGTTAAGGGCAGGCTGCAGTATCTTGGAAATAATGACATTAAAGACCTGCCTTAAATTGGATATTCTTCCGAGACAACGCTAACTGTAAGAGCGATGCCAGAGCCTGCAGCCTTCCATCTCAGACATTATGCCCGTATTCTTACCACTAGAAAAGTACGAAAGGTGCGCCTTTTGTAAGAAGGAAGGGTCATTGAGTCTTTGCGCGGCATGTGGAGAGGTGAGTTATCTATTGTATGCTATATATACTACGGTGCATGCTGATTATAACCACTCAGCAAACGTATTGCTCAGGGGCTTGTCAAAAGAACGACTGGGAAGCTCATAAAAAACAATGTGGTGAGTTGTTTCTGCGTAAAGTTGTGTTCTACACTGCTCATGTAGTATAAAGGCAAAACCGACAGGATAGATCTTCAGTCATTCTATCCGGCCTTGGCCTACTTAGCAGAGGCTGCCCATTATGATCCCAATATCCCTACACACCCGGCTTTAACTCATCAAATAGTCAATGACGACCCGAACCCCGATATGTATCCATACGAGCTACCGGACGGATCATCAGCAAAAGTTCTTATCTTGGGTAGACAGGTAGATCCCCGAGAACTACTGGATCCGTCGTCTACGACTTGGTGGCCCGAAGCACAAACATTAAAGGTCATGTCTAAGATGCAGCGCAGGGTTTCGCGCGAAGGGTATCTTCTTCCGATAGTCATGTCCTTATGCCTTGCTCTAGTCGCTGAGATGTACACAACTACGTCTGAGGGCAAGTCTGACAAGCGACGGATCAGGTTGAAATATAAGTCGTCGCCCATCTCGGATTTCGGTATCTGCGTCGGCTCGGCGGACGTGAAGGGACAGGATAGGCTTGCTTACTTTTTGCCGAACATGGACATCCTCATGGGACAGAATCCTGACGAACATTATTGGATCTACTTCACGACAGCGAAAGGGGAGGACGTTACCTTGGATGTCGGAATGTTTACCTTCAACATGTGCATAATCGTAAACACCGATCCATACGTTACCCAAAACGACGTACCCATACCACCTTTTGCACCGGCATATTTCCACGACCGCAAGCTCGACATGGCTACTCCCATTAAGTTATGCAAAGAGAGTCGTCGTATATCGTTCCTCAGAAACCCGGAAATCCATGATTTAGTGAACGAGCCCAGATTTTGGAGGAGCAATGGCATCGCTGGTAGACTTGCTGCGTTGATGGATAACATAAGCGGCGTTGAATCGAACGAGCACGAACGTACCATGCTCATCAAGTCTACTATTCGCTCGTGCGAGAAGCTCCGGACCATCTTTGAAACTAGGCAGTGGAAACGTTACCCGTCGGAGCCCCTCCTAGCCATTGAACAAGATCCACATGAACTCTGTGGCCAGAAGAAGAACAAGAAGGTGAAGAAAATCTTGAAGGAACATAGGGAGGTCAGGAAGAATAGTCAAAGAGCGTCGAAATAGTGACTAGTGGAACCTGTCACTTTCGATTGGAGAGCTCGGTTGTCTTGTAACTTGCTTATATGTAATATGTATCTTTTTAAATCGTATCATCGATATGATCCCCTCAGTGGTTTGGTGTGGTAATAAGAGCCAAGTATGCTTGTGGGAGAAAAGTTCACTATGGATATAAGAACTGTAATAACACAATAAGTCGCAAATAAGAAGAGGTACAGATAGATACACACTAAACGAGGGACTGCATTTCTCTGGGCACGAATGGGGACTTGCAAATGATGATCGATTCACTTCTGACATAGAATGGTCGATCATTTGATTGCCTTCAAGACACGGACACAGACTCGGTAAATAGGTGTTGTGAAAGATAGGTATCCAAGGCAAAGACATGGCCGAGGGAAAGCATGACTTCAAGATACTGTAAGGATTGCTCTAAGTTTAGTCACTACGAGCAAGATCAATCGCGTAGTCGCCTGCCATTGTACAGTGGTTGCCCCGTTGTATCAAATCATTGATATGATACGTCAGATAAACCGAGTCTTCTCAAATGTGCCAAAAATGCGATGAGGTTATTTCGGTATCAAGGCAGTCCTGCCTGTTGCAATCTTTGCTTTGCAGTGTCCCAACGGGAGCGAGAACTTGAAGGTTGTAAGGCAGAGAGGAGAGGACAGCCACCGGTGCTGCCTGGAAAGGGATGAAACCAATTTTGTCTCACGGCCTTCAAGTTAAGGAAGACGACGAGCAGCCACTGCTTCCTTCATCTCTGTCGTTTGCCTTCTGCCTTTGCTGTCTCGTACGGTGAGCAGCATTTATTTCACCGCGAGACAACACTGCTAGACATCTTGTCGCCGTACTCAAAGACCCCGACGAATGGAAATGGCATCGACGGCGCCCATCGTTCGCAAGAAGCGCAATTTCAAAGCGCTTCAACTGGACGTGACCAAATCCTCTCAGCCGTCGCCCTCCCCTGCTCCTATTATACCACCGGTGCAAGTTCAGCCTCAGCCATTGTCCTCAACAACATCAGAGCCTGTGGCGACTAGGAAGCCTCCTCAGGCTAACGGGAAACGTCGTCCTGCGAACCTGAAGCTTGCTCCGAAGAAGAAACCCGATCTCGCCCTAGCTGCACCGAACCCAACTAACGTCGAAGGTGATACGCTACATGTTGCGCATACGCCAAACTCTGCACCTGTTTCAGGGAACGCGTCGGCGTCTCGTCCTGGGTTACACAACGATTTGACGCAGAAGCTTGCAAACATGGATATGAACTCTGAGACAAAGTTGGATTTAAGGAATGAAGATCTAAAGGAGTTGCAGGAACTTGGACAAGGAAATGGAGGGAGTGTCAAGAAAGTCGAGCACACTCCGACTGGCACAATCATGGCAAAAAAGGTATGTTCATGTGGTTAATCTCTACTTCTGCGCGGATGTTGTGTCATGGTTCAACCTGTTTCAAGTCGCCCTTCATTCTTGCTCTCAGTGAAAAATCGTGTCTTAAATTCATTCTCTTAACAACAGATCATTCTCATCGATGCAAAACCGTCCGTCCGGAAGCAAATTCTACGAGAACTTCAAATTTTGCATGACTGTCATTGCGACTATATTATCTCATTTTACGGCGCCTTCCTCTCAGATCCAAACATATGCATTTGCATAGAGTTCATGGACAAAGGCTCGTTAGATGGAATTTACAAGCGTATCGGTGCTATTGATATTGATGTGGTCGGCAAAGTCGCTCTAGCTGTACTCGAGGGGCTTACATATTTATATGATGTGCATCGCATCATCCATAGAGGTAAGTCTGCATAATACTCCGCACCTCAAAGTTTCTTGATACTCAACTAATATGGCATAACGTAATATCTACTAAGATATCAAACCCTCCAATATCCTGTGCAACTCGAAGGGTCAAATTAAGATATGCGATTTCGGTGTCTCGGGGGAGCTGATAAACTCGATCGCAGACACCTTCGTTGGCACGTCGACGTATATGAGCGTAAGTCCCTTACCTTTGTCTTTGCTTCTATTGATGCCTAACCAATCGCTTGTGTTTTATTCGTAATAGCCAGAACGAATTCAGGGTGCGCAGTACACCGTAAAATCGGATGTTTGGTCGCTTGGTATATCGCTTATCGAACTCGCACTGGGACGCTTCCCTTTTTCTGAAGACGATACATCTGATTCTGATCTTTCTGATCTGGAAGACCTTGAGGGTACATTGTCACCCCAGCGTCCGGGATCCTTATCAGGCATGCCTTTACCCCCAGCACGGAAGCGGGAAAAGAAGCAGAAGAACGGAGAAACTAGCAAAAAGGATAAGCGTAAGAGCAAGGGTGTCAGTTTGCAAGGAGGGGGGATGACGATGAGCATTTTGGAACTACTGCAACATATTGTCAACGAGCCAGCTCCCAGACTAACTCCAGAGGGTCGGTTCCCTAGGGAAGCGGAGGAGTTTGTAGATAGCTGCTTATTCAAAGATCCAGACGACAGACTAACACCTAAGGATCTTTTGGTATGTAATTGTTTACACTACTGAAGAAGTCGTTTTGATCGCGATACTTTCTTCAGAAACACCCCTGGATCGAGCAAGCCCGAACTTCAGATCTTGACCTAGAAGCATGGGCGAGCACCTTCTAGCTTTACCCCTTTCCTTCACATTCCCATTTTCCACCTTCGCCATTCGGACGTTTCTCTCGTGATGCCAGCGAAGCACAAGCAACTTGTAAATGTTAACCCCCTCCACGATGTTCAGTTTTCTCATATCGGTTTATCCAACATCTTTGTCGTTTGCGCTGTCAATATACCGTATATGTATTATAGAGGCTTTTTCTGCAAGGGTGTATAAGGAGTCATGTTTAAAATGAAGATACCAAGTGTTTGACTTTCTGTGTGCAGACACGTACTCATGTGTACGTCAACGAATGGTTGAATGAGATATTACAAATGACGCGCCGACATATATCAAGTGGTTACCATGCTCCTCAGGCTGATCCGCATGAGCTTAAGTTACAGTATACAAATGAGAATTAGAAACTTTGCATTCACCTTGGAAACGGTTCTTACCACATATGTGTCTCCGAGATTGCCGAGCTTTAATCTATAGATGGTGGGCTTGTAGCTTGAGACAACTTTGGCTTGATCTGGAATTCGAAGACACTGATTGACGTGCTTCTTTGATTTTTTAATCGAATTTGTTCTTGATGAATATGTTGCACTCATGATGATGTTACACAGTATCTATCACACAGACCATATTCTTACTCCCTCTTCTCGGCGACCCATTATTCCTACAACGTCGGGGTCACCTGTGCCTTCGCGCAGTCGAAGAACAGCAGAGGTGCCTGCGAATAGGGTCCCTGTATATGTACAAGGTAATGACGATGAAAAAGACTCAGTTCCGTATATGTAACAAAATTTATGAGATGTGCGCACCATTATCATCTCCGCTTCGATTGCATATAATGACAATAGTCTCCTTCTCGTGAGAGTCTACCATATGATCGTCGGATTCTTTATCGTCCCTAGAGATATCGTGCTCCCTATCCCACAGCGGGCGTAGTCGCGCTATCCAGTAATTTAGCGTCGACGCATCCCACTTCGTCTCCATCTCGGTTTGCGAATCAAGCCAAGCATTAAGCAACACCAGAACATTTGTCCTTCTTTTAGACTCGCCTTTTTTTCCGACCCCCGATACAGGGCCAGAAAGACGGCAATAATCTGCGATCTCATATGGCCCACCAGCAAGGGTCCAATCTGCCGGCGGATGCGGGTTCAGATCCATACAAATTCCTATTGAAAGTGTCTGCAACTCTTTGGGAAGGGCAGGGAGGTTGAATGTCTTGAAGCCATCCCCTGTCAATCCCGAAATTCTAGTCGTTAGTTAGATCATATGCGATCGTTTAAAGATGAGTTGCATTACCTGGTTTCGCCCATGTCTTATCAGTCATAAATAAGTTTGTTTTCCTATAACCACCCACATAGGTTCCGTCCGGTGAGAACAAGGCTGCACTGTTTGCTCCCACCATTTCTGATCCATTTTCGATTCGCCCATATTCTTCAGGTTTTAGAGCTTCGGGGTACCCTGCGGTCACATAACATCCCAACCTTCTAGCAAGGTTCGCGCAAAAACGCGAAGTAGGCCCGGTCTGTGGTTGCTCAAGGTAAGGTGAGATAGCGGAGGCATCCGGGAAGACGTAGCCTGTAAAGAGAATAAGAGTTCACAGAATATGTCTGCAAGGAAGAAAGTATGCACCTGTCATGATCATTTCCGGGAGGCAAACTAGATCCACCGTGTCAGGCTGTATCCTAGAACTTCAATTCACTGGGGGACAAAATGTTAAGGCGTTCTGCAGCTTTACTTTGAACAGATCTTCTCCGCCTTCTTGACATTCTCCTCGACCTTTCCTAGCTACAATTGGCATACTTCAGTTTGTCGGCTTTAGGCGTGCTGAGTCGCAAATACCATTGGGGAAAACTGCACAACTGCAACCCTCAAATTCGCCGATGTTGCCATGATGGGGCGCGACTCTCGAAAACGAGCTCGCAGTAGGGATGAAAAACGTGAAAGCAGCGGATGGGAAATGGTGAGATATACTGCCAGTGTGTACTTGACGGAAAACTCGGACCAATTAGTTATGGATAAACTTCGGAGATAAGCCTAATCCTGAGCACGTGAATGTGACAGAACGCGTTAGCTGTGGTCACGCAATTGCCAGTGATGTCACAGTTATGGTTGTCACACCGTTCAACGGGCAGTGGCCGATTGCATCTTGGACTCTATCTTCATGTCTGCAGAAGGCATGATAACATATCAGAATGAAGCTGATAAGGAGGCAGCGAAAATATTCAGAGCATCTGTACGCTCTAAGTGGGACCATGCGTTTCGGAGACTGAACAAGGAGAAGCCAGGTATTTCTGGGCTCATGAACTTCACCGAGGTGTGCAGCCAGTTTGGTTGAAGTAGCAAATAATTGATTCGTGATTGAATTCTTTATAGGCATGGAATATTGCAGAAAAGTTCATGTATCCTCGAGACATCACAAAGTTCCCGGACCGTCAATATGGTGAGCGGGTGTTCTTCTAATTGAGGTTTAAGCAAGCGTGTTCAGTGCCCTTATGGAAGACCAGCCGACAGTGCGTGAAGCCTTCGAGGTTCTTGCGAAGTCAAAGATGCTATGGAGACTTGTGGAAAACTTCGTATGTGCGTATTCGTATATATAGATGAATACCGGTGTTACGAACATCTTATTTATGTCCTTTGTCTGTATAGATGATTTGAGAAAGCAGAGCTACCTTGTGACGGGGGAAGTCAGTAAATGCTTCTCGTCTTATGAGGTCTGTACTTCTCTTTTACTTTTAATAAAAAATAACTGACCTATACAACAAAGAGCAGCGGGGATATTGAGCTGGTACTGCATATGATTAAAGACGTTCAACGTTGGTACAAAGCATGGACACCAGCTGCCGAGTGCGTCTTCGACTTCTCTTCGAATGACGACGACTTGTGCTTACCTCTCATCCAGGCTCGGCTTTTCCCTGATTACAACATACAACTCTGAATTTCAGAACTTCTTCTTCTCTGCTCTCCCTTCTACTTTCCCCCGCATCTTCAAACGACTAGTCGAATGGACTGTCACTCACCCGCCTGACAAGGATCTATGGGCTGCGATTGATCAACTAGGCTTGTTCGATCGATACGAGAATATGGTCGCTAGTGTCTGCTATGAGATGATTGAGGCTCGTGTAAAGGAGACTTGCGTCGGGAAATGGGACGAAATGATGGTTCCGAATATGCGTAGCTGGATGACAGACTATATTGTACCTTGGATGATGTGCCCATACGCAAGAAACGCAAAGACACGTGAGATACTATTCGATTCTCTTTGTGACCACGCTGACATATAGATCCAGCGGAAGAGACAAGGTCCTCATTGGCAGGGATTGGGTCAAGATTCGATTACCACCTTATGAAAACCTTATGTGATCTACGGTATTGCGTCACTCGGCTCTACTCCAATCACTCATCTGACTGATTATTTAAAGGATTTCCGAAATATTTGACATTATAGTGGATTACCCAGACTCAAATCCTGGACTGCTAGACCTCAGGGTGAGAGCCTCAGTTTTTTCCATCGTGGTATTTTTGACCTTAATTATCGGTACTAAGGATTGTTTGATGCGTGTTGATCAGCGCAAACAACTTGTTTCAACTCTACGTCAACAGTAAGTCTGAAATATGGTGAAGTTGAAGTCTTGCTAAAACTAGCTGAAAATTAGAAATCGGAAACGTCTCCTCCATCCTGGCGCTGATACGAAAGACATCTTAACTCAATATGTATCAATGATCCGCTGTCTGCGAGTTCTCGATCCTCCAGGAGTTCTACTGTACAAGGTGGCAGATCCCGTCCGGCGATACCTTAGGTGTGCATTTTTCGACGCTTTGAAACAGAGAAGCCCAGATTCCTGAACCTATGAGATGACAGGGAACGACCTGACACGATCCGAAGCATTGTTGCAAGTCTTGTTGGCGAGGGCAGTGACCTTGTTGACGAGAATGAGCCACCCCAACCGCTTCAAATGAATGTCGACGAATTCGCTGACATGCATTGGGAGCCAGAATCTATTGATGCTGGACCTGGTCTGCAATTCCCAACATAATTACCTCCGCTCTCTACTTATGAACAATGTCAGATTTCCGCGCTAACAAGACGAGTGACGTTATCACAACTCTCGTTAGCATCTACGACTCCAACGATCTCTTTGTCAAGGAACTCCAAGTATTACTGGCACAAAGGCTCCTAGCTATTACCGATGGGAACTATGATAAAGAAGTGGGTCGTTTTTGTCACTGAAGCACGAATACTTAATGTCCTCTGTAGCGTCGGAATATCGAAATTCTCAAAATTCGATTTGGCGAAGCTCCTTTACAAGTCTGCGAGGTCATGCTAAGGGACATGACAGACTCTCGCAGAATAGACCAGCACGTGCAGGCGCAAAAGCAGGTAAGCGCTTAAATTAAGGTAGTTGTCAGGGTGAACTAAAACATCAATGTCACCAAGTCTTTCCTTCACCCGACTATCATTTCCAAACACTTTTGGCCTCCGCTCGCTACTGGTAATCTGCAGATGCCAGGTCAATTGAAGAGGCAAGTCACCTCAGCTCTGATAATTTGTTGTCTTACGATAGTCGCTTGCCAGTGCTCTGGAGATGTATTCGAAGGAATTCCAAATATTCAAGCCCGATAAGAAGCTCAAATGGCTGCCACAGCTTGGCACTGTCGACTTGTCAATCGAACTCAGCGATCGGACCGTAGAAGTTACGGTACCACCCTTAGAAGCGGCTGTCATCGAGCTCTTTTCTGTCAAAGGTATCCGCCTTTTATAATCCATGACTGTGTCTGACTTATCATCACAGACGTCTGGCTCCTTTCGGAGTTATCAAACGAATTGAAAGTAAATGTAGCGACTTTACGAAGTGCACTCGAAACCTGGGACAATCATGGCGTGATCCGCGAGGAAGTATCGTCGCCGGAAAGCAAATATATTCTTGTCGAAAAGACTAGTGACATACCCGCAAGCTCTAGCCGGACATTGGCGCCCCGTCATGGCATGTCTTTTTCCTGCTATCTTTCTTCTGACTTCCATTTATGTTCTTTTTGGGTACTTCT
This sequence comes from Trichaptum abietinum, assembly GCA_910574555.1. Lineage (NCBI taxonomy): Eukaryota > Fungi > Basidiomycota > Agaricomycetes > Hymenochaetales > Trichaptaceae > Trichaptum > Trichaptum abietinum. Next base: position 1,283,209 of record CAJTBE010000007.1, read on the forward strand.
CTAGCTGTCATCGAAGAGCCTGTCGCGCCTACTGTGACGCCGCAACAGCAAGAGGCAGAGCAGATGCGCGTGTATTGGAAGTTTATCGAGGGAATGCTCACGAATCTTGGGGCTCTTCCAGTTGACCGTATTCAGACGATGCTCAAGTTTGCGCCGAACTACACCCGTACAGTTGAGCAGCTGGGAGTTTTTATGGAAGCTGCAAGGCGTGAGGGGCTTGTGACAGTCAGTAATGGGTTCTGGAAACTGAATAAGTGAAGTGGAGGACAGTATAACCGGTACAAGATTGTGTAAAATAATGAATTCTCCGATACCCCGGATGCCATGTGTATTGTTTATATTATTATTTTACATGTATCGCCAATGTTTACGACAAAGTCGGTTTCGGTGCCAGAGTTTCGGTTGAATAGAAGAGATCATTGATATAACACGTTACAATTGACAGAGGTGAAATAATTTTCGCAAATACAGTATAATCAATTCGCCATCATTGCCTTCGCTGCGATATTATCACTGGTAGGGTTGATTAGAGCCGCGCTTGAGGCTGGAGGGTCGAAACTTTGACCAGAGCGAATGATGTTGAGCTCTTTCAAGAGTGTTTTGTGCCTGTATTCCAAACGAATGTCCGGCACATTAGTCTATCAATCAATGTTTTTAGCCTTCTCGGACAACTGTTGATTCTTAAGTGGTTCCCTACCTTGTTGATATCATTGCCTGCTGAACCGGGAAGATACCATTGTTGGCCCAGCCAATGGCGCTTGACTTCCATCTCAAAGCCGCTTTGTATGACTGAATTACGAGCCAATTCAGCAAGGGAGCTCTGAGAGAATTTGTATATCTATAGAAACAAACATTAGAAATGTTCTTAAAAACGCCAGAGCAAGGTGCTTACATGCGCAGCTACGCTGTACTCCTCTAATAAGGGTTCCTGCTCGCAAGTCAGCCACACATTCAGCACGAACTATACCTGCTCACCTTCGTAAAATGGAACTGCAGCGGATCATCAGAGCTCAAGCTAACATTTAAGCCCACTTTGAAGAAATCCGGAAACGGATTTCGCTCGTACGTTAGAAACAGAGAGTTATTACTTAGGGGGCTCATTGCGATTCCGATCTGCTTGAGGTAAAACAGATACTGGAGTGCCGGAACTTTACGAAGCAGAATTCCGTGGGAGATTGAGTGCGAGGTAAGGAAGGCAGAAGCGAGATGCTCCGGATCACCAGCCTCCCCGCAGTGAGGGCGAAGTACAAACGTATCTGAAGGGAGGATTAGACGGCTGGGAACAGTCCATTGACAAGTGAAACCCGCTTACTGAACCCACGAGTGTGACGCCAGTTGTTCAGACTGGTCATGTTGGCGTACAGGTAATAGATCCTGATATCGACAGTGTTGAATATCATCTTCAACTCCACTAGGTAGCAGAGTTCACTTACCAGTACGAGTAGGGAGGTGTCTGCGGGGAGTCCCATAGTTTCGGGTAAGGGAATTTGCGATGGATTCGTCTTTCTGTTTTTGACTCATCATCGACGCTGTCGAAGCCAACGACTCTTTGCAAGAATACATGCAGCTCCGGGTGCGTTCTCGGATCTTTTGTTACTTCAAAGAGAGGCCGGAAGACGTCTAAAAAGAGAATTATTAGTTTGTGATCGACTTGGAAGAGGAGGAAGGGGACAAACTTCGAATAACGTCCTCGAACGTTTCGACAGCACCGTTTTGCTTGTAGATGTTGTAGAGGCGTGGAATCTGAATGAGCCAGCGGACGTTATGAGAGAAGAGCTTGTGGTTTATAACCCATTTGGCGAGTTTGTCCCACTCATCGACGTTGCGACCGTAGATGCTTATACGCCACTCGCAATTCTATGAAAGCTTTTAAATCACTGCTGACTACAAATAAGTTTTTAGTTCGCTCATACCTGGTACTTGCTCTGTTCGAGGTCCGTAGTCAATTCTATAGAGGGCATTAGCGGGTCTTATAGTGAGACAGGGATGGCTTCACTACCTTTGGTTAGTTCAGCAAGATATCTCCCTTTTATATAATTATCGGTCTTGAGGAAGATCTCTCTCAAGCGAGATTCTCCGATCGGGTTATACTTCAGATTAAACTTGTCAAATCGATGGAAAGAGTCTTGGTGTGCATGCATGTCCAAGGTGTCAATCGACAGATCATACGCGGTCAACCCGAGAGACTCAAAGACTTGGGCAAGAGTGAGCACAGCGCCATCACGAACAATGACTTCATCCTAGGGTAGTTTTAGGAGATAATTCAATCAAATAGCTAGTGATAAACGAACGTTGGGAGAGCGCTTCATTTTAGATTTTATAAATCGCAACAGATGTTTCTGATTCATGCTGCTGGAATGATGGATATGCGTGTCCACCTTGCGGACGTTGTAGAAGTCGCTACTCAGAGTTATAAGTTTTTCCTCTTGTACACATTCAATACTTACCGATGAGGCACTTTCTATATCCAAACAATTAAGAAAGATGTAGCAATAAGAAAAGGAAGACCTCAGACAGACCTTCATGTCTGCAATCTCTTTGTACTCGTTCAGCAAATTGTACATCTCCCAGCCGCTCGAAAGGTACTTGATGCGGCGGAACGCAAAACTTTTGGTCGGACCGTCAGAAATGACGTTGAGGACAAAATCGAGGTCCATGTAATATTCTCTGATAGTTGGCACATCGAAAATGGGCTTCTTATCTTTGTCTGTTGATATGAGTCTTCGAGTTAGAGCTGACCTTAGAAGCTATAAGCACCATCCATACCCGATAGATCCGAGTACACTTGGTAAACACCCCTCTCATCCATTCCAAAATTCCGCCCGTCGTCTCCAGGGATCTCGCAATGTTCGAATTCAAAGTCTTTTTCTACATAAGAGTTTACCAATGAGTTCATTTCAACTGTCTTATCTTTGTCCCGCCAATGCCAATGAGGTGGTGGCGGTGGAGGATAAATATTCCATGGCTTGAAAGTCCTCGCAGGTTTCTTGCGATCCTCATAGTCAACGTCCGGCCGAACACCCGTGACGTCTTGAAGATCTTCGTCGAGACCATGGAAGACACCATCGTGGTCACGAGGATTGTCGCCAAGTCTCTGACGTGATGCTCCCATATACTTGTCTCGCAGGTCAAGGCATTTCTGGAGCGATTGATACAGGCTCCGAAGCTCAGCAGCCATCGTCGTATCTGTTCCTAGTGAGCGACTTCAGATGGAGTACGGAGACAACAGGAGCTCACATCCAGAGCTGGCTGCCGCCTGGTGACCAATGCCTGCATCAGTTTCATCAAGCTGACTCGCGGTCGGGTAGTCCGAGAGTTTACGAGGTCGCACTAGAGGTGAGACATGCTGCACAGGTGCTGCACTCGAAACCGCATCTTCCTGGGTCACAGACGTGAAGTGCAGTCCAAGCGGATGTGGCCCCTCATTCGACTTCCGTCTTTGAGACCAAAGCTTTTCTTCTATCTGCGTACGGGACGCATAAGTTGAAATGACCATAGGTTTCTTGTATTGGCGTGAGATGTCGGGGGACGTACGTGTTGTAGTGTTTTCTCCTCGTTATAAGGGAAATATCCATCTTTCGGTTCGTGGTCTATGGTGACATCAAGCTCGGACGAGCTGTTTGAAGCGCTGGGCGTGTCTACTTGAAGTGGTCCGACATGAGGCGGCGTAGATTCGCGGGATTGTTGCCCACTGGCATCGACAGCTTCAGACATTGACTTGACTATTTCCTTTCCGAAAAGAAACTAAGCGACTTTAATGCTTTCGGAGGTTTTGATGACCTCTCAGAGAGGTCGAAAGGGATGTTGCGTTTACAACGGAGGTCTTTATTTTAATGTAGGGAGAGGAAAACTTCGCCCAGAACGGTCGGTCGGTTGGACCGGAGATGTTTATCTTATCTGCCAGTGTCTCCATTAGTAGATGACCACGTGTACGAAGACGCCGAGAGGAAATTACATCTATGTGAAATTCGAAGATAATGTATAGATAACAGTACAAAGTATGTAGTATATAGATCGTGTACCAGGATTCAGGAGTCGTCGCTTAAACATTATAATCAACTGTTGCATTTATTAGACTTTTTTTTCATGAACTCTCCTCCGTGTCAAGTTCATCCTTGAGGTCTTGCCTCCAATCGTGCGACGCCTCCTTTAATATCAACGTATGGATGAAAGATAAGGAGCCGATGATAAAGAGGACTACCCAGGTAAGATTCCCTCCGAGAAGATTGTATTCTACGGTGAAGGCGAAGAGGGTGGTGATAAAAGCAGGCGCAAAAGCCATTGCAAGAGATAGCGACATTTGACCCATACCCTATACGATTAATGAGTAACTGCATGGACTATTGATCATTTTATATGACGCACATTGATGACCGACAATGCTTCAGCTGAAGGCGCAGCGTCGTTGAGGATAACACCTGACCCGGCTAAAAAAAAATGAGGCTTGGATTGTCCTAATTTATGAAGCCTGTGTATACGTACTCCATCCAAAATTTCCTATGCTCCAGGTCGTGAAAAACAATGCAACTGTTCCATCAAAGAGCCATGTTCCTTCTAAACCCGTACGGGCCATTGCGTTGAGAACAGGGAAGAACAGAACGCAAACCGGGAAAAAGAACATTGAGAAACTGTACATCCGAAGAAGACCGAGGCGTCGCTCGAGCGGTGTGTAGAAGAACATGACGAGGATGCTAATGAAGGACCGGAACGCCATGTGGGCGCCGATCTTCGCTTCTGAGAGGCCTAATCCGCCCGACGCGATGGGTGTGAATGCAAATAACGGATATCTACAACAAATAGATTTAGAAATATGTCAGAACAACGGATGAATCAGACTTACACAGCAAAGATAGTTTCTGAACTGATTGACAAGGCAAAACACGAGACATAGGCAGAGATGACGTGTGGAGAAAGGACAGACCGCAGGGACGGACGTTGACGGATCTTGTGTTGTACAGAAATTGGAGTTCGTTCAGGTGAAGACTCGCTGCTCCCTGCTTCTTGGATAGCTATACTAGCATATTTTGCACGGGCTCTCCTCCGTAGAACTCCAGGCGCAGTCTACCGACATGAACGGTTAGCAAAAGTGATGCCGTGGTAGACATAGTGTATTTCTTCTTTACCTCTTCAATGACCAGGGCACCGAAAATTAGCGCGAAAACCGCAAAACCTGCCGAGATGAAGCATGGTAGCGCAAATGGATATTTGTTCCAGAACGGGGTGTCGAAGAATGGAATATTTCTCTCCGGGTGCGAAAGCAGACCGCCAATCGGCTGGCCAACAATTTGGCCCATTCTGTATGCTATCTAGCAGAAATATATGCATATCAGCATAGACGTAATAGTATTACATGTAAAGATCATACCGAAAAACCCGACAGTGCCGTTCCTTGCTCCGACTTGTCTGTAATTTCAGCGAGCATGACTTTGATCGCTCTGCCGTTTCTGATCAGAAACTAGGAATGAATTCTGTGAAGATCACGTACGAAAACACGCCTCCCAAAACGCCTCCGGCGCATCTTGTGATAATCATAGTCCAGTAGGACTTGGACATACCGAACATCGCGATCGAAACAGCCATGCCTGCGGTACCAAGAAGGATTACTGGCTTGCGACCTATGTGGTCAGATAGGTACGAGCATGGGAGGACTGAATTACCGAAAGACAGCATGAGTCAGGGATACGCGTAGTGCGGGCTACAATGCCCACCTGACAGAAATCCTGTGAATGCGAACAGGGATTCAATGAGACCCGAGTAAAATCCCACACGCTCCGGGTCGTTTACGATTCCATTCTCAAGTATCATCTGATCTGTGGAAATTATCAGTCACAATTGCACGGAGGATGATGCATCGATATCCGTTTGCAACTCACTGATGAAAGGGAAGATGAGCTCGAATGCGAGGGGTTGCACCACGGCGAGGCTGAGGATTGACAACACGGGCTTCCAAGGGAAAGGCCTCCGTGGCGCTGAGAGTTTTATCTGCCCAATCTCTTCTACATCGCAAATCGTCGTGCTGCTGCTGCTCGCCGACAACCCAGCCCCGTCCGATCTTTGCTCCTCGATTTCAACTGGATTGGCACCCTCGAGCAGCGCGGTCCGTTCGTCACAATCGTTCGTAGTCACCATCGTCCGTGCGTCTGTTTGTAGAATAATGACTTCGAGATGTAGTATATATCGAAGACTCGCGTCCTTAAGAGACTTTGGACCTTCCGAACTCTGACGTGAGGCCCACTAGAAGTAGCACTAGTACTACTAGAGTTATCTGAAGGCGAAGTACAACCGAACTGCACTGCGGGTGCCCTCGTTGGTACCGGCGAGACGTCCAGCGGGCAGGGAAGGAGAAAGTACCAGCGAACAGGCCATGGCAGGAGATATACGGTTAAATAGTTGGTTTAGTTTAAAAAATTCTAGATGACTGTGCTTCAAGTTCATGAGAGAGATGACATGTGGCGCATTCAATTCAAATTCGCTTATCAATGGCACGGCGGTCCGATACTACTATACTGTTAAGCGGCCGCCACAACTTGTACTTAAAAGAACATTAACATCAAATAATAATTTTGGGGACTGAAGATCAAGATATATGAGAGACAAGCTAGTGTTGTGTGTCTTAGAAAGTGAGTTCGTTAAATGAAAGAATATAGTCGTAATATTCATAAAGGAAAATCTGTCCTTTCGTCATTATTAGCATTTGAGACTTCCCTCCAATCATGGGAAGGTTCTTTGAGCGTTAAACAATGCACCGCCGCAAAGCATGCTATGAGGCAATCTTATCAGCTTTGTATTGTTGCCAGATAAGCGTCTACTGAACTTACTGATTACCAGAAGTATAATCCAGATCAAATTGCCGCCCAGGATATTGCTGCTTATCGAGAACGCGAAAGTCGAAGTCACGAACACTGGGGCAATGGCTTGAGGGAGTACAATTGCCATCTGCGATATGCCCTGAAGAGACAGTTAGCGCAGTTCACTGTAAGAGAGAAAGGTTCGCTATACATTCATAGCAGCCAACGTATCTGCAGAGGGTGTTGCGTCATTGATCATCACCGACGAAGCAGCTATTTATGCCATCACATTAGCCCACGGGTCAGTTAACGAAGTGAAACACATACGCCAAGCAATTGATGCAGACCCCCAGATGATGAAGAAAACACTAAGCGTCCCGTTCATCACATAGGCTGGTGCGTCCAACCGAGCAAGTAAGTTTAGACCCGGGTAAAACATGATCATAAGAGGCCAGAATGACATGGCCATTTGATATGTCCGTACGGTTCCGAAATGTCGTTGCAAAGGTGTGAAGAGTAGCATACTGAATATACTGCTGAATGCACGGAAAGCCATATGTGCACCGATGGCTGCTTCGCTCAGTCCGAGCCCTCCAGATTCGATTGGTGTAAAAGCGAAGAGTGGGTATCTTCCAGAAATATCAGTAAAGACATAGGACTTCAAAACGATGGGGACTATATACACACTCACAAAGCGAAGAGAATTTCTGATGCAATGACCATCGTACTCAAGCTCAGTAGCAGAGATCGGACATGTGGAGTCAGTACCGCACGCCAAGGGGACTTTTTGCAGCTTTTCATCTGAAGCACGTCATCTCCAAAGTCAGACAGGGTGTCGTCGGATGATATTGATCCATAAGATGGCTCTCTTTTGTGATTTCGGACCTTAGTCGGCAGAGTCTAACGCAGTTTATCAGGCCATAGTCCGGTATAACAGAATCTAGATCGATGCCTACCTCACTTAATGTGTAACAGCCCCAGAAGACTGCTACGAGAGTACATATGCCGGAGAACAGGCATGGAAGAGCATAGGGATACTCGCGCCAGAACCATGTATCGAAGTAGGTCAAGATGCGTTCGGGATGTGCGAGTAATCCGCCGATCGGCTGGCCAATGACCTGACCAGTTCGGTAAGACACCTAGAGACGCAAATGTGAGTTTTGAAGGCCAGTGAGATGAAGGATTACATGCTCACTGCAAAGTACGCGAACGCTCTCCCTTGGTTTGACTTGTCCGTGATCTCTCCAAGCATGACCTTCATTGTTCTGAGAAACAGCCATCGTCATGATCGGATCTCATGAGAATGTTGCGCATTCACGTACGACCAACTAGCCCCCGCACATATCCCCCCAAACGAGCGTGTGACGATCATGAACCAGTACGACTTACTGAACCCGAACAGAGCAGTTGCTACTGCTAGGATAGCAGTAGCGAAGAGTACTACTGGTTTCCTTCCGTATTGGTCGGACATGTAGGAGAACGGCATGACTGTGCAATGATAAGCAGTCAGGCTCGCTGGAAGTCGAAAAGAAGGGGAAGACACACGCACCACACAAGAAGCTCATCACAGCGAATATAGACTCGATTGTTCCTGAGTAGAAGCCAACCTTCTCGGGATCGTCGACGACGCCGATCTCTAATATCATTTGATCTACGGACACAATGATCAGCGGTTCCCTATATGTTGCGTTAATAAATAAGGACACATACTGACGAATGGAAAGACGAGTTCGAAGGCAAGAGGCTGTACGGTGTTGAGAGCCAGGATGACTAGAACAGGCCTCCAAGGAAACTTTTGTGTTGTAGGAGGAGGGCATGGCAAATAAAGGGTGCTTGAGCTTGAGGTAGTCGACAGAGATCCCCCTTCCCGGTGTAAGAGGCTTTGCGTCTCATTTTGCTTCCAGGCCTTGGTCATGGTGCCTATGTTACTAGAGCAAGAGACTCAAGAGATATCAGTCTGACGAGGGTAAATGGGTGAGCTGACCCAGAGAGGACGCAGGAAGCTGCCAGGATGCAAAGCCACATCAACCAGACATAGTTTCGCGGGTATTTAACCTTCCTCCACAACTCCAAGCTGTATTGATACCAAGGATACAGTTCATGAAAGCGAGCAAGACGTGTCGCTTGATGAGGTCTAGTAATAGCGCAGTATCGGATGCGCGATATGAATGTGATGAAAACTGTAAGTTTCCTATGTCCGGAATCCGACGAAAGAAGAGCTCTATTCAGAGATAGCTGCATCCTCTGTATCCGACGACGGATAATCACATTTACGTTTGGCGGCTGTACAGGTGTACAAAGTGAGTACTGTATAACCAGACTTCGTCCTTTTTCTGTTGCCAGAAAGGATTAAATCAAGGATGCGGCGCCACGCGTGTGGGCATACTGATATTCAGAAGAGCATTCTCCCGCGGGCCGAGACGCAAATGTTCATTATAATGAACGTTGAAAAGCGAGGTACTAGGCGAGCAAGAGGAAGAGGAAGAGGAAGAGCTGGTCGGCAAGAGGCTTGGAGGGTAGGCGTGTGACCAAACTGCTGTTGTGGCCGATACACGACTTTGTCTTCGCGAAGTCTGGCGTGCCGCGACATCCATAGAGTTGAGAAGAAACCACGATCTCCACAACCCCCATACTTTCAGCAATGCGAATTTGGTCTTAACAACGCTCGAGGGTGTCTTCCTCATTCATTTCAACTCTTCCGAACAACCTCTAAAGGTTCGAACTTGCTTCTGACCACGCTCGTGCCACCGGCCAGCCTGCGCGTGCATTCGACGGGAGGTTATGCGAAGGTCATTTCGGGAGTAAATCGTGCGAGGTCTCAATACAAAGTGAGATTGCATTGACTATCGTGCTCCGGAAAAACAGGCGGTCTCCGATCCCGTTCTCGACTCGCTTTCATTTGCGAGCTCAGGACATCGATTTGCGCGTAGGACAAGACACGGGTATCGATGCTATCTCCTCATCCTCTCTTTACCCACACTGATCGTTCCTCATGGCTACTGGCCGAAATCTCCATCTCGAATGCAGAAATACTTCTATCTGCGGCGTGACGGACGTAAAGTATCATTGCGAGCATGTCTTCACAGCGCCGTAGGTGCTGTTTATCCTAGAACAACCCGTTTTAAATTGGCATTTCTTTTCCTTGCCCTGGTGGAACATTCGACCTGACGTTGCACACCTAATAGCTCTATCGATTTTACGTCGAACTTTATGGATAATTCATTAAGTTGATAAATTCTACGCAATCCCGGATCGATCCATTCAATAGAGCCGTGGACCGTGATCGACGTTGGACTTGGCCTAGGCTCGTCAATTCCCTGTAGGAGTAAAGGGTGCGCATCTGGGTCAGTTTACGATTTTATCAACAACTTTTTCCCCTTCCCAAGCTAATATGATGGCTACGTGACGCTCTATGAGTAAAGTGTGCAGCTTCTTGTCTATCCTGTCTTTATACTAGGGCGAGATTCGGGAAAATGCTTAAAGCCGACAGTGGACGGGCCATGCGTACTATTGCGTAGAGACTCGCTCGGCCTCGCACAAAATCCTCAAAATGTAGGTTTGTGTTGCACTGACCTTCGTCACTTCATGCCAACGTACTTTTGCTCGCTTTCGTTCATGGGTTCACCGACAGCAACGTGGGTCTCATTCGTAAAACAGTCTCATTTACGTATCCAACATCTATCAAGCCGACCGGCGTAATACATCGGCGGTACTAGCGCATTTGCCACCGTAATTGCATCACCCTCGACTTGTCTTCTCTTTCACTCTTTGCCTCTTCGTTGCTCCTCTTCCTTTGCGTTCTGCTGCTCAAATGGACTGTAGCTGGATCTCCGAGGGTATTGTTATATGACCGACACGGCTACTAGTACAGATAACCTTACGTTACTACGCCACGATGATGCGGGATGTCCACCTGCGACTCATATGATTAAACACCCATCAGCCACGACTTCTTGTTCTGCCGACGGGAAGGGGCTTCTGCTTGTTTAAAAGCCTCTCAAAGTTGGTAAAGCTCTACCTTCCTATGCCTTCGATTTCTGGTCACATATCAATGTGCGTTTCGCAACAATGCTGAACCGACTCCGCAATCACGGTCGTCCGTGCCTCTCTTATTCCGCGGGTGGTGACAGGTAAAACTGATATGCCTATACTCTAGCTGAAGAAGGGAGTCCATACGCTTATATCTGTTCTCATTTACTGCAGGTTCACACTCTCTCATAGGTTATCAGACCGCGGTCATAGCAGCCCTAGATGATGGAACCGTGTTGGTAAGGTTGTTATCAATGTATCATCCCACGAAACGTCATCAGTTAAATCGACAAACACCTATCTGATAGCATCCGATATCCTCCCAACTCCCGCCAAAGATCCGTTAAGAACCTGTACTTGCTCATGCGAAAGAGAAGAACATCTTGATTTCGGTATCTTTTATCCATGAAGCATGTTCACGTAGAGCATTGCCCCCCCCCTTCTTGTTCATTGTTGGGAGCAAAGAAGAATCGTGTCTCGATCGGAGGTCGGCTTATCTTCCGGGAGAATTAAACTTCAAGATATGGTATTCGGAAACGAACCCCCTTACGGTATGGTTTTCTTATTAGACATTGACGTCTGGCTCTTCGAAGTCTTTCCTTGCTGACCGTGTCCCTGGATCAACAGCCTGAATCCATTATTAGAGCAGGCTGAACGGGATGCCGATGAATTACGGGACAAACATACTACGCGCTGAGGCTCCTCATTTCTGAATTGGTTCTAGTCTGAAGAAGGACACGAGGATGGACTGCATATAAAATTTGCTTCTCAAGTTTCCTCGTGTCCCAAACATACCGCGGCTTAACTCTCGGACGAGGTTTAGAACCTCTTTATTGAAGTATACATGGCAACGGTCAATTACTCCTACTTTCTGAGTTGATCACTTTACTGACGAAAAAAAAAGGGGAAAGTGCAGAGGCTCTTATCTTACATGCGTTCGGGATCTACTGTATGTAGATCTCAAATCACCATGCTTGATCTGGAAATCGGCGAGTTGAGCAACCGCTCATCAAAGCTCATTGTCGAACGAGCCGTACAACTCAAGTATAAAGGATGCACCGAGCTTTGTTCTCTTCGGACGACACAATGGCCTTATTTGTTTTCTTCTACGCTAATCTGACAACGAGTCAACAATCTGAGCGTCGTTTCGCAATACAGCACATCCGTTACCACTGCACTTCAGATCTAGTGTCCGACCTATCAGAGGCTCCCACGAGATACGAAACCCGCAACGTGAAGTGACGTGCGGCAAGCCGCGTGAAGCGCTGGTTCATTTAGAGTAATCTCGAGCTTGCCCATCCCTGTGGCTGAGTGTTGCTACTACTAAATCTCAACGTACATCAACAATGTCTTCCTGGTTGCCTGTAAAAATGGGTGGTATACGCCGAGATCTCGGACTGAGGTCTGAATATCTAGAGGCTAATGAAGCTTGGCCGAAAAGCATGCTTGCTTGAGCTACCTCATACTACAGTATGTTCTGAACAGCTTGAATCACAATAAGTAAGGACAATTGGTAAGGAACTAGTTCTTAACAACGCGAATGCTATCCATAGCTATCGTATCTATATTATTGCAGAGATTTTCGATGAAGGAATCAAAGCCGAAGAGATTTTTGTTGCAGAGTGAGCAAAAACGCGTGCGCGCGAAGTTAAATTATGAATGGGAAAAAACATCGGAAAGTGATTGATAATTCCCTATATGATGATGTTCTTCAGATTTTCGTGAGTCATAGTAACCTGTCGTTCCTCGTTTCCCCTCCTTTGCTTTTTTTTTCTTTCTATTTCACCGTTATAGATCACGTTGTCTATTCACTTTGCATAAGAATGAGAGCGGGGTTTGTCTTCGTTGGCAGACTTCAGTTTCTGGAGGACTGTGAAACCTTTTTCAGCATCTTTTTCCCTTATCTTCTTTGCACACGGGGTTGCAGTCTCCGTCATCCTCAACACCCTCATTTAGGCATAAGAAATACATATACTTGGGAGATGTGATTGACGCCTTCAGTCGGTTTGTCGCCGTTGGATGGGAAGAGGTATTAGACAATCTGCCTCTTTCGCCAACAGAGTAGCTTTTCTAACTTGCAACGACCTTCTTCCACCAGCCGATGCCATATTTTCTTGCATTTCTTCTCCCCCAAGTTCAGTTGAGCGCTGCGGGTTGTGGAAGGGACGATCCCGCTCGTCGGATAGAAGCAGAAGGGGGCCACTGTCTCGCTACGTTGCTGTTAACGTAGTATGTTTCCGAAGACTTTCGAACCGTCAGGCCTTCAACATGACCGAGTGGACTCAAAACTTGACGGTGTCATCGGACAAGAGAATCGCGTCCCCATCCTGACTATTATAGCGTATCACCCTCGTCCTTCCAAGACGCTTCTTGAAGGCCGTGTGAGAGCGAAACGATGAATATCTCACCGCATTGCTTCAGGGCCGAGTACTGACAGTGGAACAAAGCAGTAGCTTCGGAATACTATCCTGCGTTTCAGGTTCAAGTTGGACTTCTTTCAGCACGCTCCGAGACTAGCTAGATGATCTCTGACACTCTGGCCTTTCAGGGGGGGGGGGGGGGGAGAACTTTGTTTTCCGACAGATATTGTTTGCGAGATCTTGTACCTTTCGTTACGGTGACATTGCCACTGGCATTTGGGAGACATGTCCCTCGGGTGACGCCATTCGCCGAGCATTCCGTGCCGGCGATTCCCCACTAAACCAATCTTCGATCGCTGCGCTGACTCGGAGGCAGACAGACGAGGGGGCTTCGGGGGAACTTGAAGTGCCTCAGGCTTTGCCACTCAATCTTGTTTTGAATAACCAAACAAGCGCCCACGGATACACGCGGCGGCTCCGCAACCTGCCGAAGTCTGTGGAAGGGTAGATCTGAATCTACTACATACATAGGTCTGCACAGATCATGATTATGTTTCAAATGATCTGCATTTCTGTTGTCCTAGGACAGCATCCCCCCGGGTATGATATGCATACTCTAGATCATCCGAAAGACATTGACGAGCCTGAGGGCAGGCGCGGCGCGTTACCTCAGGCTGGCGACATTTGGCTTCGTTCTTTGATCGGAGTGCAGTGGTGCGAGATGCGTGTAGCGGGACTCGGACGTCAGATTTTCAGTACTCGGGCTGCGGACAGCAGACTCAGATATTGTAGTGGGCGGGTCTCAGGCTATGCTCTTACCTTACGAGGTCTGCTCGTGTGCCGTACCACCCTGTACACCGGAGTTTGCCAGGTTCATGTTTGATGCAGTTGCTCCTGATCCCGATCCCGAGGGAGGCCTCGACTTACATACTAGTAGTAGTAGAGCGCGACAGGCCTGGGGAAACCCGAAGCGTCTGTTAAGCTCTCCCCCCCCCCCCCCCCAGCGCGCCAAGTACGGGTGGATGCGGGGTTTCCTTTCGAGCGAGTGCGGGCTGAGGAGGGAGGAGGGAGGATCCTGACGTGGCATGGGCTCAGGCTCAGATGGCAACTGGTGCTGACAGTGACAGTGTACCGAGGTTCCAGTCCGCCGCCGGGCGGGTCATGAAGAAGCATGAAAGCACGAGCATAAATACGACACCGACAAGCGAAATTGGAGAGGATTCGGTGTTTCCGTACAAGGCTTCTACACAGACGATGTTTGACTTGGAGATCATGATGTATGCATTTGTATGCATTTGTATGTTTCAGATGCTGTACAACGTTCCTAAAACTCCAGTATGAAACGCATACAATCGAGGAAGAACAAAAGACAGACCGTGAATATGAGTAAACACAGATTAACCGAGCATGGTCGGTTTTGATGGAGACGATGGGAGGCTGCAGGTGAACGCTTCAACGTCTACTTGACGCTAAAAGAGGCCGTCGGTATCGTAATGCCGTTAATGAAACCCGACCTGGGTACTAATAAATTTCGAAGTTCATAATTGGCACTATCTCGGCATGGTAGTACACAGCTAGAAGGCGCCACGATGTTGACGTCAGGGTTGGACGGCTGGATGGGAAAGAACGAGTCGGGGGCCGATGGAGGGAACACTTTGCATGGAAGACCTCGATACGATCCTTGATGGCATACTAGTATGGTATGGCTTGAGGCGGGTGGCGGCGGCGGCGGGGTTTTGAGACTCCGCGAACGACACTCACTAGCAGGAGGGCTGGAGCGAACGGGACTGGCATGGCGGTCACAGAAGGGAGGGTCGGAATTGGCCAGCAGATGGTCAGGAGGCTAGAAGCGGTCACGGAGAGTCGTATATCACACGGGATGTTTCATACATTTATTCGCCTTCGATTGTTGTCCGTACGCTCGATTCGGCCAATCGTATATGAATCGTTTACTAGCCAGAGCTTCCAAGCCAGGGGGCAAATCAACGAAGATCAAACGGCAGACGCCAGAGGTGAAAGTCAGGAAGGCACTGGATGTTTCATACCTTGCCATTTATTTATCGAGAGATCCTTTACTAGCAGATAATCCCAGAGCTTCCAAGCCAAGGAAAGCAGAGGTGATTCTGAGTCAAGATGGACAGCAAGTGCCAGAATCAAATGAGTGTGAGTGTGCCTTCATTTCGGCCGAACGGGTAAAGAGCTTGTATTACGTACACCATGATGCGCTGCAGAGAGAAGGAACGTTTTTCGACGTCAAGCGTACACAGAGCGACACAAAGATCCGGCCGGGGTTCGACTGCTTCCTGCACATGAGATCCGGGGGGCTGCCTGAGTCTGCAGCCTTCGACTCCGTCGTCGTCGACGTCGGTCTAATTCGGCGTCGAGTTTACCCTTGCTCCCGCTGGATATCACCTTATCGGGCTGCACCCTCGTTTTATGTCATAGACGGTCCCGACAGCGTCATACTCGTCGTGCCTGGCGCCGGCGGAGTCCCTGCGTCCCGACTTGCAACTTGAAGGCGGCGCTGTCTGTCGCGATGCTCTCGAACGACCATCTCGTCAGTTTGAATTGGCCGATCCACATACACCACACCGTCGGCATTTGCCGGTGGGTCCAGGTGTGTAAGCGCCCGCCCGGAGATACTCAGCCCGAACTCCGCCCAATTTAGTCGTGCCGCAGCTGCAATTACGTCTGTCTCAGAGAAATAATACTAAATAATGCATTTTACTATTGTCGATGCCAGCCTGATAGTCAGCTTGTGTGCTCAGAATGACTGCGTAGAAGGGAGGCCTATAACCGAATTTAATATGAATAAGGAAATATGACGTACGGAAAAGGAGATGACGAGCCCGAAAAAGAGGTGGTAAGGGCATGGTCGAGCCTCTCACTCAGGCTGCCCGTCCTCCTCGTCCTCTGCATACTTATCTTCTTCTCCACCACCGTCCACGCCGTCGACACCTCTTTCCTCGTCGTCGTCGCCGCCATCTCCCCCGTCGTCAACGCCAACCGCGCCAAGCTTTCAGCCCGCATATCGTGCCATACACCCTTTTTCCACCGCTTTATCAGCCATCAAACCCACACCGCCGTAGAAGGAAACAGATCGCGAGGAAAGGAAAGCCGTCGAAGAACTCGAATAATCTTATTCCATCCCTGCAACGCCTTCAACCGTGTAACGGCGTGTCCGTGTCTGTGGGTGTGTGCATTCTGTCGCTTTTGCTCGCTCTATGCTGTGAAACCCAGCACTGACCTGCGTTTCCTATCCAGGTATCTCGTGCTTGGAATACATCTCTTCGAAAGAAGAGTAGAGAATCCTTCACTTTACAGCGGCTCGACAACGCACACATCTAGGAGAGCGCAGCTGTTTCTCTTTCGGACGACAGGTGAAGCGAAACACAGAGACGATAGAGATAATATATCTATAGTAGCCCAAGCCCAATATTCCGTGGCCTTCTTTTCTCCATATATTCAAATATCGAATAACTTTACCCTCGGTCGCACTCACGGATGGGCAACACCTCCTCCTCCGCCAACCCTCGCCAACAGCACCATCCTTCCTCCTCCATCTCCTCCTCCCCTTCCCAGCACAACCCGGACTCCCCCCGCCGCGCCTCCTCGTCCCGCCGCTCTCGCTCACACACCCCCGCCAGCAACGCCCATAGATCCCACTTATCGCAGTCGACCACCCACAGCCCCAACGACGGTCCTGCCCCGCGCTCGCCCTCCCTCGCACCGGCACCGACGCAGACAGATCCGCCTGCGTCTGATGCCCTCAACCAACAGCAGCAGGGACAGACGACCCACCAAGAAAACAACAACAGCAAAAAACTCCCCCACCGCTCCCTCCGCACCAAAAAGCGGTCGCTCGAGCTCCCCGATCTCGCCCTCGCCCTCACCCCCGCCGCGTCTGTCGCGAACGGAATGACGTCCACCGCCGCCACGGCGGGTGCCGTGCTCCCGAATGCACCCGCCGGCGCGGGCGTGCGCCGGCCCCAAGCGTCCTCACCCATCGCCATCCCCAACCGTGTCGGTGCCGCGCCGAGCTCCGCTGCCTCCCAGGCCGCCGCGAAGCAGGCTGCGCTGCAGGAGCGCGAGCGCGAGCGCATGCGGCAGATCCCCACCGCCGCCGTCGAGCTCGCGCCGAGTGCTGCAGCGGCCGGTGCCGGTGCCGGCGCAGGCCGCGGACGCGGCGTGAACGCACACATCCGCGGCGCGCCGTTGCAGTACAACTCGACGCGGTCGTTCGCGGGCACGACGGGGCGCAGCGGCGGGCCGGGGGCGACCTACACGGGCAGCAATGGCCAGGAGCGCACGATGCAGAGCTTCGCGCTGCGCTCGCACCCGCACGGCGGGTTCATTCCCGAGGACGTGCACTCCTCGATCCCGCTGGCGCTGCGCAAGGCCGAGCTCGGCGACGACGCGGATGCAGCTGAGGACGACGACGACGAGCATGGCGGCGTGGGAGGACTCGTTGGCGGCGGCGGCGGCGGTGTAGGCGCGAAGGAGGCTCGGGCGCACGCACACGAGCTGGCACTTGGTCTCGGTTTGGATGGGTCAGGGGAGGAAACGGAGAGGACAGCGACGCAGATGTGCATTGTGTGGAGGTACGGCGGGCGTGATGTGAAGCTACTCCGTGCGGGCGACAACAACTGGAAAGGACGCACGCCGATGGAATACGAGTGAGTTGAGATTTTGTCTTTCATTGCTTTTTGTTTTATTTTGCTTCCCCCCCTCTTCCCCCCTCTTCCCTCGTGATAAATGCATTTTTTATTTCATTTTTATTCTTGTACTTTTACTCGAATAAGTTTAGAGTTTGCACTTGCCTGAGACAGAGCTTACCCCCCCTATACATAATTCATTCATACAAACCTGCTCCCTCTCCCCCCGTCAGGCTCCCCTGTACCGATTTCCATTCCTGTGTGCTTCGCTTCTTCGTCCTTTGCATTTATTATTCACCTCTTCGTTGGAGCAACACATACTGACCGACCTGTTTTCTCCCCTCTCCCCATCACTCTCCCCACTCACTTCGATCTCTCCGTCGGTCGGATTATTCACGGCGATGCTTGCGACTGTGCCCCTCCCGCCCTTGGTATCGTTATCGCACGCGCACCATCCATCGGGACCCACACCGGGACCTACATCGATCCACGTACACGCACACGTTCCCGCATCGCAACCCATCCCGATTCCCGTCGCTGGCTCGTCTACGCAACCACACAAACGCAACCACAACCGCCGCCGGACACCATCGCTTTCACGATCTACGACGCCTTCACCTCCCTCGCCCTCCCTCGCGACTCCTCCGTCGACGTCGTCGGCGTACTACAGCGAGGCGACGAACGAATGGCGTGCGTGGGTTGCGCTTATGCCGGGCACGCACCACATTCGGTTTCAAGTCGACGGGCAGGTCACCACCGCCGAGGACCTGCCGACGGCCGTGGACGACAACGGCACGATCGCGAACTACGTCGCGGTTCCACTTTCTGGGAACACCCCGCCGTCTGCGCCGGTTCTGCCCACGCCAACGAAAGAGAACCCCAACCAGCTTCCGCCCCCGATCTCGACCGCGGTAGGCGCGAGCTTCTTTGCGGACGCACAGGCGAGTGCGAACGAGGACGCAGCGTGGACGGACCGCACGCCGTGGCAGCTGGAGTGCGCGGCGGAGGAGGAGGAGACGTGGTTGACCCATGGCCAACAGGCGCGCAACCAACCGCCCCAGCACCCGCAGGCACCGTCGCTCCCGCGGCATCTCGAGAAGCTCATCATGAACCAGAAGATGCCCCCCGGCTCCGGTGCTTCGCGCGTGGGCGGCTCGAAATCCGGGCCCGGCGTCAGCAGCAACAGGTCCGGCGGGGGTGCGTCGGGCGTGGGGAGCGTGGTGGGCGGGCAGCTGCCGGTGGTGACAGCGAGCGGGACGAATCTGAGCGCAGGCTCGAGTGGGAGTGGGAAGGGGAACAGCAATAACACGGCGGGCGTGGCGAATTTCACGACGAAGGAGATGTACACGAAGCTCGTGGACGCGGCGGGCCTGGCGGACGACGGAAGCGTGCTGCCCGTGCCGTCGCACGTCGTGCTCCACCACCTCGGCACGAGCGCCATACGGAACGGTGTCCTCGCCGTTGCGGATACGATGCGGTACAAGAAGAAAGTGAGTTCCCTCGATCATTGTTTTTTGCTTGGGATTGGGTTTTTGTTAACTGGAGTGACATTTTTATGGTTTTCTATGCAGTACATCACGACTATTTACTACAAGCCGACATAACGTTGGCGCTCGCCCATCGCGGTCCTTTCCCTCAGTCTCGATCTCTCAACAAAAGGTTTTTCCATTCATATTTACGTCCTACCAACCCGCACGCACACTATGCACATATACACGCATGCCTCGCAACGTCACGCAATTTACCCCTCGTCTGCAACCACAACCACACAAACTCGACTATCACGAGACCGGGACCAGGACACGTTCCTCGTCTTGCTATCTTCTGTCTTCTTACTCGGATCGGATATTATTGTTTTTTCCCCTCGCCCGTCGTTTCCCCAGACTTCGCAACGACTTCCAGTATGTTCGGTCGGTGCGCACTACCCGTTCACCTCCCTATACTGCAATCCGTCCGGATCTGACCCACATCCCCGCGTGCCCGCCCGCACTCAACGATCTCCACCTAGTTATAACACCGGATTGCCTGTTGTATGTAACGCATTCGACCCAGCCTGTGTTTTTTTTATCCCCTGCCTCGATCTCATATTTCATTGCAATCTCACTGCATTCACTCATATATCTGTGTGTTTTCTTCTCCTTTCTTTTTTCTCATTTTTATGTCCGTCATAGATTCAGAATCCGGAACCACCCCCTTTGTCGTCTCGTTCTTGGCTTCACACTGTTTTTACTCCCGCCCCGTGGCTTGGCTACGATTGCGACAATGGACCTCCCTGCTTACCCGCTCCTCTTCTCCTTTGTCTTTAGTTTGCGCGTTTCTTCTTTCTTTTCTGTCTTGTTTTTGTTATGCATACTGCCCTCACTCGCAATGCTGCATTCCGCTGTAGAACATCCCCCTTCATAACACGTATAACACACATCGAAGAAGAAGAAGAAGAGAAAAAAAAACGAATGAAATTGAATGTTTCCCAAAGTTGGTTTGCTCTGCCGGTCTTAAGATTTTTTCTTAATGATTTTTTGAAGAAAGAAGTGACTTCGGCGGAGCTGACAGCGATGAGTGAACGTTCGATGTCCTTTTTCTTGTAGTTGTCCGAGGGTTCACGGTTCATGAAGACAAGTATAGTCTGTAAGCTATCGCGACGTCCGGAAAGCGAAGGGTCTTCCCTTCCATACCAGATCTTCGTCGTTCGTGTCGCCACCTAAAGTGCAGCGAAGATCGGATATTGGCTTGTGATTCAGTGCTGTAGACGTTTTTCTTGTCCACGTACGTACTGTGTGTATGCACCGTGTAAGTTTCACGGTGACGAATTAAGCCTTGCGAGTCGGCGAGTCGTGCATTTTCGCCCGCGCTCAGTGCTTCCTTCCGATGACATCCGCCCTCAGGATGGTCACCTCGGGCGGGGGGTCACCCATGTGCGGTGCCACTGCCACGTTCCTGGACAATGGAATGACTGAGCTTTCGGTAATGGCAGCACCGTGGACGGCACCACTGCATAGTAATAGCCAGGCCGAGTCGAGTCTTCGAGGGAATCGAGGAGAAGACGCGAATGCGGCAGTAGTGAGAAAATTAAAATTATTAAAATGTTGTTTTCAGTAGAGCACGTTCCTTGGAAGAGAAAGTCTTGAAGGAGACAGACGAAGACGAAGACAAGGATGGTTCATCGCAGGGCCCCATCATCGTTTTTTTTGATAGATAGGATAGAATAGCGTTTTCGCATTGTGCGCTTCCCTCTTCTGTGCGAGGGGTGTCGAGAACCAAGAACAGAGGCCTAATTGGTTCGCGAAGCTTTGTGCGTCCGGGAACCCCAGGGTCAGGTTCGAGGAAGGGTGACGTGAGCCCAGAAGCGTCGAAAGATGCGAAGCATTGAAGAATTGAAAGGATGAAGCGCACTGTGCACGGAGAAGTGAAGCTGGCTGGCTACGCGTGTCTTGCTGGCGTCACCAGTTGAGTAACTTGTCTGCTGAGTGTCACCACTGTTCCGACGCCGAGTCTATTCAGTTCAATATGCATCCATCTATACGCCCCGAGGCGCCCTGTTGCGAACGGCTTCGCGAGCTTCGATCATTGAACCACGATATCCAGAGTCTAGATATAAATCAGATCGCACCTTCGCATCGCGTCCATCCCCTACAGCCATTCTACCTTGTCTGCCTGCATCAGGAAAACTGGAGAAGCGGTGCATCTTCCTTTTCTACTTTTTTTTGCTTGTGCCCCCCCTCCCTTCCTTTTCGTTATCTTGGGTTCGTGAAAGGCGTATCAGACTCGGACTTGCTCGGGAACTGTCGTTGCTTTGCGAGCGCGCCCGTCTGGTACATCTTCCATCACGAGCGCAGCTTCATGATAGATATGATATGATATGATAGGGTTGGATGGGATGGTTGCACTAGCCAAGATAATTGAAGCTTAAAGAATGAAAAGGATCTATATCACATCGTCCCTGTGGGTCGGCTAGAGCGATGGAGTTGGACGCAGCCGCGACGAAGTGTTTTCAGGATCTCGCGCTCAATTTTCGTCATGACGCGCACCACGCTAAGCCGGCGGAGCTGCGCCAGACTGTAGGGTTACGCATAGTAGGCGATATCAATGTGCACAGTGACACTGGTAATGAGTTCGGGGCCAACGGGGATCTGATGCGTCATGTTGCCTGATACGAGCGCACGCAGGCTATCTGCCGCGATCGCTGCTTTATCGAGAAACGAGACCACAGCAATGATGGGACACAGCCCGAATTGAATTCCTCCGTCCCGCGTGCGTGCGTACGTGCGTGCGAGTGCCAGTGTCAGTGAGAGCGGCGTCTCGGCTTATGCGTCATCATTTTGCGCGCTGGAGTTTGCCTTGCCAGCAATTTCCCTGCTCACAGGCCAGCCAGATTCCGCAAAGCACCTCCAACTGGAAATCGGAATGCGAGTCAACGACGAAAAGGAGCAGAAGCGTTCGGAGATTTCCACAAGAACCTCTGCACACATTAGCGATCTTCACCACACACACGCACACATGCGTGGGCGGACGAAGCAGATACCTATGTGGAGACCGTGGTCAAAGACGTTCTATTTGATGAATCATATAGAGATACTTCGCTTCGTGAGACATGAGGCGATGTCGCGATAGGCTCCAAGCCATCACAATAGACAAGCTAGCGCAACTTCTAGGGTAGTGGAGTCGTTTTATCATCACTAATTAGAAAGTTATTAGTTCGTTCACTTGGCTTTTTTTCAGGCTTACTGCAGAAGCATTCCACTGCGTTCTCTAGGTCGATTGTTATTGATACACCTTCTCCAAGACCTAATTGAATGTTCCTGGGTGGTATATTTGTTAGAATTGAAATGCGTTTGCTTCGATGCGGCACAGGGACCATGGAACGGCGGATGCCGAAAGAAACCGGAGGTAGTGATCCTGATCGAAAGTCAGATCAGACTTCCATTTGGCTCCCTTGAGATTGCTGCCATAGAAAGCTGTGCGAAAAGGTATATATGAATTCATAATTCGTATCCTGAGCTGTATGACTGCGGCATGCCGACCCCACAGTCTAACCCGTATTGTGCAAAGCCGCCGTGTGGGTCCTTGATTTGATGAGAGACGTCCGAGTCCGTGATATTTGCTGCTAGATCGCAGTCAAGGCATCTACCATTTGAAGTGTGCGATGGTGCGGACTCGAGGTAGGAGAAAACGCCAAAGGGAGTGAACTATCTTCCAAAGGGCGTTTTGCGTGCTTCTGAACTAAAAACGTCCGGTGAACACAAGAAACTTGATAGTGATGGAGACAGAACACTAACCGGCCAGATACCACGGATAGCAAGATGATCGAAGATTGCTTGCCCGATGAACAAGACGCCAACCCATTCGACCGGAGGCTTCTATGCCAGACCGCTTTAGCAGAAGGGAGCACATCATCTTCTATTGTTGGTCGAAGGGGTTCACGGTAATATACTGGATGACTTCCCGTAAGGATTTAGGACAACGAATCCTATCCTAAACCCTTGAAACTCCGCTCGGCAAGCATTTAGGGAGGGTTTTCTAAACCGTAAGCCAACCTTTGCGATGTCTTCCCGGTGCTGCGATCAGAAATTCCATGAAGTTCTGCCGAGAGTTTCCCGCGGTAAGATTTACCTTACAAGGTAAGGTATCAGGGTGCACTTTACCCGGAAAGGTAAGCAAGGGTCAGGGCAGTGCATCTAGGACGACTATCCTAGAGCTCGAGCATCTGGCCGACCCCCCTCCCCCCTCTGCCAGATCCTTGAAGTTTAGGACTGCCCGACCAAGACCGAAAGTTTGGCTCCGTGCCATTTAGGACGAGAATGTCGTCCTAAATCCTTACGGGAAGTCATCCACTCACAGGCACCTGCATATTCTGTACACTCGCGTGTCGCTGGCCGCATTAACGGCGACGTACAAGGTCAATATCATCTGCTAGTGCTAGAAGCACTATCGGGAGCCCGGGTACCTTGACGTTCCGAGCCTTTTCGGTGATACAGCGAGCGAACCGTCGGTATAACTTCCCAAATGTCAAGCAATGCATTGATCGGCGTCCAGCTAGCCACTAATCTCCCCGATTGCGAGAATTGAATAAGATTGTCGGCCCACTAAGTGGTTTCCCGCTTCCCTGACGCTGATACCACAATTCCCATGAACGTGGAAATGGTTGAATGTGCCTAAACCGACTGTTACAAAGGCGGCTAGCGAAGGCGAAGCGTTTGCCACGCACTTGGTGTCTCAGAAGACCGATACATTCGTCAGAGGTGAAGCGTGAAGCTTGTGTGCGCCGAAATAGGCGTGGCGGAAAGAATACCGGCGGTATTGCTTCGAGGGATCCTTTCGACCGTTATCGTCCGCAATCAATCCTCCCCAGCTTCAGTGAATGCGCGGATTACGAGCTATTGTATGTATCTCACGCAATGGCGGCTTCGAAACCACTTATCAGTCCCCCCTCCCAAGATGCTGTATGTTTGTGATTTCTAGGTCGTCCGAATAGACGCAAGTAAGCTTCTTCGCGCGGT
The DNA here is from genome assembly GCA_910574555.1 of Trichaptum abietinum. NCBI lineage: Eukaryota > Fungi > Basidiomycota > Agaricomycetes > Hymenochaetales > Trichaptaceae > Trichaptum > Trichaptum abietinum. The sequence continues at coordinate 1,307,535 of CAJTBE010000007.1, forward strand.
AGATAAGGCGAACAGGTACTTTGAGCCGTATTATGAACTCTAGACAGGATATATCAGATACTGTAATTTTAGGAATCTCTCATGGTATTACATACCTATAGGGTACCCCAATTTGCTTCAGTGCCAGGCGTCTGTCAGATACAGGGAGATACCGCAGAGTCCAAAAGTTATCCCTACTAAAGACGTCGGTGGAAAAGGTCCAAAAGGCTCACAAACACCTGGGATGTAGATTGGCTTGGCCTATAGATACGCCTCCATATGCAACGCTGCCCTTCGGAAGATTGTCACATTTAAACGCAGATGTCGACGGATGATGAGCGGAAGGTACTGATGCCAGGTGAGATGCTCGCGGCCTAGGAATGGTACCTTCTGACAGAACTGGTCATGGTACGACCTGGTCTGGGCTTGCGTTGGTGACCTCATCCCGAACCACGTCATTAGAACTTGTTTCTAGTGTCCATTAGTTAATGCAGCCAGCGATTGATTGAAAACCCCTTGCGTGCGACAAATCTAACAATTGCCGTTCGTTCGAAGTCTTAAATTCTGTGTAGAGACTCTGTCCGTGAAGCAGATATCAAATGTCTTTCAGGCTTATTTTCCACCTGTTTCGCAGAAAGCCTTCGAGTTTCTCACCTTATATAATGATAACACTGCCAAAGAGGCCGTACTGACATCGGGCATGAGCCAGACTGGAATGATTCTAAGTCAAGCAGATGATCCTGCAAAGCGGTCAGAAGTCTGTGCGATAACTTGATTACTGAGACTCATTACCAAAGCGGTATGGTGTAAGGGCCTAATCTCACTCACTTTAGCACAAAGGTCGGACGTCGTACTACTTCACGCGTCGGCATAAGTGAGCGGACGAGATCCTGAGATTTCCTACAAAGAGGAAAGCATGATGCATATGGATTCATCACAGGTGGCAGAGCGTTTTGTATCCGCATAGAAAACTTATTTGAATAATCGTTATATATAATCAGAGATGGTTCGCAGAGAGATACTCAAATGCTCAAATTAAAGCTGACCTTTATCAACAGCCCTCGTATAGTGCTGTATACTGTAGTGTTGTTGCATACTTTTATTGGATGAAAAGTATCATCATGATGGTCAGAGAGTTTTGGTTGAGGTTGGGCGTCCTAAAAGTGAAAATTTCCCACGAAAGGCATTCAAGTTACACGTGAGCTGTGCCAGTGGGAAAAACGTCGATCCGGAGTTCGTGTCGATGATTACCGAAAACGAGTCATTTTGGATCGTAGATTTCAACTCTGGCTCCGAACCACCATGGCTTCAACGTCGGTCGTCGAGCTCGAGCGAGCGTCACAGACTCCTCTACCTGCTTCAGCCTCATCTCTCAGTATACACTCACAACAAATCACTGAAAATCGACACAATGAAGAGGAGCTGGAACTCCAAGTCTTCAGCGAAAACAGAATGGATGTTAATCTACAGCGAATTCAGGACGCATCGATCATGTCCGTGAGCTCCGCAAATGTCTCTTCTCTGCCTCCGGTCGACGGAGGGCGCAAAGCGTGGCAATTTGTGAGCTCTACAGCTTTGCAGCAAGCGTAGTAATTGGGCGGGTGTCTGAACTTTTTACCCAAAGCTCTTGGGGGCGTTCGTTATGGAAGCTGTTGCTTGGGGTTTCCCAAACTCCTTTGGTACTCTACTTAATGCGTACCTTCAAGACAAGAACTACGCATCTCAGGCCCACGCTTCTTCGATTCTTCCTTTGACCGGAACACTTTCCACTGGCATTATCTATTGTTCCGGTATGCTGAATCATTTACACTTCAATGAGGCTCAAAAGCTGAATTTAAATAGGTCCATTTATTTATCCCTTCTGTAATAGATATCCCAAATATCGACGCTCGTTAATTTGGGCTGGAATTGCTCTATGCTGGGCAAGACTCTTCGCCGGAAGTTTCTCCTCCAGAGTAAGGCAGATCTGTAAACAGTTTAAGAAGCAATCACTGATAAGCACTTCGAATGTTAGATTGAGGAACTCCTTTTTTTTCAAGGCATTCTATACGCAATTGGATGTTGTATGTGTCAATACTGTCATTTGAAAGTTCTCACTAAGTTGTAGACAAAAATCATCTCAGCCTTAGTTTATGCTCCATGCATGTCCTTCATGTCCGAGTGGTTCGTACAGCGACGAGGACTCGCAAATGGCATAATGTCGGCAGGTGGGCAACAATATATTCGGGTAATCACCATCTCAATACCTGCTGCCTTAGGTACCGCTGTCGGTGGATTATTTTTTCCTCTCTTTCTCCCTCCCCTTATCAGTCGCTTCGGCACACAGACCACTCTGCGTATTTTTTCTTTTATGGTGCTCGGACTAATGGTTCCTGTTGCCCCATTCTTGCGACCTCGTTTACCTGAGAGCAGAATTCATGGTCCATCCCCTGGAGCTCGAGAGGGAGTGGAACACGCCGATCGTTCGTGGAAGGAATCAACATTCCTGATCGCTGTCGTCGCAAATACTGTTCAAGGATTCGCTTATTTCATTCCGTTAATCTGGCTGCCGAGTACAATTGCTTTTTTACTATGAATAGTGCCGTCCTCACAAGTCTCTTCCTCCCAGCATTTGCCAGCGAGTTGAACTTATCAAATACCGAAGCGTCACTGACACTTGCTCTTTTAAACGGTACAGTCCCCGGACATGCATCGCAACCAGCTGTCTGAACCACTCTTTAGGTTTCTCTGTGATAAGTCGCATTGGGACGGGATTCTTAACAGACAAGTTTAGTCCGTGGACCTTGGGATTTCTGATATCCACTGCCACTTCACTTGCTACATTTGTTTTATGGGGCTTACTGTCCGGAAGCTATGCCGGATTGCTAACGTTCAGCATCGCATACGGGACAGTAGCGGGTGGCTGGTCAAGCTTATTTACTGGGTTTGTCCAACCCCACGCAAGTGAGAGCTTCGTATCTTCACACACTTTTGTACATGCATGTACTTACTAACGAATACCGTCTACTTTATCCAGGGGATAATCCTCAGCTCGCTACATCACTACGTGGTATTTTCTTATTCACGCGAGGACTCGGTAACATCCTCTCGACGCCGATATCCACTGCACTATCCAAGAAGCCCGACGTGTCTGGTAGTCATGCTTTAAGCACTCACTCAAACCTGGGCTTTAAGGTGGCCGATGGACGATTCGAGAAAATGATATGGTACTCTGGAACTTGTTTTGCTGCGGCAGGCATTATTGCCCTGCTTGGCTGGGGAGTCGAAGGTACAAGAGCTCGCAGGCATTCCGGAAGATAATATGTATAGCATATAGAAGCGAATAAATAGGTCTATCGAAATGTTGTACAGTGCGTGTGTGTCAGTGGTGTATGTTATCTCAGACTGAAAATGTTCTCACGACCAATTAGCCGACCCTCGAGTCAGATTACTGACTCCTCCTCGTGTTCGTACCATTACCATGTCTTCTGCATCGGCGGTCGAGCTCGGCCTGGCATCACAGACACCACTGCCTGTCTCTGTCTCAGATCTCAGTCAATATTCACAACCTGTTTTTCAAGCTCGACAAGACAATGAACTAGAACTTCAGGACTTCCGTGAAAACAGAACGGGAGATCACGTCAGGCTACCAGGAGACCAGGATTTATCGGTTTCTTCTACGAATATAATTGCAAGCTCTACGAATGTCTCCTCTCTTCCTCCTGTGGACAGGGGACGTAAAGCATGGCAATTTGTACGCATTATACTGAGCGCTATATCATTCTATGCCGGAGTTTCTGAATTATCTTATCAAAGCTACTAGGAGCATTCACTGCCCAAGCTGTTACTTGGGGCCTTCCGAACTCCTTTGGAACATTGCTGAATGCCTACCTACAAGACAAGTCATACGCGTCACAGCCCCATGCCTCTTCGCTTCTCCCTCTCATTGGAACTCTATCCTCTGGCATCATTTATTGCTCCGGTCTGATAAACCATCTGCTTATCCTAAGCTCAAGACACTAAGCAGTCATTTAGGCCCATTTATCTACCCTTTCGTTCACCGATATCCTAAGTATCGACGGCCGCTGATGTGGCTTGGACTTTTGTTGTGCTGGTCCAGCATATTTGTCGCAAGCTTCTCTCCTAAGGTAAGGTGAATCCGAATATGATATCAGTTTGGCTTCCTGACGTCCTCGAAACTCTAGATAAAAGAGCTCCTCTTCTTTCAAGGCGCTCTATATGCGATTGGATGCTGTTTGTGCTATCTTTTACTCTAATTTTCTTCGTCAATTCTAATGAGATATAATATATAGCTTTTGTATATGCACCATCGATGTCTTTCATGTCCGAGTGGTTCGTGCATCGACGTGGTCTTGCGAATGGTATAATGTTTGCAGGTGGAGTGTCTCTCTAACGCTTTGATCTCTTCCTGTGTTAAATACTGACATCTATTAAATCGTTTAGGGACGGCTGTCGGAGGCTTGTTCTTCCCGCTCATCCTGCCACGCCTTATTGGCCGGTTCGGGACGTTGATGACTCTGCGAATTTGCTCTTTCATGGTGCTTGGGCTCCTGGCCCCTGTTCTTCCGTTCTTGCGGCCTCGACTCCCAGAGAGCCGTATCCACGGACCATCTCCAGGTGCACGGGAGGGATCAGAGCAAGGGCGGCGTTCGTGGGCGATGGAGCCGACGTTCCTGCTCGCCGTCCTCGCAAACACTGTCCAAGGATTCGCATATTTCATACCGCTACTCTGGCTTCCGTGTATGTTCACTGATTTATACCTCCTTAATACCTTAAACTAACGACTGTTACCCATTATTCTCCTAGCTTTTGCTAGCGAGCTCGACTTGTCAGATTCAGAAGCTTCACTAACACTTGCACTGTTGAATGGTAGGCTTTCGAGAAACGACTAAGTGAAACCAGTTTATTAAGCCACGCGATAGGATTCTCTGTGATAAGTCGCATCGGAACTGGCTTCTTAACAGATAGGTTTAACCCTTTGCTATTGGGCTGCTTGATCTCCTTTGTTACCTCCCTTGTGACCTTCGTCTTCTGGGGATTACTATCGGGAAGCTACGCCGGATTGCTAGCGTTCGGTATTATATACGGGTCCGTTGCGAGTGGCTGGTCAAGTCTTTTTACTGGATTTATCAAACCTCATTCAAGCAAGTGCTTCATATTCGTTTATATGTAAAAATAACTAACTCGGACACTCTCATCGGCTAGAGGACAACCCGCCACTTGCAACGTCTCTGCACGGGCTGTTCTTGTTTACCCGAGGACTCGGTAACATTCTTTCGACGCCGATATCCACTGCTTTGTCCAAGAAGCACATTGGGTCTAGCGGCCCTGGGCCTAGTAATCACTCGAACATGGGATTCAAGGTGGCTGACGGAAGATATGAGAAGCTAATCCTGTATTCCGGAACTTGTTTTGCTGCGGCAGGTATCGTTGCATTACTTGGCTGGATGGAAGAAGGCGCGAAACTTCGTAGGGACAGAAGATGAACAATCCATGAAGATACTTTTATAATGAATATTGATGCTTTTTAAGAAATGATTACAGTAAGTACAACTTTGAGGCTATTGTTATAATGTGTGTGCGATACACTGTACATGCTTTGGAGTGGGATTTTGGGAGTCTGCTGAAATTGCTAATGAATACAGAAGAGAGGAGAAACATGCATATGTATACAACGTGTGTGTGGGTAGGTAAAGAGAGTTATTAAATGTAGCGAGCCAGAGAAAGACCAGTATTCAAGTCTGATTTCAAACCCCCCTTACTCAATGTTAACCTTGACACCCTCCTGCTCCTCGACCTTTGGGATGCGGACAGTCAAAATACCGTCCGCGAGCTTGGCAGTCACACCAGATCCGTCAACGCGACGAGGCAGCCAGATGGTCCTTGAGAATTGCGACGCACTAGAGAAGTTGCGCTCGGTAGTCAGCTGGGTAGACTGTGGTGAGGTCTGTGTGAGGGCTTGCGAGTCTGGTAAGGTGAAGTGTAAGTAGATGTTAAATCAATGGCGGTAGAAAGTGCAACATACCTGTGGAAGACTCCGGGGGCGCAGTCGCTCCGACTTCTGTGCCTTCTGACGCTTGCACTTCAGGAGTATTAGACGACCGAACGTAGGTACGTCCTTCAATGGTCAAGCTCTGCCCACCATCCCCTATGCGCACGTCGACGTTTTCCTTCTTCACTCCGGGTAGCTCTGCCTCAACGACATATGCGTTTGGCTCCTCAGATACATCAACCGCAGGCAAGCTCGCGCTCGATGTAGGAAAGACATCCCGGAAGAAAGGGTCATTGAAAATGCTTGGTGCGGCGCCATTGCGAGTAAGTAAAGCAGGCGACCGCGAGAATGGGTCTTCAAGCATGCGGAAGAAGGGACGGAACTCGCGGAGGAGCTGACGGCTAAGCGACATAGTTGTTATTATTCAGTAGAATCGAGAGCTTTTGAGTAGGATTGCGTAGTGCACCAGATGATAACAAGACTTGTTTGTTGGGCTTTCTTAAAGCTCCTGGAGAGCTCGTTTTTATAGATTCACGGAGTAAGTTGCATGGATACATCTAGAACGCACAAGACGACGTCCAGAGCTCTCGGGAACAGCGAAGAATGACCAAGACATGTCGGCAAGAGCAACCTCGTCATCGTCTGCAATGGCGAGCGCCCAAGTCAGGAAATGCCGCATCCGGCAAGTTCCGGAACCTTCCTCACGGTTCGAATAATAGGTGGTGAACTTCGAAGTGTCGAAATATTCATACCACTGACCTAATTAGAAGACACAAAAGACACTACTATACAAAAAGATACAGCAATATGATATATGCAATTGACGATACATAACTTGTTTTACTCCTGATCCAAACCCAACGGACAGGAAGAACGACAAGAAGACAGTGAGTGGGAAAGACATCAGAGAAACAGACCAGAGGGTACTATGAGCCTGGCCACTCCACGACCCACTGCGCAATGACCTGGTGTACTTGGTCATCATCGTCTTCAAACTGGAGCCGGTATGCAAATTTCGGTGTGAAGGTCTAGAAGGCGTAAGATGTCTCTTATGCTGCTTTCTGAGGATAATACTTACTCGCTTAACTGGGTCATGTCCGGACACTACTTCCACGACTTGTGCACGGTAGAAGCAACTTGTATCTGGATACAGGGCCATGACTATTGACCCTGGTTGAAAGGTAGGGTATTGATTGGGATGTGAAGGGTGGTTAGGTTGCGCTTCCGGGTCTGGTAGAGGTATCATAGCTTTGAGGTGCGTTGTGTATTTCCTAAGCGAATATGAGCTATTCTTGTAGACGCACTGTTCTGGAATGTACAATACTTACTGTCCAGGTTGACCATCTTCCTGAGGCTCTGGGTCTTGAACTTCGTACCTGCGCGAACATTGTTAACTTAGAGCTGGAATACTAACCGACGGGTCTTGCCTATGCTTTTCCGCATTCAGGCACCTCAGGACAACGGCGAGAATCCAAGTGTTCTCTTCTGCTTCAGTGCCACCTGTACTTGGAGGATGGAAAGCCACTTTCCGACCTTGTTGAAGTGGCAGTTGCTTCGCATACGCCTTTGATCGCGACTTCGATTCACTCTTAGCTGGTGGAAGTGGCGAAGCGGTAGGTCCCTCTGATCCACGTTCGGAGGTTTTCAGGTTTATGGTTATTCGTGGTTGAGGGATAGGCGTTGATGGGTTGGAAAAAGGGGAAGGTCCACGGTTATTACGCTTGTTGCGCTTGTCTACAGGTTGTTTGATGAAAGTTATATGTAATAGTATATCCCCATCTACCTACCTTGGTTCACGGGATTTTCTGGTGCTTTGCGAAGGGCAATAAGTACAGAAAGCGCTTCAAGGGCCTGATCAATCGCTCTAAAATAGGTGGCCAAGTTAGTTTCCAAAATAGCCTTCAGGCCCGTTGACAGCATACGAACTTGGCTTCTGCCTCGGCAGCCTCTTTGATGTCGGTTAATCCTGAGCTTAGCTTCTTGTAAGTGGCTTTGACGGTCTCAAATCCCTCTAAAGGTTCGTCTTCACCCGGCCAAGCAGCAATTGACCGGTTGACGCGTGCCATTGCCTCCTGTAAGCTAGAGTTATTGTATTTATCCCGGAAGGCATTCAGAGCACTTGATGCATGGTCCCAACATTGCAACTCTATTGAATCCAAGTAATTCCGAGGCGTTTTTATATGACGAATGTGGAAAGCGCGTCGGGCCGAACGTCGGGGGCGGAGCCGAACCAAGAAGTGTTCAGGGACATCGGCGACAAACACGTTGACAATAGTCGTGAGAAAGGATGCTTTAGACGACGAACATGAAATGATGTTACCTTCGGAAGTCGCAGGGCGAGCAGACAGTGCTCTTCGGCGATCCATTACCACATAGAATTATTTGAACAGTTTGATGGGGGGAAATGTGAGATTTTTGAGGGAAGAGGGGGAAGGAGGAGGGGAAGGAGGAGGAAACAGTCGTGGCGAGCGGAAGGATGGAAAGCGAACGGAGGAAAGAAGGTTGGTCAAATTTGGCAATTGAATGGTTTCGTATTTCAAGGTCCGATCATGATAAATTTAGGCTTCGCCTGCACAGCCACATTCAGTAACTCTTGTGTTCTACTACTCGTACATCTACTCGTACATGGATTGTACAAAATCAATACAATCTAGACTCATCTGGACATCACTGTACCACTATGATGGAGTATCTGTAGCTTCTGGGACGGTTTTGGGGTCTGCAAGTCGACGAAGAGAGACGTCGTACACCACTGTGGTTCTATTAGTATGAGTCATAGCTGTGGTGGAAGCAGTTACACACCCTCTTCGATCTTCTTTATATCATACTTAAGGCTGTCAAATCGGCGCCGCAAAACATCGTTCTTCAGGTTTAGCTGTAATGGGATACATGGTTAAGTGGCGAAATTCTTCATGTAAAATTTAGTGTAATCACCATTGTGAATCCAGCAAAGAGATCTTTCACAAAAATGCTTATTCGTATGGGCCGTTCGTAGTCGCCCAGAGTTACTGCATTCACAGCCCATCTCGACTTGAGATATGTAGACTGTGAGCAATTTCGCAATCAAATTAAGCAGAGGTAATCACCAGCTCGTTCACCATGGTGATTAAACCATGTAGGTAGTCCTCGGATGTGATCATGAACCTTGAGCTCCATTCATCCTTGACTAAGTCGAAGCAGCATATATTTAGTACGCAGCATCTGCGCAGTAAGAGGAGACGCACCCACTTCCGAGAATGTCAGAAACGCCGGACAGCGACAACAAAGTGCCCGAGTCCAAGTATTCCACTAAGACTGCGCCAAATACCGCAGAGCGCAATGAATTTGACCACATGCCACACCACTTCCAATACTCGTTCTCTGGAGTCTGTTCTGTTACAGCTTTAATAGGCGCAGCGCAGTCCGCAAGCATTGGGCGGACTTGACTCAGGAGATTCGGAACTTCACGTATTTCAGTAACTTCGCTAGTGAGCAAGGACCGGGGAGACTTACTGCCGTCACTTGGAGTTGAGTGGATTTTGTTGAGAGCGCCGACTATTGTGCGGGTCTTCTTATCGAAGTCGTGAACATGGTCCTTGATTTTCTGTGCCATACGAGTTAACACGCTATGCTGGTCGGTCAACAACAACTCCCACTCACGTCTCGGGTTTCGACGTCGCGGTCCAGCAGAACGTTGAGTTTTTCCAGGTCAGTGGGATCCATGATGTTGTATAGAGAGAAAGTGGTGGTCGAAGTATAAGGTGAAGCTCGTTGCGCAGTCTACTGCTGCGACTGAGCGAAAGAAGCATCCGAAATAGCTGCGAAAATGCGCGTAATAATGAATAAGAATAGAACAGATCCGATCAGTGCCACGCGACGCGGAACCAAACGCGCTTTCGTCGAGCGTGCCACCGGCCCTCCAGCCTCACCCAGTCAGCCCGCCGCTACCGAACCACACATAAGCTTGTTGTCGCATCCACTTGGCATCTTATCATCTTGACTTGCGACTATCATTATATCGCCAACGCGAAGAACTGGAAAGGGAGGCATAAGACAAAGACGCGCCTGGGCTAACTATATCGTGGTGGAATGCCTTCAGAGCCCGCAGGGGCTTCGCGGCGCGATGTCGAGAAAAAGCTAAAGGAGCTGCGCGATACGCCAGCCGACACACGCAGCGTCAAGGACGCTGAAATAATACCGTTGCATTACTATCTAATGCATGCGAAGCCAGAGAAGCACTGGTTTTGCCCAAAGGCCGATGCTGTCGCGCGAGAAGCGGCGGTGTTCCTCAATCGACTCTTTGCATATCAAAACGACAAGGTGACGGAATGGAAGGCGCGCTTGGTGAAGGTCTTGGGAGGATGCACAGACTGTGTACGATCTTTGGATAAAGCTAAAGAGGAGAGCAAATCGACGTGCGCCAAGAATACCCTTCGATTTTTGTAGCCTTACTTACGATATTCATTAGGTACTTTGCAGCCTTCTCAAAGCCTGTATTGGACAACTTTTGGACAGTTTTCGAGGATTTCGAAGCTCAAGCCTCAGCACAAGCCATCGCGAATGTACATCTATCCGATGCACAGTCATCTATTGTCTACTTTATGTTATCGAAACTTGCTGCATTCAAGAATCCAGCGGTCATGAGTGCCCTTCCCTCACTCACTTCGAGGAAGGTAGTAGATGATTGGCCTCTGGATCCCCCTCCTGCCGGACTCTTCCTTCTTGCTTTGCATGAAGATAAAGCTATCCGCGGCTGGGCACGTGCATGGCTTTTAAAAGGGACACCCAGCACGAAGGAGAATTTCAGTGGTAACCATGTACTTGCTTTGAAAGTCTTGATGAACAAATTGTCGCCCGGGAATGAGAAGGTGCCTGTAAAGCTGATGCAGGAACTATCTACGTCATTTCCGTTCACTGAATCTATGGAAGAAATGTGGTCCGCGTTATCTTCACTTCTTCGTATTGCACCACTAGAGGTAATTGAGTCATTCAGAGTACATCGGTTAGTCATATCTCACCTTCACGATGATGGGCCCCGTACGTGCAACTCTCCTATCACACCTTATACATTACTAACCTCCTTATGGCAGAGTTCCCCGAGGTCCTTCGCTGCATGGTACTTTGCGTTAAAAGACTCGGGAACAGAAGCTGGGAGGGCGAAAGTCCAGAGTACCCTCAAGTTGTCTTCGATTCTATTAAGGACAACCCATCGTACTCAAGGATGCTCCTCGAGATGGATAGCACTCAATCGAAGGCGTGGTTCCTACTCTTCATGCTCGAAGTTCTCGGACAAATCTGGGAAATGCCAATCTTCGGTGAAGTGTTTGCCAAGTTCACCGCATTCGCGTGTGAAGAACTACAGCACGAACGCTTTGGTACAAATCGATGCGTCGCTATCTCTGCTGTTGCACAGGTAGGTTATCCAATAAGTATCGAACACAAGTTTTAACTCGTCCTAAAGGTGTTATCTGCGGCATTGAAAAAAGCTTTCAAGTCTAAAAAACTTACGCAAAAGAAAATCATCGCAGACGTACTCCGCATTCATTTGGACCTATTTGTGGATATTGCTTTTTCAGTAGAGTACGATAAGCCACAATGGGCAGAGGCCCGCAAGCAGGTTATGGCCTTGTTCCGGACGGCTATGACTGCCGATGCTGAGAGTGTTGCATGCGCAATACTTGCTCTATACGAATTACAGCCAGGGTCATCAGCGAATGAAATCGAAGCCATCGCACCCATCATCCAAGAGGATTTATGGCGAAAGGTCTATAAAAGCATTCGAGCTCAGGATCAGGATGGTCTGGCCATCGTCGTCGGTCTGACGGCAAAGGCAGTTCGGACTGACAAAGTCTCGCGTGTATCACGTCGAATCTGGAAATATTACAACGGCATGAAAAAGGAGCCACCAAAGGAAGTTTTGGTAGCGATAGATTCCGTCATGGCTTCGATACACTCCGCTTTGCGTACAACTCGGGATGGACTTCACGAAGCGATAACACGATTCGCTAACATGAATTCAACATCGGATCTCATGAAGTTTCTGAAAAGAGAGGACATGGCTCAAAGCCTGCTGTTCCTGATGTTGTCGCCGGTCGACGACCTACACGCTAGTGCCCAGGCGCTAATTGGGCAAACGTTCGACGTCGACATGCGATCCGACTGTTTTCGCGAGCTTTTTAAATATGTTCCGGAAGCGTCAATTCGTGGCCTGCAGGACTATATGACCAAATTCAGTGACTATGCTGCGAAGGCATTAGAAGCATGCGATCTGTCAAAGGCGCTCGTGCGCTGCCTTACCGACATCATGGACGTTTTGGTTGGTTCTCCGGATGCACTTTTAAAGGATGCGGTATTCGTGAAAAGGTACAGCAAAAGAGGCGATTCTTTCATGCTGGAGGATGAGCTTCCGAAGCTCTGGAAGGGCATGACTACGGTAGTCTCTGTTATTTTTAGGTGCACTCCGCGTTGGTCTAGCTACTTCAACAACAACATCATGGTGGAGTGGATGCGTGATGCTTTAATCTTCGCCCGCGAGCTCCTTAGCCAAAGAAGGACCTTCGAAAATGCGATTATCATTGCGTCAGGAAAGCAACAGACATTCGAGGGGAACCAGAAACTCTCGGAGTTCGGAAAAACGATGGTGGATAACCTCCAAGACGTTTTGCTGGAACTCCAAGGCTGGTTGCGTCTCACGGACTCTGAGCTCTTGTACCAATCCTTCAGACTACTGAAGTCACTCTTCGAGTGCCTCAAAGAAGCAGACGCAAAACCGAGCCCGGATGTCGTGAATAAGCTACAGAGGATTGTCGATCTAAAGCAGAAGGAGGAGAGCGAAGCAAAGAAGACCACCTTGCTTAACCCTTCTGATATTTCGGAGCTAGAAGTAGCCTTGAACGACTTCGAGAAGGATCATGACGATGTAGAGACTATTTCTATTGCAGATACCGAAGGGGATCGGGACTCTTCGCCTGGGATTGTGGAGATCAGTGAAGTCAGACTTAAGCCCTTACAGAAGGCACCAGCGAAATCGAAGAAAGACAAATCTGTTAAACAATCCAAACTGCCATTCAGCCCCGCGTCGGAAGCTTCGTCATCCAAGACGAAACTTGCACCTTCCAAGCCTACGAAGCCAGGCGTCTCTTCTCACATTAGGCGCGACGCAAGAACAGGCATTAAATTCGAGGGCAAGGCTTCGGCTCGCAGCGTATCAAGTCGTTCTAGTGCAGCTGACGAGACATCGTCTTCCAGCAGCGAATCAGATTCCGGTGATGAGAAGGGTAGACGCGGACTCGCGCGACTAGCTGCTCAGCAGAGACCCTCTCCAGAGAAACCGAAGATTCGCGCAAGGATCCCGAAACATGGTGAACGTAGGCAAATCAAGTTCATGGATGATCCTAGGACGGAAGCCTTCAATGCCATGACCGAGCGAGCGAGGAAGGCTGAAGAAGCACGGCGTAATGCAATGCGCTTGAAACCAGATATATCTCCTCTCCATCGTACGATACTCTCCTGGGACTATGATCACAACGGCGAGGTGCCTCCATTCAAGGGCGAGAAACCGCAACTCGTGCGCGTTCCTGAAAGATTCAAGGGCCACAAACATTATCAAAGTGTCTTCGAGCCACTTTTGTTGCATGAATGTTGGGCACAAATAACGAAATCGAAAGAAGAGTCCACATCCGAAAGTTATTTATGCAAAATCTCAGACCGCTCTCACGTAGATTACTGGCTGGATCTTGAATTGTCTACCACAGAGCCTGTGAAATATGGTTGGCGCTTGACACCCGATACTGATGTAGTCCTTCTTAGGCATCCAGAAACTAAGAAGAGCATAATGGCAAAAGTAACTAGCTTCAGAAACATTCTCACTGGCATCCAAATCACTTTGCGTTGCTGTACGATGGCACATTCGAGTGATCCGGGCCTGAGTACAGGCGCAATCTGGAAGTTGAGCCACATTTTCAGGTGAGTAAACGTACCTCCATTAAACAAAACTTGGCTGATATCAGTGCTATGTCGCAATCGGCAGCCTCACTACACTTCATCGAGAGTTCGCAGCTCTAATGGGCCTTCCGTACTATGACATGGCAGAAATGATTTATCAACCAAAACTGTCTGATCCTGTGAATCTCAGCGCCGATGAAGTTTTGAGCGCTATGAAGGCGTATCGACTCAACGAACCTCAGTCAAAAGCTATTCTATCCTCTCTAAAAACGGGGGGCTTCTCCTTAATTCAAGGGTAAGCTCAGCTATATTTTGTTCCGGGGTATGTTAAGCTGATTCTTGCCTAAGCCCGCCCGGAACTGGCAAAACATCAACAATCTGTGGACTAGTGGGAGCTTTCTTATCGTCTCGAAAGCGTGCCCCTACCGTAATCACAGTGGGAGCAAATGACCTAACTACTCCTTCGTCTCGGAGTGGGAAGATTCTGATATGTGCACCCAGTAACGCTGCCATTGACGAAGTTGCTAAACGACTTAATGATGGTGTATATGGTTCACAGGGCCAACGTCTGAACCCAAAGGTTGTGAGGGTTGGTTCAGACTTGTCGATCAACGTCAGTGCCCGCGAAATATCATTAGATGCGTTGGTCGACAAAAGAATGGACGGAGACGATCAAATAAATACCAACGAAACGAATGTCGAAATGTCGTCTTTACGGAATGAGATCGAAGAGATTCGACATGCTCGTCAGCGCAAGCAGGAGGAGTTGAACGCAACTACAAATGATGCCACGAAGTTGTTGGCACTGGAGGAGGAGATCAAAGCATTGAATGCGAAAAGAATTGCTTTGTCGCAAAGACTGGACCAGATGCGAGACAAGCAAAAGTCTAACGCGCGCGCTGCGGATGCTCAGAGGCGCAGAGTCCGTCTCGAAGTTTTGGCTGAAGCGGATGTTGTATGTAGCACGCTATCTGGGGCAGGTCACGAGCAACTGGAACCATTCGATTTCGACATGATTATTATTGATGAAGCAGCACAGGCAATCGAACTCAGCTCACTTATTCCACTTAAATATCGTAGTACCCAGTGTATAATGGTTGGAGGTAAGCGAAAAGAGACGGGACTCAAACCGCACTTCTCACGTTCTCATATCAGATCCCCAACAATTGCCGCCTACTGTGCTCTCGCAGGAAGCGACGAAGTGGGGATATAATCAGTCCCTGTTTGTTCGAATGCAGAAAGATAGGCCAAGTGCGGTCCACCTTCTCAGGTAGTCTTCATTGCCACCACCATTGATTTGTTACTGAATTTATCTTTCAAGTATCCAATATCGTATGCACCCTCAGATCAGTCAATTACCTAGCAAAGCCTTTTATGATGGAAGGCTCTTGGACGGCCCCGACATGGAAGAGAAGACGATACAACCTTGGCACTCTGATTCACGTTTTGGCGTGTATAAGTTCTTCAGCGTGATGAAAGGACGGGAATTGGCCGGTCGTGTTGGCCATTCATTAATGAATCGCGAAGAGTGCTATGTTATCCTTGCTCTCTACGAACGACTTAAAAGGCGATTTCCAGCTGTCAACTTCGATTATCGAATTGGCATTGTCACAATGTACCGAGCTCAGGTCACTGAACTCCGTCATGTGTTTACATCGCGCTTCGGGGCTGAAATAACAAGTAAAATCGATTTCAATACCGTTGATGGATTTCAAGGGCAAGAGAAAGACATAATTATACTCTCTTGCGTACGCGCAGGGGCCTCCTTGTCATCTGTTGGTTTCTTAGCAGGTAATCCTCAAATATTGGTTGCCAGCAGAAGAATACTAAACTCGACTTAGACATCAGACGTATGAACGTAGCTATCACTCGAGCACGTTCATCTTTGTTCATCGTGGGTCATGGACCTACCTTGGAACGGAGCAACGAAACTTGGAAAGGAATTGTAACTGACGCTCGGTCGCGTTCATGTTACGTCGAGCTTGTGAGTGCTAATGTGTCCTGTTGCAGCATTGTCCATGGAATTAACTCAGCTTCACAAAGACTGACTCGTCTTACTTCGACAAAAGTGAACCCCCAAATGCCTCTAAGGGTGAGACAGCAAAGAATTCCTCCCCAAAGAAGACCAAAGCTACATCAGTCGTGAATACACAAGACCCAGCTGCGCAGTTGTTGACGCCTAAGGAAATGAAGTTGGCACGGCCCAAATCGAGAAAAGATAGGGATTTGACACAAGAAGCTCAGGCATCCCAGCCCAATGGATCCAACTCATCACAAAAGAGATCCCGAAACGAACGGGATGAATCAGTCTCAAAAAGACCAAGATTTACTGATCCTTCGCCTTCAACGAGCATGGCGGAATCATCGACCGCGCCGAAGCGTCCCTCAGCTCACGATCATGTACCCCGCCCTGGACCCTCCGTTCGAGTAGATAGAGAAAGCTCCAAACAAGCCGCGGAGAAAACTCTGAAGAAATTTAAGGAAAAGCGTAAAAGGGAGGCTGACAATCCATTCATTAAAAGACGATGAACATCACTTCTCCGTTTTGTTTCCTTTCTCTTTCCCTTTCTCTTTCCCCAAAAGAATGGACTACGGATTTCTGTATCATTATATTATCATATTTACTTCCAAAGATTAGAGTACTCTAATGTTGTAGCTATAGATTACATTGCATTCGCCTTCTTGCATAGTGTAGATTGTACCTGGAAGCATCTCACATGTACAAATTGTAGATAACCTTTTATACATCTTGATAAGTCACATATGTATTCGTAGCAAATCGATGCGGAGGTGAGGTCACTTTAAAAGATCAGCCTTAATTGCAGGAAGCTCCCAGCCTTCTATACCGAAATGAGGAATAACCATGAATTCGCCGAAGCTGTTTTTCGTAGGCTTGGAGAATGTGCAAAGAGAGCGTTTGCCCAACGTTGACAACCAAGCTGGGTTTATCACTGTAACGTCTACAATGAATGTTAGAGCCATGATGTGAGGGAGGTTTAGAAAGTTATTTACTCTTCAACCAGGTCTGAGTGGAACGAACCGCGTCTTGAAACACGACATAATCCGGGGGTGCTTGGCTGAATACGACAGATTGCGGATGAATGAAAACATCCTCAGTGATTCCCAAAGCACGATAGGGTACGCCTCGACATGAGGCGTACTTATTCCCAGACAACGCATTGCTTCGAAGGACGTCTATCCGAACTGCCACTCGGTCAATGAACGCAGAGCAGAGTAGTTGTCTTAGGACTTTAAGCTGTAAACTACTCGGCGGGTTCATGTTTCTGTTAAACCCTGAATCCTCATTCGGAAAGTTCGTTTGAACAATACTGCTTATCTGAGCTCGAAGTTTATGGATTTCTTCCATTGCCTGGAACACATCTTAACTTCAATTTAGCATTGAAATAAATAGCAAACGCACCTTTGGCCGTACGAAATGCTCGCGGCAAAATGTGTGCCCACCACCGGCGTATTCATACGCACCTACGACGGAAAGTATGCGGAAAATGTCGCTTTGCCCTTTTCCAAGACGAGAGTGCAACTCGATGCAGAAAAATCTTTAGGTACAGTGAATCAAATGAGCATTGGTTTCTCTCACCTCTTGTGACTTGAAGAAAGCCCGTCTTCGAACCTTGTTGAGCTCTTTTGCCTTCACATCACCGCCATGAATCATGGCCAGCTCCTCCTCCTCTTCATTATGCGCTTTGCCATCTTCCGCCGTAAGAGCCTCTTCATGAAGGAAAGGATCTCCGACGGACAATGCAGCAACTACAGCAATGACATACGGAAGGCAGCCGTGCTGCCGGCCGCTGACTAGCATCTTAGCAAACCTGGGTGACAATGGGAAAAGCGCCATTGCTTTGCCCGACTGCGTGATATGCCCATCTGCAAGTCCCTTATGCGAAAGCTTGCTAGGTGCTTCTAACGCGCCAAGGTGCACAAGCAACTCTTCTGCTTTTTGTAAGCTTTGTCTGTCCGGCGGAGTTGGGAAAGGGAAGTTGGTGACCGTGTCGATGTGCATTGCTTTCATCTGCAAGACGACACCTTCGATGGGCATCTGCAGAATTTCAGGCCTTGCGAATTGGTCGAAGTGATGGTCGAATAGTGCGGACGAGAAGAGTCGGTAGCAGTGTCCTGGCCCCGTACGCCCAGCACGTCCGGCACGCTGATCTGCAGATGCCTTCGAGATCCAGTTAACGCGGAAGGATTGCACTCCTGTTGCCGCATCGTAACATCTCTGCAAAGTTTGTCAGCAGTAAGTATGGCTTGATTTCTCGACCAGAAACCAGTCAAACGAACCTCTTTTGCACGACCGCAATCCACAACGTATCGAATACCTGGAATAGTCAGCGAGGTTTCTGCAACATTTGTGGCTACGACCACAAGACGTGTCCCTTCTGGAGGAGGTTGAAATACCTTCATCTGCTGCTCCGTGGGGAGGATGGAGTATAGGGGAAGGACATGCATGGGTACTTGAGGGTTTTGTCAGCACTTCGCAAAGTTATCCAGCAATGAACCGATAATTACCTTCGGAGCTGTCCAGCTTGATGCCCAGAGCTTCATTCTCCGCTTCTTCGTCATCAGTATCGAGTGCTTCAGGATCATGTTCAGTGAAGACTTTTTCGTCTTCTTCATCGATCACATTGTCCTGAAAATCTCCGAGCTCCATTTCTTCCAGCTCGACATCAGCTATTCCTCATGTCAGACAGTATTTTTCAAAGCATATGTTGAAGAGACATACCGACAGCAGGAGCTACTGCAACCTTCGCAGGCAGGTTTTCGTCTGCGTCTTCTTTTCGGTTTGATTTAGCTCTACCAGCCTTCTTTCGAATCCTAGCATCGACAACAGCTTTCCCATATGTTTTCTCCAAGTTCCGAACCAAACCCGTTATTTCATTCTGACCAGTCAAGAAGACAAGAATACCACCTGGCGGAAGCCGTGAATGGATCTTCGACACTTTCTTCACCGCCTCTTCGACATAGTCTGTGTGAGTCCTCCGCGAAAAATGAATCGTGACCGGATATTGCCGAGCGTCGACGCGAATTACTGGGGGCGGTGTAGAGAAAAGCATTGGGTTCTCTACGAAGTCGCTTACACGGAGAGTCGCAGACATGATTATCAACCTCAGTGGCTTTGCACCTTCTTTGCCTTCTTTCCACAGATCTTCGCGTAGGCGCACGACCCGGCTCAGTACCCCAATGAGGATGTCCGTATTGACACTCCGTTCATGCGCCTCGTCGACGATGATCACGCTGTACTTGCTCAATGTGAAGTCCGATGCGAGCTCGCGCAGTAACACACCATCTGTCATGAACTTAATAGCGGTGGTTGGTGCAGTTGTCGCGTCATATCGAATCTGGTAAGAGACGACCGAGGAGGGGAGGGAAAGTTCAGTTGCGACGCGAGATGCCATAGACATTGCTGCAACCCTTCGGGGCTGGGTGATGCCTATCATACCGGGATTGTCTGAGGAAAAAGCAGTTTATTTCAGTCTGTATCATTAGTACTTAGACGAAACAACAACATACCACTGCCAGAGACACCAAATCCAGCCTCATACAGAAACTGCGGAACCTGCGTAGTCTTTCCGCTTCCTGTTTCACCGCATATCACAACGACATGGTTTAAACGGACAGCTTCCACGATAGGCTGTTCCTCCGCAAGGATCGGGAGTTCCAATCGAGCTTCTTGGATTTCCGGCGCACGAGTGATGTTCACGTACTTCTTGACCACTGGTCTCGATTTGTCTGCAGATATATTTGTTGGGGCATTGAGCTGCTCAGTAAAGGTGTTTGAGGGCAATTGTAGGTCTTCGCCCAGAGGCCCACGGATTTCTCTGAGCTGATCCTTTTGCTTCGGTTTTGAGTTCGTTGCCCCCGTTCTTTCAAGTGGTGTTAAAGACACATCAGCAGCCGTCGCATCTGACGAAGGAGGGAGGGCAATGTATCCTTTAGCAACACTAAGCTGCTGCATAGCCCAATCCTTGAAGCCTGTACGCTTGCGTTTAGGAGGTGAAGGGTCTGGCTCGGGTGAATCCTCATATTCTTCCTTGTCTTCATCTGAATCTCCTGACTCAGGATCGTCATCATCCTTTTCTGAGGAATCTTCATCATCAGTTGCATTGTCCTTCTCTTTTCCTTCCTCGGCCTCGGAAGAGTCATTTTCGGAGTCTGAGCTGTCAAATGAAGAATCGCTCTCTCCCTGTTCTTCCTCTTCTGGGTTGAGCCCTTTTATTTTATCCTTTCCCCAGCCACGAAACGCTGTCTGATTTTATGAGTTCAATATCAATCCGACCACTTTGAAAGGAGGGTCATTACGCACTCGTTGTACTTTCGCTTTACGCTTTACGACTTTTGGCGCGCGTAGAGTCCCATCGGCGTTCTTGCGCAAGGCACTTCCTATGGTCGAAATATCGATAATATTCGGGCCGGCAAACTGTTTCCGGTCAGATTCTTCGTCCTGTACAATGACTGGCGAGGCCCTTGAGCTGCCTGGCTCCGGTCCATGGTCCATGTCATCATCTCCGCCTTCGCTAGCTCCTGCAACTCCGACCTCTCTCTCGTCGTTCTCAAATTCTTCGTCGCTGTCACTAGCCCCTCCAATACCAGAGTAGGCATTCCGCGTCCGTTTCCGTTTCCCTGCTATGCGCCCCTCAATGGCACGCCGGGCCTCTTTGTCCTCTTGTTTCGCCTGAAGTTCTTCGTTCGTTAGCGCCTTGCGAGAGCCAAGAGTTGAAGAGGGTTGGAGTTGAAGAATGGCAGGGACTTTAGCTTGGGATTGTCTGCAAAACAAAACTCAGCGACTTAGCATGAAACGTCTATGTTTCACATACGCGAGCTTCTCGAAGAGATGTAGGCGTTCTTCCTTCTTCAGCTTTTTGTCCTATAGTAAAATTTCAGTCTCAATCCCGATAATAAATGACATGCAAACGCACGATATATTTCTCCAGCCGCTTCTTTTTCTTCGAAGTTAGTTTAGACTGTGCTTGTTGTTCCAATAGCTATATTCTCTCATAAGTTTGCCCATCTCAAGATGTTTTGACTGGGTTACTCACCTCCTGCCTCAGTCTCTCCCTCCGGTCCACCTCCTTTTGCTCCTTGGTCTTTGGTACAACGATTTCTGCATTCGGATCTGCATTGTTCTGACCGGCATCATCCAAAGTATGTGAATGTTTTGAGCGTTTTGCTGGTCTAGATGACTTGCGCCCCTTTGCGTTAAAACGCTCTCTTTGGTGACCCATCGTTTATTCGAACTTTGTCGGCTTCAAGAGACATCGAGAACAGCCAAAATTTGGGGCTAAATTTAACTCTCTTTAGGCTTTATTTGGTAGTATATGTTCACGGCTGATTTACTGCCATTACTACCTTTCCTTTCTGTCAATGTGCAAAAGATAGAATCTATTCAACAGTGAGAAAGGTTTGCGAGGCACTTGTCATACTAATGCGCAATATTTTTCATACAATTACTGAGGGGATGGATGGCTGGGGGAGCTGTATGCCATCCAAGCAAGTTTTTAGATCGGAAACGCGCGAGGCTGATAACGCGATCCTGCAACGTATGGCGACCGTAGGTTGAAAGATACACAGCCAGCACAACAATTTGCTTTCCATCCACCATGTCCTCCAGCGTAGAGGTTCAAAGCAATCCAGATGCGCTTGTCACATCGAGTGATCCAAAGCATGTAAGCCATATACCTATCCCACAAATTCACAATGAACGCTAACGAATTCGTTTCAGCCAGCAAACTTGATCCCGGAGCTCTGCAGGGCATTCTACCACCTCGGATGGGTCACAGGTACAGGAGGTGGCATTTGTATCCGTGAAGGGTATGTCTCTCATTCCTCGTTGTTGCTTGAAACTGACACCGGAGCAGCAACATTGTCTATATCGCACCCTCTGGAGTGCAAAAGGAGCGCATCGAGCCTTCGCATATTTTCGTTCTACCCTACCCGCAATCCGCCGCGCCCTCGCCCCATACCGATCGGGTATTCCTTCGTCGACCCTCCCTTGACTTGAAAGAATCTGCGTGTACGCCTTTGTTCTGGAACGCATTCGATCTGAGGGACGCAGGGAGCTGTATTCACACTCATTCCCAACATGCAGTGATGGCGACGTTGCTCTGGCCTGGTAAAGAATTCCGGATCTCGCATCAGGTGCGCATCGTATTTATTGATGCAACACATTGATTGTATCTCACTGGTTCTTCTGCATACATAGGAGGTATGTCGATAATTCAAAGGAGTGCATATACCCAGTCTAAGCAAAGCATAGATGATAAAAGGCGTGCGGATAGCAGGCACCGGCAAAGCTCTCTCTTACCTCCACACGCTGATCCTCCCCATCATTGAAAACACACCTGACGAAGAGGACTTGAAAGATAGCATGGCGGAAGCGATGAAGGAATATCCGGATGCAGCTGGTGTGCTCGTCCGGAGACACGGAGTTTATGTCTGGGGTTCAGACTGGCAAAAGGCGAAGACACAATCGGAGGTATGTCAAGAGTTTTTGGTAGAAACTGCAGGTGCTGATGTTACGCAGTGTCTGGATTACCTCTTTGAAATTGGTGTCAAGATGAAGCTCGCAGGCCTTCCGACCGTACTCAATGAGCAATAAAGGTACATATATACACATCGAATGTACAATGATATCTTATAAATTCAGGAAGCAGACAAGATAAAATAAACATAGGATGCACGATATCTGACTTGCGAGAATAGTTTAATAACCAAGGTAGAGGACAGCAGTCAAATGTCATAGTTCAGATCAGACATGAACCCCAGAATCCTTTTCCGATGGCGCATGCGCATCACCGTTCGCATGTTTAGCCCTCTCGTCTTCTTCGCGCTCATTAGCTTCCACCATTCTCTGGACCTCCCCGCTACTGTACTTCCTCCCGCCGATTCTCAGACTACTCGCGCTAGAGCCATGTCGCATCGCGACAGTCCGCTTAGGCAGTTCGCCGCCCGCGAGCCTTTTCTTCAACTCCTTCCGGTCGGTTTTCATCTTCTCGAGCTTCTTATCGAACCCATCCATCGCAGTCACTCGTCCTAACCCGCCGAGCCTCCGTGTATCCGTGAACCAGGCTTGAAGGGTAGGTAATGTCTCTTTTGGCGGACGATACGTTCCGCTGTTATTGTCGATGACGAGCTCGTAGTGCTTCGGGTCTCTGTCCTCTGGGTCATCCTCCACGTCTTCCCGTCCATCCTCGTTGTCTTCTGAGCCGTCACATATCCGTCTTACGAAAAACTCCCCTGCATAGCAGACAATCTGCGCACCGTTCGCGTGCATCATATGCTTACTCAAAAAGTCGATGGCAAACTCGTCGCCTGTCTCGCTGAACCGCCATTCGGAATCTAGTGTGAGTACGTATGTGTACAGCCGGCCACCCGCTCCGTACTTGGTGAGTTCTAAGAACGACTCGGCGAGTGCTTTGGTCTCTTGTTCCGCGTCTCTAGATTCTGCACCATCGAGGGGCTTAGTCGCATCTGCAGGGGCTGGTGAAGATGAAGGATTTTCAGCATCTCCTTCTGTCTGACCTCCTTCTCCGACTTTTGATGTCTTGTCCAGCCGAAGATCGTAATTCTCGTCCGCAGCATCCACGACCCCGTAACGAGTCCTTGCATTATACGAGTATATCGTCCGGTACTGCTTCCTCAAGCTATAATTAAGCACGTAGCCAAGAACTCCAGATTTCTTGTAGATCCACACGATGAATCTATTGTAGCCGACATAATGATGTCGAAGGTCCTTCGGCGTTGGACCTGTAAGCTGCAGTTTGGTTGCAACGAACGTGGATGCGGATGCGGGTCTCTTGCTGTCCCCGGTTTCTTGACTTGGCTGTGCATGGGTATATCGGTCACCTCTGTTGAGCATTGAACCGATGAGCGGGCTGAAGTGTTGGGTATATGCGTCTACAGTCACGATTTAATCTTGCGACCATGTAGGCAATGTGAAACTATCCACTTACTGGGACCGACGGTGAAGACTCTCTCGTCCGTTTGATTCTCTGCTCTCCCTATGACTCGTACGCTAAGAATGACACGGTTGTGCTTTCGTAGGTGCTGACCAGGTAAGATGGCAGCGACGTATGTTTGAATATAAGGCACGACACTCCCCTTCCGCTTCATGACCTTGACCTCCTTGTTATGCACCTCAAAGTCATCACATATTTCACCATTTGTAAAATCAGCATACGCCTTCCCTAGCCTGTCATCGCGGTCATTCGTATCCTCATCCTTCACCGCCATCTCCAGCGTAAATCCTGACTGGGGGACACCGCTGACGACCCAATGGCTCTCCCATTGTGGATCTCGCGTGCATCGCTGAGTTGGTGTGCGCCATAGCAAGGGCAGCTCGTCAGGTGGTTGTGGACAGCTTGGAACTTCAAGGCGCGCTTCGAGATATGGGTCGCACGACAGATTGTGCATGTCGGCGATGGGCAAGTTCTTAGCGCCATTGAAGGTGATGAGGACGGTGTATCGTGTCTGGCTGTAATCTGCGACTGATCGTCCGGCCATGTTCTCTTGGCGTATAACTAGCACGTCCTTGGCGAGGGATTTGAGGACACACAAGATGGGTCCTGATTTGCAGTGGAGACAAGTTGAACGTGTCGAACGAGTCTTTGAAGCAGCAGGCTGGAATATGACGTAGTATCTAAATATAGACCAACTACTTCAAACCTTCTGATTGTCGAATCCCAAAGATGATTAGATTATCAAAACATTCGTTAAGAAGTCAAATACAACATATGGTGTACACAGATACAGTTGACCTCCTTAAATGCAAAGCAATCTCTTCACCTCTTGCTAACAATTCTTCGAAAGATTGCTGTTAGCTCCCTGGCGCCGTCTAGTTCCGAGCCGTCTATCTCAGTTCCCTCCCATACTCCAATCTCATGCAGTGCCTCAATGGTATCTGTCATCATAGTACATCTCTCTTTGTATCCTCCTTTTGATACACTCAATAAATTTGCGTAGAACTCGATCTCACGCGCCACCAGTCCAAGCAGATTGCGTCTACAGGCGATAATATATAAAATTTGCATTCAAGAACAAAATAAATACACACACACCTTTCATCAGAGAATGGGGTTCGTACGCCAGACTTCTTCCAAAGTGCGTCACCGCGAGTATTATTCATGAACGTTTGAATCAACGAATCCCTGATCTTCTCCATACCTTTTTCACGAAGAGATACCTGCATACATCTTAATCAAGAGAAACAGATGTTGGAAGTACTGAGCCACTTACAGGTATTTTCTGAGAGAAAGATGCGACCATCTCAACGACTTCATCTTCAGGAGCAAAAGCCTGCGGCGATACTTCCAAGTTTGGTCAATAAGGGTTGGCACATCGTTAGAATAAATTCAACTTACAACTCCTGCGTATCTCGTTACCCACCTCGAGATCATGCTGTTGCTCCTCATCAGACGATTCGTCCAGCGGAGGTAGTATCTCTAAGGCGGATCTGGACGAGCGCTCTTGCTTCTTTAGAGAATCGGTCTCCTGTTCGTCCTCGCTCGTGACTTCAATCATATCCGGTATTGCCGATGGTGGAGATTTTTGTTTCCCAGTCACGGCGCCCTTGAAAGGAACAACACTCTCTACTCCATTCCTGGCTCCATTGGCTTCGTTCTGTGATACTTCCTTGAAGGGTACCTTGAAAGGTACTTTGTACGCTTTTTTCAAAGCACCTGATGCATTCGATGCATAAACGGGTTCTGAGTTTATAGATAACCATCATCAATATACATCATACTGAGCTAAAGAGAGACAAGCATACATACTTGAGTAGTCCACCCTCGGCCTCTTCGTCAAGTCAATACTATATCCACTTGAGGCTGAGGACGAGCGCTTGAGCGTCGT
The DNA here is from genome assembly GCA_910574555.1 of Trichaptum abietinum. Lineage (NCBI taxonomy): Eukaryota > Fungi > Basidiomycota > Agaricomycetes > Hymenochaetales > Trichaptaceae > Trichaptum > Trichaptum abietinum. The sequence goes on from CAJTBE010000007.1 coordinate 1,333,294, forward strand.
AGTGGCGGGGTCGTTGTTTGCAGGCGGATAGCGAGCACCAAGATTCATGTTTGCGTTCCTGGGTTTCTGAACATTCAATAGCCCGTCCTCTTGAGCTGGTTCTGTTACATCTGGGTAAGCTCCAGTATCCTCCCATTCATCGATCAAGTTATTTTCGGCCTCGGTGGCAGCATTACGGTCTTCTTCGTCACCTCGCAATGCTTGCTTTTGTAATTTCTCGATTTGAGAGAGAACCCATTCTTCCGAGGAGAGCGCCTGCTTTCGTCGTTTTGCCTTCTCTGGGTACTTGCAGACCTGCAAAAGATGAAATCAATTTGACAGTCTGAGTCAAGAACAACATTGACCTACATCACACATACTATTGCAGTACGTTTTGCGAGCTTCCTCGCTGCCAGCATCGATTATCTCACCGAAATACCTACATAATGACTGAACGGAGATCGTCACTATCTCAGACTGCGGGTAGGTTTTGTTTAGTACTCACAATATGACGACAGGTCTGTACGTCCTCGGCCAAGTTGACGAGCTGCGAGAAATAAGTTAATCCCGAGGCTTTCATCATGTTCTAAACATATATGGTTGCGTACCGCACTGAAACTATCCACGCTTCTCTGGCTTGGCTCGGGTTGGTCACCGAACATGATCATAGCCTGAGCCTGCTCTTTACGTCTGTTATGCGAGTGCCTCACAAGCTGTCTCACGATAAGTGCATCTTCCCTTGCTGATAAAATTCAGTGTTATACTCGAATAAGAAGGTAAAGGTGAGCTTACAGTAATAAAGAACGCATTTTGCTGGCTGAGAATAGGTTGTTCAGATGAATTCACTCTACCCGGTTTGACGGACCCACCTCGCCGTCTCTTCCTGCTCGGCCTGTTTCTTGGTAGAAGCCTGGAACGTCAGGAATCAGAGACCGAAAAATTACATTAATTCATTTATCCTACCTTCAATACTCTTTGGCATATCAAAGTGAACAACATAGCGAACATCGGACTTGTCAATACCCATTCCGAAGGCGATAGTGGCGCACACCTACTGGAAGATTGAATGCTTGTCAGGGTCGAGAGAAGCAGAAGACGAACCACGTCGACACCTCCTTGGCCATCCCCACCTTCTTGCCAATCCTTCAAGGTCTTGTCTAGTTCTTTCGTCCTAAGTAGTGTAGTATTAGTGAATTTTTATCATAAAAGCTCGAATCGATAATCACTTTAATCCTCGATGATAAGGCTTCGCATTTATTCCATTACATCTCAAGTAATGTGCAAGCTCATCACATGTCTTCCTGTTCCTACAATACACGATACCGGATGATGGCCGCCCACGTCGTTGATGCAGATTCGCGATGAACTGGTGTACATCCGCCATCTGCACCTCAGGCGTAGGGCTTGCACTGTAACGCACTTCGTAAAACAGGTTATCTCGATTGAATGGGTGAATAACTTTGAACATCCGTTCGCGGTCCATTTGGAGGCTGGCGATAATGTCTTCCTGTACACTGCAGATAGGTTAAGAAAGCAGGATTTTGTATAAAAGGTAAGACCTTACGATGCTGTGGCACTTGCTGTTAAGGCCATGAGTGGCACATCTGGATATTTATCGCGAAACTGGCCAAGTTTTCGATATTCAGATCTGAAATCATGACCCCATTCCTTCAATAATGTAGTCAGCTTCAAAGAGCGAAGCAAGTTGATATAGTGGGCTTACGGATATGCAATGTGCTTCGTCGACAACAAGTCTGTTAAGCTCCCCTCGATCGTACAGCTTCTTGACAATTTTGCTGAAATCAGCCGAGCATAATGTTTCGGGTGTAACTAAACTTTCAATTAAAAACTTTCCCTTTGGATTGGACAAGTAAAACGGACCATAAAGTAGCCTGGTAGTGGTCTTTGTGGTCTGAAGGTCTGCAAGGATCTAAAGATGATTTCACTGTCAAGGTCTTCTGATCATTCTCAATGCAGGGTAATGACCTTCTTCTTCTCTGACACCAGCGTGTCAGAGGTATATGCTGCTGCCATTACGTTCAGCTCACGTAGTTTTGCAACTTCTGTGAAACAGAATTCAGTTAGTGCATTTTATTGGAGACACACGAGCAGAACCTACGATTCTTCATCAAGGCTATAAGCAAGGGAGAAAAGACAATGAGCTCACACCAAACTGACATTAGGACTAACCGACCAAGTAAGGGAGATATAACCAAAGTAACACCATGCTATATACAAAGATCAGCTTGCACTGGAAATATAGTCTTATAGATCTTACCTTTTCGGCTGCGGCTGGTACTTGGAAGCAAAGACTCTGAAAGGAATCTTAAACATATGGTTCCCTAATGTAGATGCCTCTTACTTTTCCCATACCGGTTGGTGCGACAACGAATACATCTACACCTGTAAGAATAGAAAGCATCAGTGGTATTCTTCCCGGTATTAGCTGAGGTTACGTGCCGAGTACGGCGATCTCTATAATTTCCTTTTGCTTCCCCTTGTATCCATCGTGTCCAAACACTGTTGGTCAATTTAGTATCACGGATTGAGAACAAAAACTTCAAATATGATAGTACCAGCTTTCAAAACCCTGCGATTGCATCCATTCAGTCACAAGACGGACATTGGTTTGGTACCTTCTCACATACCTCTTACAATCCTTGTCCGTCGCACTTTTATGCTCCCTGCGTTTAGGTTCAGGCTTAGTACCCTGCGTAGCTTCGAAGAAGTTGCCCAGAGTTGTCTGCTTAGATGACGATGCAGTTGGCTGGGGTTGCGAAGTGCTAATTCCTTCCCCTTCCATACGATGCAGAGATGCTCCGGACACGAATCCTCCCTCAACAGCATCCATAGCTTGTGCTGAGCTGTAGACGATGTTCAGGCCTTTGAGATTCAGCCGTGATAGAACTTGATCCCAATAAACTGCTCTTTCAAAGTAAGAATTGATTGAGGAATGGCATGAAGAAGTTAGTGCGTTACCGTGCCACAGTGCCAGTGGTGGAAGTCATCAAGGTCAACGCGACGCGCCTCGGCGTCGCGTCGAAATACAAAGTCACGTGCCACATCAGGGAAACTACTTTCTGCTGAAAGTGACTTAAGCGTTACTTAAACGTCCTGAGTGACTTGAAGTCTGAATAAGGCAAGCTTGCCTTATTCATGCATGTCCTCCCATTATTCAGGACGAGTTGCCTGAAATAAGGACGAGTTGCCTGAAATAAGGACGAGTTGCCTGAAATAAGGACGAGTTGCCTGAAACAGTGCTCTAAGTGTTTCAGGCAATCTGCACCCCAGTGCTCCAGTGCTTCAGTGCTTCATCCTTTAATTACAGCAGGAGACAAGTGTTGTAAGACAAATTGCAGCGCTCAAGAGTTCAAGTGCATAAGAATGATCCAAGTCTTTCATTGCATCAGAAATAATATAAGACAACGGTAAGTAGCTATCAGTGCCTCAGTGTTCAAGTACATCAGTCATTTACACAAGACTAAGCATAGCAGTCACTATCGTGGAACCCGCCACGACACGATTCTGAACCACTGCCACGGGCAGTGGCAGGCCCATTTCGCTACCGTGCCTTCAATTCTGCATGTTCTTTAGCGTGCCAGTAGAAACGAAGGTTGCTCTGCGAGTCGATGGTAATAAGTTATTGAGCGCACGGACAGAAACGAAACGAGAGGCTCACCAGTGAACGATTTGCTCTTAGAAGTCGACGCATTCCGTGGCCGAATCCCATTTTGAAGCGTCGTCCTCCTCATTATCGCCATCTCCGCCTGGATCCTTCTCCTCGCCCTCGTCCTTGTCCGCGCCCTCGTCCTCGTCCTCGTCCTCGTCCGTCCGCGCCCTCGCCCTCGTCCGCGCCCTTGTCCTCGTCCTCGTCCGCGCCCTTGTCCTCGTCCTCGTCCGCGCCCTTGTCCTCGTCCTCGTCCGCGCCCTTGTCCTTGTCCTCGTCCGCGCCCTTGTCCTCGTCCTCGTCCGAGCCCTTGTCCTCGTCCTCGTCCGCGCCCTCGTCCTCACCCTCACCCTCAATCTTGTCAGCGCCCTCGTACCCGCTCTCACTCAGGTCGTCATCTCCTTTAGCATCGGCATCCTCGTCCTCTGCATCACCTTCAACATCGCTTCTATGCTCAGCTCCTTCACGCTCGTCGCCCTTATCATCGCTCCCGTCTTCCCAATTACCAGCGCCTTTGTCATACGCTTTCTCGCAGGTCGAACCCGGACCTGCAACATCAAAATATAAGGAAAAGTCCCTGCCAGTGATACCCGATCCAAAAAGTTCGGTGTTCTTTCCAGCATCGATATCGTTACTGGCATAGTAAGCTAGGAGGTGGGATCGAACCTTTTCCCAGTTTGATTCAGTGAAGAAAGAGGGATTCGACAGCAATTTAACATAGTCGTCCGTATGAGGCTGCCACAGAGCGCTAGTGAAATACCACTCAGCGCCGCCAAGCTCTTCTTTGATATTTTGCAACCGAGCCACCTGTTTATCAATGGCGACCTTGACCTATCCATGAGGAGATCAGCGAATAAAGCCACTATAAGTTCTGAAAAAAAATACCGCTGTTGCCGCAAGGGCGAGGGCACCGATAGGCTTTCCTATGGAGTTTTTGTCCAGTACTTTATGCCGACCCATGGCTAAGACGATGTGTACGGACAACACTGAGACCACGAGGTCAGAGCAGAACAGTCCTTGCTTCTGTACATTCAGGGTCAATGCATGGACACAAAATGCCACAAGTACTATTTTACTTACCCTTTCCATACTATACCAGCTTTCCCATAGAAACGGTTCGGCTTTCTTCTTATCAACTAGCGTCTGCAACGTCTTCACGATTGCTTCGTTTTGCATTGACTTTGATTGTTCGCCGCTGATAAAACTCGCAACTGAATGCTCAGCTTTCTCAAACAGTTTCTTGCGCCAGCTATCAGAGCATCTCTGGGCCGCCTGAAATACAAGGATTGCATCTCAATCTGGTAAAGGTAACTTGAAGATAACTAAGAATGACTCAACTAGAGAACAGATGTCGGCGAACTGTGTTTCGTAACTTAGTTCCACAGAATCAAACACTTTCCCCCACAGTGTGCTGATGAGCTCATTGTCCGGGTTTTGCCATGGCGTGAGGGACTTTCCTACTGCGCGGAAAAGTGAAGGTAAAAAAATATGAATCCAACCGGCCTGAGTACCGGGAGGGAGACACTGGTTCGTCGCCCTTTTTCTGCCTGGCACGCGAGATCCTTCCTTTCCTTCATTTCGACCCTTGTCCTCCAGCCCCACTGATGTCTGCATATAAGTGAATCAGCAAAAATATGTCATAGTAATGAATTTGATTCGACACACTGAGCTAGTAGTCCGAGAGACTTTGCGATGACCAGGATAAGCCCCAATCACTAATACTTCGGGTCCGGGAGTGCAGGATACTCTTGTCATTGCAAGCGACTGTGTTAGAGGTGCTAACGGCATCTTTCGACCACCAGTCTAATAAGAATAGTGAGTGAATGCTCACATTTAGAGTGTATCAATCGACCCACACTTGCTTCATTATCAGCCACCAGCGACTGCCTCTTGCGATGAGAGGTAGCGGATCCAATCTCAGACTGCAATACGTCAGAAAGCTGTTATCCATGGCAAGTGAGCAGCTCGAAAGGAAGCAATTACCATCGTGTCGGCCTCAGGCCGATAAGGAATGTCAGAGGGTTTCCTCTTCTTACTCAAGTCCTTTCCGCCTGGTCAGAAACGAACTTAAAATGCCGGTTACCAAAGAATTGGCACTTACTGTGGCACCGACCTGTGTGTCCATGCCAGTGAACAATGACTTCTTGACCTTGACACTCTTGCTAGCCTATTGAGATGGTGTAAAGTAAACATAAACATGAAGGAATCCATAACACGTGAAGGTGGAAGAATTACCACATCAACCTGGGAGTCGGTGTCCGGTGGCGACTTTCTCTTTCTGTTTTTTGTGACTATAATGTCCTATTCATAGGCACAAATTAGCGATCGACCCGATGTGAGGAAGGGAACGAATAGTTGCTACAGCGGAGGTGAGCCTACGGTGCATCGACGCTCACACATACCTGTATACGGGGTTCCAAGGCTAGTGATTGCACCTTACAACCATAAATCAGGGGGAAACGAGAGAAATTGGAGTAAGATAGGACTTACCGGTGCGCTGAGCTGCGAGTTGGCAGTTCTCTTGGTTGCACCCTGTCCAAAGATCAATTCAGCAAACAATGAAGGAAGGATGTAGCATGAAGATCACTGTGCTTCACTGTCTGGCACTCACCTGTCCACCTGGTTTTGTTTCGTTGTTCTTATCCTCAAGTACGGAAAGGGATTGGTTAGTAGATTGGAAAAGGTAGGAATGATATGACGTCGCTTACCGTTGAAACCTGCGACCCGGAGAGAGTGTCGCGCAGCAACTTCCTTTTCTTTGAGTTCAAGTTGCTGCTACCTCCATCCTGTTCATTACACGACAGTTGGCAGAAAAATAATAACGAAGGGATATGATCAAACGGTCATGGGGTAACTGACATGAATCGAACAGTAATAAGTCGCACTCACACTAGCTTGAGCCGGCCTTGTCAGCCTCCTCGGATCGCTTTCGCCCTACAAGCAAGGTATTCAGACTGCATCTGCCATTCTAATGTTCCGTCAACTCACAATATTTGTGTCCGAATCGACAAAATGTGCTGTCTGTTGCACGCTGATTGAGCTATTCTTTACACCATGATAGCTTGCGAGGGTTATTGTTTCCCCTTCATCCTCCCAAGGACTTAAGTTTTCATTGTCTTGCAATGAGATGCTGTGTCTAGTGTAGCTTGGCGTCAGCGAAGCTCATAATATGGTAACAAAGACGAGAGTGTCAATGTTGTATGTAGAAGGAAATTTGATCCCGTTCTCCATGATCCGCTTCCTCAGCATGAACATTAGTAATCTAGTTGGATCATACTATGAGCTTTAGCTGAGTCTAAATCAAGCTTCACACTTACCATTACATCGTGCATACCAGAAATTGATCCCGTACGCATTGCAAGATTTCAGATTTAAACTCACAAATTGATCCCTCTCGAGTCTATCCCTGCCACCTCAAGTCCTCCATCCTCTTCACCAATGAAAGTGGATTCATCTGTGTTGCGAAGCGCCCTGGCAAGTCGCTTTGTCTTGTCGTCCCGCTTTGACGTAGCGGGCGAGTCTATTATATCCGTTTCTTCACCAGAAAGGCTCTCGTTCTGTCCGGCAGGTGCGTGAAAGAAAGTGTTGCTTGGAGTGGCGGCAGATCTCGACGTCTTTGCGGTCTGCACACGGGTGCGAAATGGAAGTTCACCTTTGGGATCTTCTTTCCTAGCCTTTTTTGCAGGCTTTCTGTTTGACGCATCCGTACTTGCCACTTCATATTGTGAGTCAAAGTAGTCAACCTCCAAGCTTTGAAAACATCTGAAAATGTATAGGCAATATAACTCACCAATGTCTAAGTCTTCGTCGTATTCAACTTCACAACCCGACACGTCTTTAACACCGTTCTTCGAGCCTGCTTACGCCAGTTCAAAGCTATGTAATTACTGATCTGAAGTTGAAGACTTACTACTAGCTTCGCCCTTTGGCTTCCTACGTCCACGTTTTCCAGCGAGTTTAGGCACTGTTGAGCCCATCTGGGTGCGTGTCTCAAGAGCCTTCGACAAATTGTTTTCAAGCTCTACGGTCTCTAGCATCGCTGCTTCTTGGTTTTTCTGCTGCGGTCACCTTCTTGCGTACCTTGTCAGCTGCCTCTTGTTCTTTTGCTGCCCGTTTCTGCTCCGCAGCGAGTTTTTTCCTCTCTTTCGCGACCGCGACTTGCTGGGCCGCAGCTCTGCGGAAAGCTGCCCGTTCTTCCTTCTGTTTTTCCTTCTCCTCCTTCTCCTTCAATGCCTCATCCCGCCTCGCTGCCTGCTGTACTTTCCTTTTGTCTTTTTCTTCCTTCTCCCGCAATATCTCCTCCTTTGTTCGTCTTGTTCTGAGTTGGTCAACTACTGCTTCGGGGTGCTGGTTACTGTTCTTGGCCCTCGTCTGTCTTCGAGTTGACATTTTGTGCAGTGTTTTGAGACTTGGGTGATAATAAGATGGATCGAAGGTGCAAGTTCAAGATCAGGGAGGCGAGGGCGTCTATCTTAGACAAGTTGAAAATTTACGCCCACTCACTCAGGCTGCCACTGGCCAGGCTGCCACTGCCAGCCTGAGTGTGTGACTCACGCACTGCCAGTGGCAGTGGCACTCAGGTTCACTGGCAGCCTTACGGCACTGGCACTGGCACTCAGCTGTGAGTCCCAATCATCGACATATACTACTGAAGGCTACATTGATGCCAGCGACACGGAAAAAGCACGACCCCTTTCATTTTCCACCAACTATTCGATGTACCTTGCCCAGCTGTAGTAGGACGTTCAAGAGTCAATCTGGAAGAGCAAGACATGAATATTCAGCTCATCCGATGTCATCCGTGGCAAGATCTACTGCCTGTGGTCACGACTATGATTCTTCACCTATTCGACCCACACGAGCTCCAACTCCTCAACCTCTACCGAGGTCGTCCGAACTTCCAACAGAGGGTCATTTTGAGAGCGGCTCTGACTCCTACGATTACGATATTTCCATGCTTACACAGGATATCTCGATGCTCAGTATAGGCCGAGACGAGTTGCTTCAAGACCTAGACAGACCTGATTCTCTGTCCCATTCTGGCACCGGAAGTGACAGTGGCCGTAGTGCATCCTCTGAAGACTTGGACTTCGACATTGGAGATCATGAGGAGAGTGATGGTAACCTAAAGGTGTATCACAGATATATGAATGGTGCGCACCAAGTATATTGTCCTCGGTTTGATAGCACTCTGATGAAAAACATCGAGCAGCCACCCCGTGTGATGCGGAAGGAAACAACTTAAAAAACGAAGAACCACCTGTTCCGCGAAATGAACCTGCACCAAATGACTGGTCTCCCTATTCGTGCCGAGCAGATTTTGAGCTAGCAGACTTTCTTTATCGCGATGAGCAAATGTCTGCTGGTAATATAACAAAGCTTCTCGGAATCATGAAGGCTTACCAGCGAATTCAGTCTGTGAAGAACGCAAAATCTGGCGGATATTCTGAGTTGGACGTAACTGAACCCGACGATGACTCAGATCTGGATCCTACTAGTACGCTACTCGATGGAGACACACAAAAGTTGTACAATGTCATTGACGCTACGAGAGTTGGTGACGTGCCTTGGAAATCCTTTAGTAACTTCTACACGGACGACAATGGCCAAAAAGCGACAGACGAGAACACCGAGTCATGGAAGAGGAAAGAATATGATGTATGGTTTCGGGATCCCTTGGAAGTGATCCGAAATTTGGTGGATAATACGGCTTTAGAAGGCGAATTTGACTATGTCCCATTTCGTGAATATCAGCCAAAGGAGGAATCTGATGACATCAATGACAAAGAACGAGTGTTCAGAAATTACATGTCCGGAAATTTCGCTTGGGAACAGGCTGTAAGTCATGAATAATGCAGCATTCAAAGTTGGAGGAAGCGTACTGATTATCCTTGACTTAGAACAAAATCTCAGCCGAAGATGAAGCAGTCCATGGGTCCATGTTCGTTCCGGTGATCTTGGGGAGCGACAAGACAACAGTTTCCGTTGGAACTGGCAACAACGAATATTATCCGTTATATCTCTCAATAGGAAATGTATCAAACAAGGCCCGGCGGTCCCAAAAGTTGAATACAGTCCAGCTCGTAGCATTTTTAGCAATACCAAAGAGTGTGTGTCAAAAACTGAGCCATTCAATTGTGTTTTGACGCTTTTTTTGCAGCTGAGCGGCAGTACGAAAAGTCAGATGACTTCCGTCGCTTTAGACATCAAATTTTTCATTCATCTATATCGAGAATCTTGAGTTCATTGAAGACCGCCATGTCCATAAACAATGAACAGACCATTCTCCGGTGCCCTGATGGTCACTTGCGTAGGTCGGTTCTCGGACTCGGCTCGTATATAGCCGATTATCCGGAACAGGTGAGTCTATGCGCAATATGCACTGGATGGTGCTGCAAGTAAGTACTGTCCTCAGGCAACGCATACAAGTCCGTGAGAATGGCTTACTGTGGCTATATGATATAGATGTACAGCACCTTACAAGAACCTAGATAATCCGGAATTTGTTACAAACCCTCGAACAAAAGAGCTGCACGAACGATTGATAGAACAGGTGGATGACAACGTCATAAGTAGAGCAACAATTCGAAAAGAGTATGGATTCCATCAGGAAATCGTGGTATGTGCTTCAAAGTCTCCCCTGGATGCATATTTTACAATCAGGTTGTCCCGTAGCCTTTCACCAATGACTTTCCGCGAGCGGATATATGCGATCTCATATCTCCGGACCTACTACACCAAATCATCAAAGGCGTGTTCAAGGATCATCTTGTCGAGTGGATTTGCCAGACCTTGACCACGACAGAGCTGGATATTGTGGATAAAAGGTGCTATTCTCTCACAAGTCGTATAATGTAAATACCATTGCTAACCCTCTACAGGATTAGAGTCGCTGCTCCTTTTCCTGGACTTCGCAGATTCCCCGAAGGCCGAGGCTTCAAGCAATGGACAGGCAATGATTCTAAGGCACTGATGAAAGTATGTGGCCTTTCTACCTAATTCAAGGCGGTGGATTGCTGATATTTGATGCAAACCGCTTAGGTGTATCTTCCGGCTATTGTGGGCATTGTGCACGATGATATAATCACCACAATGAGTGCATTTCTGGACTTTTGTTACCTTGTACGTCGGTATACAATTACAGCCTCAACTCTTGATCAGATCAAAGCCTCTCTGGACCACTTTCATCAATTTCGGCAAATATTCATAGCCAAGGGCATCCGGGATAACTTCTCACTGCCACGACAGCATGCCATGGTCCACTATCCTACAATGATCCCTCTCTTCGCCGCACCGAGCGGGCTGTGTTCATCGATCACAGAGAATAAACACATTTACGCGGTCAAGGAAACATGGCGACGCTCAAACAGAAATGATCCTTTGGGTCAAATGATCACAGCAAACCAACGACTAAGTAAACTTATTGCATCGAGGGCAGACTTTGAAAGGCGTGGAATGCTGGACGATTCGTTGGCGGAGGCTTTGTGGAGAGCTTTGCGTGATGTTCTGCGCAAGAATATCTCAGAGTCGGACACGGATGACGCTGAGAAGATTTCTACTAGTACTCGGGGAGAGCATAGGCACCTCCGTGGCGTACTATTGACAGGCGCAGCTGATGATACAGAGGACTTCTTCGATGACATTGTGGGCAATCATGAACTCAATGAAATTGCAGACCTGGACAATTCCGAAAGCTTAGTGGATGGGCCGCAGTGTGGTGCGGTTCATGGCATACGACATGCTGAACGCCAGATCCGCGTGGGCGGCAGAAATGACCCTTTGAGCTTGATATTAATGGCTTCGAAGCAACGTGAGTATTACTTATTACTAGTAGTAACCCGTGCTTTTGGTGCTGCTCAACTGACTTCTTTGATGTTATCCTTGCAGAGTCCAGTAAGGTGTACCCTAAACAGCTCAACGCTCTTGCAGCGATGAAAGGCTATCCTGAGTTCCGACAGCTCCGACAGCTCATCAAAGTATACTTACTTAACAAGTACGAAAAGCACACCTACAACTCAAGGGCTTATTCTTGGCAGAACTGAACCAGGACATGCGCAGTTTGAATTAGACATGAGCAATGACTTTTCAATTTTCCATTCAGCCACCGCTTTCTTTGCCTACCGTGGTGAATCGATCCCTATAGAACAAGCAATGAGGGAGGTGATCAGGTCCAATCCGTCTTGGCGCGGAAAACCTCGACGAGATGCAGTACTTGTCCGAGTTAGTTCACGCAAACAGGGGTTCGCAGGAATGAGAGTTGCTAGGGTTATACTTCTTTTCTCCTTCACAGCCAAAGCGGAACGTCAGGAATGCGCTCTCATACAGTGTTTCAAACGTGTTGGCGACTCGCCTGACCCGAAAACAAGTATGTGGATTGTCGAGCCGGATTATGAGTCAGAGACTTCTAGTACCACCTGGCAGCGTGTCGAATGTTGTCCTGGAGTGAATGCCAGTGGCAGACGTCACTATGACCGTGACTGCAAGGCTCCGAAGTTATCTGTGATAGATATAGGGGACATCTTCCGTTTAGCTCACCTCCTTGGGGTTCAGAAGGGTGATGAATGTCCTCCGAAGTCATTGACACCTGAGGAATCCCTGGACTTTTATGATAGATTTTATGTTAACCGATTTGCTGACATGCACATGCACGAAACATTGTATGAAAGAAGACACTGTCAATGATAAAGATAAACTCTTCATTTAGCACATACTACAAAGTAGATTGAAACCTACGAAGTGAGGATCCTGCAACTTCAAGTTCTTGAAGTTGAAAGTCCGACAACTCCGACTCCGGCGACTCGGAGCCTGAGTCGGACTCGGAGTGGAACTTCAAGTTCAAGTGATAACTCACGCCACCTCAGGCTGCCACGTAGCCTGAGTACGGGTAGTACTACTGCCAGTGACTCCGACTCGGAGGACTCGGACTTGGAGCTGACATCATGATGATGATCCGAGTTTCAAATTGAACTTGAATGCCACTGGCATGTCAGTGATGTTTGGCGACTACTACCTACTATTAGTACTCACTGGCAGGGTACCGTACTACTACTAGCCACTGGCAGCTGAATTATCCAGTCTCAAGCCTCCAATTCTGTCCACTCAGACTGGCAAGTTGTCACAATCTCAACTTTGAGTTCAAACGGTTGTTGTTCGCTTCTTCTAATACTACTACTCAGGGCAACTACTATCGTGATTACTACTACTAGTAGTACTCGCTTCACGTTCAGCAGTCTACTAAATCTGCAACTCTGTTGCCTGGAATGTCTGGAACTCGGAGTCCCACTGGCTGCCAATGTTCGAGTTGTGGACACAGCCTGAGTCACGGTAGTACTACTACCAGTACTGGCACTCAGGCTGTTGGCACCCGCCGGCGCCGTGTCAAACCTGAGTCGGCTGCCGACTTAGGCATTAACACTCACTGGCACTGGCAGGCCGGCGCTCACCGTGTTGACTCCCCAGCCAGCTCTCATGTTACGTCTCAACTTACGGTCTCGTATAGTTGGGTTTCGCAACGTTGGTTGCTAAGACTAATAGCGGAGCTAGGGCTCAACACTTAGAGTCTTTAAGTATGGACAAAGGCCTACGATGTGGAGTAAAGATAAAGCAGATGTATAGTGTGACTAGAGACGGGGGGTTTGACAAAGGAGATCGAACTTAGGGTTCGATCATGCTAAGTACAGGGGTTTATATACTATAGCTGCGGAGCGGAGATACATCTGATGAACAATAAGCAGAGAACAATAGGTCCGTAGACAATAGGCTACTAATAATAGTGTGGGAGCGGGGCAGAGGGTTAGGGCGAAGGGTTACATGTGGGGCTCCGGGATTGGACGATAAGAAACAAGGATGACTGAGCAAAGACAAGAATAGCAACAGATAGGGCAAAGGGTGCGGAGTCGCGGGAGTCCGTCGGAACAAAAGGGGGCCGCTGACATAGTTAGAATTTGTAACATTACCCCGTTCTTAAATTGAAACATAGTGGAAATCAGTTAATAGATAAAGAGAAAATGGCCGTTATAGGGACAAGTTAAGTCCAATAAAGAAAGTAAGAAAAACGTGCCATATAGGCGAAGTTAACGCCAATAGGGTATCCGGTGGTGAGCAACAGGTGCTTTAGTCGCTTTGAGAGGAGTTGCGTTCCTTTATACGTCTCTGAACGCGTTGTTGGAGGACTCGGAAGGTAGCGCATTCGTCATCATGACCTTCTTGTTGTCCGCATGAGACGCATCGATGATCGTTGCATTCCGAGGCGATGTGTCCCGGTGCTCGTTTATGACAATATGGACATGTATAAGATTCGCAGGTGGAGGCGGCCAGATCGTATTGGTGTTCAACGGGGGTGTGCGTCGAGCAAGTGGTCGAAGAATCGAGAGCCATGGTTGAGAAGGGATTGTTGTCCGGTTTTGGACTGGTGACTGGTGATGGTGGTGCGGTGTGGACTTTGTATGCAGGGCTTGGTGACTTGAGCTCCATAGGATCCGATAAGCGTCGGCGAGGTCTGGGCGTTCAGGGACTTGAATGCCGACCGAATTGATGAGATCGTTTGTGAGATCCACGACTTCATCTTCTGTAGTGAGATCGATGACTGGTGGTGCGGTGAGTGCGGGTGGTGCGTGAGTGAGGAATTGGTCCAGGGCGTAGCGACGAGCATCTTCAAATGTAGTTTGAGAGGATCGGAGTAGTCGAAGGGCTCCTTCCACAATAAAGACGTTGGTTTCCATGACCTCTTGACCGCGGGTGGCGATGTCGTAGAATTGAGTCCAGATGGTGAGTAGAGGGGTAGCATTGGAAGTCGAGGTACTGAGACGTTGGTGAATAGTTTGATTGGTGAAGAGGTTAAGGACCCTTCTTGATTCTGCCTGGGTGAGATGGTCGATGTTGATGTCTGTCGGTCGAAAGGTTGGTATAGGTGTTCGAAGGGTGGGATTGATGCGAGGCGAAGGTCGTTGAGTGCGGGACGGGGGCATTGTCTAAAGAGAGTGAGTCGGACAGTTATAGTGGCAGCAACTGCAAGTGCAATAAGGGTCCGAACGTTGAGGTTCGAAGTGACTAATATGTTTGCGGTGGTGGCGGGTTATGGGTCGAGTGATAGTGAGGGGTGGTTGGACACGAGCGGATGTGTTGAAGTAGTCGATTAGTTGTTGTGCGTAATCGGGTTTGAAGTAGAAACAGTGAATAAGGAAGGTGGAGAGAGTGGGAACGTGCAAACGATTGGAGTACGCTTTCTGCCAGTCGGGTATAAAGTGTTTTTCTATTTTTGTTTTTGTGAAGGAAGGTCGGACGGCGTCCAGGTAACCGGGGCGCGTTGGAATCGAGGTAGGCGGTAGTACGAGGGTTGTGGGTTCAGGAGTAATGGGTTGTTGGTATGATGCAGAGAGAGTGGGGTTGTTGACGATGTTAGAGGAGTGGGGATAAGAGAAGCGAACGAGTTTGTGGGATGCGGGCATTCAGGCAAGTTGGTGAAGCTTTTTATAGGCTTTGAGGATGGTCTGTGCGTTCTGGAGATTGGATTCAGGTTCCCATGAGTTTCCAGAAGTGGGGTAACCTTTCCATTTTATAAGGTATCTTCGTCTGGTGCCGTTTCCACGGTGGGCACGGATGGCTTCGACTTCGTATTGTTCTTGTCCTTCGATCAGGTCAGGTGGAGGATTACTGTGGGGTGGTCCATATGCTTCGGTCTCGGTGTATCTCACGAGAAGCGCAGCGTGGAATACCGGGTGTATCTTCCATTTAGTCCGAGAGAGATCTAGTTCATAGACTAGTGGCGATAAGACTTTCTTGATCCGGAATGGTCCGTCACGTTTCTCCTTGAACTTCTGTGATAGGCCAGGGATTCGGAGGTTTTTGGAGTCTAGCCAGACTTTGTCGCCTTTATTGAATGGTTTGAAGTTCCGGAAGGTACGTTCTTTCATAACCATGGCAGCAACTGAATGGGCGGCCAGGGCTTCTGATCGGTAGACCGTGAGATTGGCAAGTCGTTGTGATACTGATGGAACGTTCGACTTCGGGTATTTCAGGGGTAGTGCAATTGGTTCATATCCCATGAGAAGTGAGAAAGGGGTTCTTTTGGTGACCGTGTGAGCGCGGTTGTTATGGGCGAATTCAATGTTGGGAAGATGTTGAGACCAATTTTCAGGTTCTCCAGTACAATAGATTCGGAGATAGACTTCGATCTCTTGATTGGTTCGTTCTGCTTGTCCATCTGTTTGCGGGTGATAAGCGGTTGACATCGATGATTTGATTCCTACGATTTTGCATAGTTCTTGAAATGCTTTAGAGGCGAATTGAGGTCCTCTATCGGAGATGATGCGGATGGGAAGTCCAAATCGTCGGTATACGTTATCGAAGTATAGTTGTGCTGTTTCGATGGCGTTGAAGGGCAAAAGGTGGTTAGGTCAATGAAAAGCGGACGCTTGATGCGAAGCACTCAACACAGATAAGAGAAAGTAAAGAGAGCGAGTGGATCGCCCGCAGGGAATGAGTTACGAGTGGTAAAGGGGGAAAACAAGGAAAGTAGGGCGTGTTTGGGTACAAAGATCACTTCGACGAAGGGTAGCAAGGGGTTTTCGAAGATACAAACACTCCAACGAATGGATCGAACCTCTCGAGCGAGGTTCGAAGTAGATACGAGGCTTCGAGGTGGCTTCGAACCTGAGTCGAATGCTTATACAAGCGTTACAACGGGTCGCGAAGGCGCAGAGAGAGAGTTCGAAGACAGGTTCGAAAGATGTGTAGAGTAGAGAATGGATGTATTGAGACGTATAGAGGACAAGCAGTGACTGATTCGAACCGCTCAGAAGAGCTTGAGGGCCTGAATCGCTATGTACTCGACTACGTAGCTGGTGTCTTCTTCCCTTCGAAGCCAGTGCACCTTTTATACACTACTGGCCTTCATCCCCTTTGCCCGCCTCGCGACCATTGAATATATTCACGTCGCGGGGTCCAGCTGGTTCTGATGAAGAAAAGAAAGAAAATATGAAATAAAATAAACCGCCTGACAGACAGCCCGGTGTTGCACGCGTGTCCGACCCTCCGCACGGACCATCCAATATACCTCGTATCCCCCGTACTATCCCGCCTCACTAATCGTTCGAAAGCCTTCGCTCGCGCCCTCCAGAGGCCATCCCCTCTCTTCGAAGCACTTCGAAGCGCCGGCCGTTGCCCCTAGCTATCGATAGACACCCCGAAGTCGATATTCCTGTCCTTTCGGTATCTTCCGGTGCTCGATCGACGCGTCGGACCTATTGTGGGTCCACCTACTGATGCAGCGAAGTCGCGAAGCGCAGTGTTCCATATTTGGACAGGTTACTTGATTGGTCGATCCTTCCTTCGAATCTGCTTCCTTCGAATGCCCCTCGATTGGGTCGCTTCGCCGGACCGCGACATATCTTCTGTGGGGTCCTTCCGAGGTACGAACTCGTATCGAACCACTTTTCCGGCCGGCGTCGGGCTCGGTGCCTTTCCGCGCGAGACATTCGGAATCAGATGCCCCTCATCGATCGATTGTTGTTCCTCTTGCTTCGATCAGCTTCGACCACCCACGTGTCCCTCTATTCGAGTGGGAATTGGCCTTACTCAGCCTCTATAGTCGGTTCGAACCGTTATTGTTGACTCGGCAACTCGCGCGTGTAAGTTAGCTTCCGCAACGTCGATCCCTGTATAGCTAGTGCATATGGTACGCTTGTTGGCCGTTCTAAGGTGTATGCGGTCCGATATCTTGCTTCGATGGACTAGCTACCGCTTCGAAGTGACGTATAGACTTGATTCGAGTCACAATTGATGATATTTCCGTCCATAAGGGGACTATCTCCCCTACATCTCCCCGGGACTTTGAAATAGTGACCTCCTGGTCACTCCGCGCTGGCAACTGACTGGAGAAGACTTAACTAAGCACCCAAAGGGATAATGCCACCGTCTCGAGATATAAGAGTGCTCCGTCCCTTGCGACTCGATCTTCTTGACCTCTGACCTACACAGTCGCTCGGAAGTCTTTTAACTCGCTTTTACCCCCTTCTCGTATCTTCTTACTTGCAACCATGTCTCCCTCGACACAGAAAGTCACCCTGATCACGCGCTCTGGAGAGAGGGTCGAATTCCCCGTGCTGTCCAAGGCGGCTTGGGCTCGGGCGAAGGAGACCGTGCGTGTGATTGACGAGCTGCTCACGGACTTGAAGCGTCACCCAAGCAGATTGTGGGACACTTTCTTGATACGAAAGGCGCTCAGGGACTGGGCGATAGCTTGCGCTTATCTGGCTGAAGGTCATGGGATCGACGTGAACACGGACCCGCAGCTTAAACAATGGCAAGAGTCTACACCAGGTGAACTTAACCGGCTCTTGTTCATGGTCGAAGGAGAGCGTTGGACTGCAACGACGAAGAATTGGAAGGTCCCAGCAAGTACGGATTCGATGGCGAGGGAGTTGATTGCCATGGGCCAGTTTTCTGAAGTATGCTGTGAACGCTGAGTCTTTCTTGATATGAACTAAAAATTTTTCCCCCCCCCCCGTTTTGTTTCGTATTGCGCTTGACAGGGTCCATTCGAAGAAATTTCCCCGGTACGGTTCGAAGGTGATACGAAGGTATTGAGTGCCCTGCCCGGCTTCCGTCCAGAACAGGAGCCAGAGTCGCCCGCCAGTCCCCCTCGGAAGAAGGCGCGGTTCGACTCTGCGTCGTTTGTGCAGGGCTCGTCAAGTGCCAACCCAGTGGTCGTCGAGACAGGCGAGGGTGACGATAGCGATGACGATGATTCTAGTGATTCGAAGGAGAGCGAAGAGAGTGAATCAGGTTCGAATTCGGACGACGATGATGATGATGATGGTGATGACCCGGCAGTTGCTCGCCAGCCTACGAGTAGGAGGTTCAATTTGCGTGCCAAGCCGTCGGTGATACCGACTGCTGAGGTGACGGCGAATGCGAGTGCGCGCGCGACGGGGTCGAGTGTTCGAGGCGGCAAACAGCCCGTCAAATCCGCGAAGGTGAAAGTGGAGAAGGGGAAAGGGAAGCCAGCCGCCTCCCAGACGAAAACGGCGAAAGGAAAGGGGAAAACAATTGCCCCTGATCAGACCCCCGAGTGGGCGAAGCCCGTATGTTTCTGTCGTTATTTCAGTTCGATGCCATTACTTATTCTTCGCTGTTTGTGTTCTGTAGGTACTTGCTCCCGAGGTCTACGACTTCGAAGTGGTTGCGACGGGCCAGATCAAACATGGCACATTGAAGGTGATATGCGACGCACTGGTCGAAGCGTTCGACCAGTATTCCAATCATCCTCCTTTGATGAGCACGAATCCGCATCCTTTCTTCCGCAGTCGGGGTGCCTCTGACGGGTACGACATTGCTGTGAGTACTGCATATATGGTGTTCATTTGTCTCCCCCTTTTAAATTGGTACGATTCAGCGAATGAGCGAGCATGCTACCTCGTGCGAGCGGTGTGTCTCCCTCGGCCATCGATGCTACGTGTGGCCTTGGCCTCGGCCGCCGCCTGGCAGTCAGCGTCTACCGAAGTGCCTGCAGTGTGCTCGGTCGAAGCAGAGCTGTTCGAACGCCCCCACAGTCGGTCGGTGGTTGAACATCCCGGCGGGGCTCGACGCAGATAATGAGCCAGGTACTCCCGCGTCGTATTCCGCAGTTGATCCCTATATTAACTGGTCTTTCCAAGCTGTGGGCGATCGCTTCCCCGCAGCCTCTCCCTCCGGCGACTCACGTATCGTCGACTCTATGCTTCGACCGCATGTCGAAGCTAGTCCTCGTTCCCGTGGGTCTACTGCCGACCCTTCTTCGCATACTCTTCCTTCTCCTCTTCGCCCGAGCCCTTCGATGTCTCGTCAACCTAGTCTCGCCCCCCCTGGATCACCGAGTCCTGTTCGAGGTGGTCCCGTTTCTTCGTCCCAGTTTCAACTAGCTCCAGCCACAACTTGGCCTACCCGCGATAGTGTGGGGCCTCCAGATAATTTCTCCTTCTCTCGGTCGGTCTCGAGGTCTCGACCTCCGGTGACTCCACCTCGTCCTGTCGTGTCGGCTACGCCTCGAGACCCAGTGTCTCCTCCTCTTCGGGCACGATTCCGGTCGATTACAAACGACGAGCAGGCCCTATCCGCGCAGCGGGTGCTGATGGATATCCGGTATCGAAGGGCGGCTCAATTGGAGATGGAGCGTACGGCGACTGACAGGACTGCTGCCATGCTCACGGCCTTGCGACCCATCTGGCTGGCATGCCGGAGTCAGATCGAGCAGCTGCACCTCACTGTCGACAACGTCCGTGCGAGTATGGAAGACGACGAGTTCTTGGTGTCCCTGCTACGCGAGTACGACTCCGGAAATCCGAATTCGAGAGCCGTGGACCGTACTACGCTGACGGGTGGTGACGATCGCGAAGCAGTAAGGGAGCTGTCGAATGCGGTTGGTCGACTCTCTCCTCTGCTTGCGGATTCCGTTGGTAGTCTCGAAGCTACTCGTCGTTCGATTTCGTCTAGCTCGTTTGCGTCGAGGGGACTTGTCGGGTCGTCGAGTCGAGGGAGGGGCGAAGCGGGATCTCCTGCGCGCCGAGGATCGAGGTCGTGAGGTGCGGGTCTTTGTATTTTAAGAGCCTCGCATGTATCTATGTATTTTTATTAGTATTTAATGATACCGTTCTTCGAGTTCCTTGTGCGTATGAATGGTGCCCTAGATCAGAACAAACGGTTTCGAAGTGAGGTAACGAAGGCGAGAATAAAAATCGGGGGTTCGAAACACGATTGACACTGTTTCGAACGCATATGAATGCATACAGCTGCCTGGTTCGATCGTTGTGTTTTTAAACGGAAATATACATTGAGACAGAAAAGGTACGTGAGTGAGTAGTGAAACAGATATTTTTAAGGATTTTAGTGTGCTGTGGTGTTTCTCTGGATGGTATATGCGATCAGCACTAACAGAAAAGAGAGGTGATTTGTTTTTGTGAAGTGTTTGGATCGTTATGAAGTTTTGTGTGGGTTTTTCGGATATTAAGGTGGTGTGAAACAGAGTAAGAATCGAAACGCGTTAGAAGGAAATGGGTGAGAGAGAAACATTGGGAAATGAATTAATTAATTGTAGGGAAATGAAAAGGAAAGAATGGTATCATTGGGTATAGTCCGTTTTCATGGTGTAACGGTTTTAGTTCTCCTCTTCTGAGCTATCTTCTTCAGGGGGTGTTTCGTCCCTGGCTAGCTCGTCCAGTTCCGCTTCATCTAGACCTGTGAGTTCGGATAGAGAGACCGCTATTTCTTTTCGAGCGTAGTACGGAATGACTCTGAACGCAGCGTAGCGTGTTTTCGAAACGGATCCATCGAGTTCTGCCAGGATATATGCGCCTCCTTTCGTCCGTCGAACCACTACGAAGGGTCCTAGATACTTCGGCTTTGATTTCCGGTTTAGTTCTAGGTTAATCTTCGTGTTTCGTGCTAGAACTAAATGGCCGGGTTCGAAGTCGTAGCTCTTGATGCTATGCTTGTAAAGATTTTCGAAGGCTCTTGCCGAATCGAATCTGGATTTTAGGACGAGCTCTTTAGCTCGTTCTAGGTCCCCCGGTCGCTTTAAAAGCTGAATAGCTCGGATTTCAAGGAGTTGAGCTGTTGTGAGAGGGTCGCCGAAGGGTTCCGTCATGTAAGTAGCTTCGACGAGGTCGAACGGGTGTAGAGGTTCGACTCCGTGAGCCAAATAATATGGGGAGTGTCCGGTGGTTCGAGAGACCGTAATACGCTCGGCCCAGAAGACTGCGTTGACCACTTCGGCCCCAGTTCGATTCCCCCCGGCTCGACATCTTCATTAAAGCTTCTCGAACGTCTCTATGGCGTCGCTCGACTATGCCATTTGCTTGAGAGTTGTATGGCGAAATGCGAATGTGATTAATGCCATAACGCTCGGTGAGGATGCCAGCCGCCGCAACGTATGCCGAGCCATTGTCCGTGACTAGATCTTCGATGGCACCCCATCGACACAGTATATCTTCATAAATAAAATCTGCAATGGCTTGAGCTGATTCTGATCGAAGTGCGCGCCATTCAGGCCAACCAGAGAGAGAATCCCTAGCTTGGACGAGATACCGTTTCCCCTTCGATTTGGGGAGCAACATAGTGTCGATATAGACCTTTCGAAAGAGCGGAGCCGGAGTTGCGACAGTCGGAGCGATTCGAAGCTGTTGAAACGATCGAACTTGACATTCATGACACGTTTTAATGTACCATTTAATATCGAGTTCGAGGGAAGGCCACCAGAATCGATCCAGAGTCCGCATCCTGACAGAATAGACCCCTTTATGTCCTAGGTCATCATGGATCTGTTTAACTAGACTCATACGTTTCGAAGGGGTAGGAACCAGCTGGTGTCGACCGTCTGGCCGTTTTCGCCATAGTCGATCCCCCTTGACGAAAAAATTGCTCGCGTATTTGACGAATGCCTTGAAATCCGCTTCTGACTGTCCTTCTGGTTGAGTCGGGTGGTTCAGAAAGGCTTGTACTAGTTCGAGACGCTTGTTTCTGGTGACAGTGGTGTCCGAGACTGGGAATTCGATAGGCTCCTCGAAGGGGGGTGTCTCTGACTCCGTTCGAAGTGATTCTTGCGTATGCAGCGCGCTTTCCGCAAGGGCGAGGCATGGGTTGTCGCGAAGCATGAAAGAATACGAGCGATCGAGCCATTCTTCCTGGTCTGAGTCCGAGTCTTGCTCGTCTTCTGAGGCGTGAGGACGGCGAGATAATCCATCCGGTCCTTGGTGTCTCGAAGCCGGGACATGCACCAGTTCGAAGTCGAATAGTAGGCAGCCCGCTATCCAGCGGTTGATTGTTGCGTTAGGCTGTAAGTCCGGGTTATTGATCATTCCCTTAATATACTTCGCGTCGACCTCGACAATTAACTTCTGAACGTTGATAATATAATGTCGAGTGGCTCGAAGCGCGCAGTATAGTCCAAATAATTCGACCTTCGGCTGGGAGTAGTTGCTCTGAGTCGCATTCCATGTAGCCGATCCGAAACGGTTCGGATATCGTCGATTATCCGCACCTAGTTGGTAGAGGATGTAACCGTATCCTTTGTTCGAAGAGTCGACTGCCAGGATGACTGGCCGTCCAGACGCATAGTCAATGGGTCGAAGTGCTGGGCTAGATACGACTGCCGCCTTGAGCTGATCCATCGCGCTTTTACAGTCTTCGTCGAAGTAGAATTCCGCATTTTTGCGAGTGAGGTTGACCAGTGGTCTAGCGATAAAAGCGAAGTCCTTAATGAAGGTTCGAAGCACTCCTACTGTCCCTAGGAAGCCGCGAACTTCATGTACATTAGCGCATATAGGCCAGTCAACTACTCGCTGAACCTTCGACTCGTCAGGGACACGCCCTTCGTACGTGAGTTTGTGCCCTACAAATAACCCGGTAGGTTGTGCGATAGATAGTTTCTTTCCCGAGACCGTTGCTCCATACGCTTCGAAGCGTTGTAAGACCCGGTTCAAATCCTGTAAGTGCTCCCAGACGAATCGTCGAATCCGCGGGTTGGCCACTGTGGTTTCGAAGGTGCCATCAGGTTGTTCATATCGCGAGTTCGGCCCACTGACTAGGACATCGTCCGCGTACGGGCTAGCAATGTTGGGCATTTCGTCTTGAAGAATAAACACCACATCGTTATGCATGATCTGAAACGAATTAGTGTATCCCATGGGGATAGCTGTGAGCCGGAATGTCCCCAGGGGTGTCTGGAAGGTCGTAAGGTCTCTCGAACGCGAGTCGAGCTTCCGCTGATCAAAAGCAACGAATAAATCGAGTGTCGTGTAACAAGCACGTCCGGCTGCCTTCTCAGACATCTGATCCATAAAGGGGGGAACCGCTGGGTCCCTGACTGAGACGCCATTGAGAGGCTGTAAATCATGAACGAGCCGAAGGGATTTGCCATCCTTCTTGACCACGCAGAACCATCGCGAACGGTAGGACGAGTTCGACGGCTCATAGATACCCGAGTCGACCTTGCTTTTAATGATTCGAACCACTTCGTCGTATATCCCATTGGGAATGGGGATATTCTTGAAGACCCAGGGCGTGTGTTCGATGGTCGGTATCAGGACTGGGGGAAAGTATTCCTCTTTGAACGACCCTTTTTCCGATTCGTCGAACGCGAAGGCCTTAGGGTGATTCGCGATGAGCCAAAGGACGAGCCGCTTCTCTTCCGCCCATAGGAATTTTCCCGGGTCGATATCTATTGCGTCGCGCCTTTCTTGAGTAAAATGTTCTGTGGGTTCGAACTCGGGCGGGTGAGTGGGTAACTCTGGTAGTCCAGCCAACGGGTCCGGATGCGGGTGTCTGACGATTCGAAACTCCTCTGGTAGCGTGGCTGGTACTGGTCGAACCTTGTTAGCGACCTTTTTGTACGCATATACTCTGCTGTTTGGGTTTGCCGGTGTCGTAGGCCTTGGTTCGAGGCTGGCCTCGAGTACCGTGTCCTTTTCGAAGCCGTTGCGATCCTCGTCCCAGCTAAGTTCGAAGACATGAGTTGGGTGATAGAACGAAGGGACTAGCTCTGGGTTGACAATGTCCACCGCCGGAAGGTATGGGGGCTCTTCTGCGAGTGGTCGCCGCTTCCGTAGGAGTGTAGCCTGCGACCGGCCCGGTTTGTTGTTTAGAATGTGCTGTCCCTCGGGGTACGAATTGTGACCTAGCATCCAGCACGACTGTACGTAGGGTATTGCCTTACGCCTGTCTTGTAACAAGCGAAACACTTCAGCCGTATGGGTGACTTCCTCCCCTACCAGGTATGCTGTAGTGGTGGGGTCGTTCCTTGCAATCCGCTCCCAACGAACTAGCTTTCGAAGCTCTTCGACCCGGTCCCTGCGACCGTGCTCTGGTAACCTCTTCCATGACAAGGCTGTTCGAATCCATAGGTCTGCGGCTGTGATCTTCCTCCCCCACTCGTCTCTGGTATGGAGGGTAGCATCGGCTTCGTCGAGTGTCTGGGCAGGTACCCTGTGGTTCGAAGTGAGCTGGAACTCCCCCACCTTTCCTAGCGAACCGTCACGGTGACTGTTGTCCCTAGTTAGGACCTTCGAAGGGTCTTCCTTTGCGCAAAGGGGCGACCATTCCAGGAAGGCTTGGTCACTGGCGCCAACCCGCAAGTTCGTCCTCTCGGTGTCTTCATTTACATGCGAGTACGACTTCGAGGGAACCCGTCTCGAATCCGATCCTCCTCCCGTTCCTGTTCGCGCTTTTCGAACCCTTGCTTCGTCGAGCTCGCCTTCGTCATCCGCATCCCCTGTTTCGTCCTCTTCGTCGACGTTTCCTTCGCTTCTGGGTTCGAATTCGTTATCATCCGTATCCCCTGTTTCGCCCTCTTCGTCGCCGGTTCCTTCGCTTCTGGGTTCGAATTCGTTATCATCCGTATCCCCTGTTTCGCCCTCTTCGTCGCCGTTTCCTTCACTTCTGGGCCCTGTCGAAGCATCGCAATCACCCATCCTGAACTTAGCTGCTCCTCCTTCCGTTCCCCCATTGCCTTTCCTGAACTTGGCCTTTCCTTCGTTTGAGTCCTCTTCGGATTCTGAGTCTGAGACAGGCAGAAGTTCTGGTATTGGTTCTTCGGTGTCTGAGCCCGCCCCTCCACTGCTGCGATGGAAGGGTGGCCCCACGAAGCCTGAGCCAAGATCTTTCCCGGGTTCGCCCTTTCTCAGGAAACCGCGTTCGAAGTGGTTCGACCGTCGTGGCTGGCGACTCTTGCGTTCGTTAATGAATTTCAGGGGTGCTTCGAACACTCCCTCGTCGTCTTGGACAAGTTCGTCCCGAGGCTTCGATGCCTCTCTACGTTTGCTGCTGTTGGGGTTCACGGACCCCCTTGTTTCCTTATGGTGGTTCTCGTACGCGTTGTCGATGTCGAAGCCCGATTCTCCTTTGAAATCGTCAGCTTCGCGGTAGCTTGGTGAGTCGTCCTGAGGCTTCGATACCTCTCCACAATCGTGGCCCAAGTCATATTCGATGTATGGCATTGGTTCGCATTCGTTCGAACCGCCTCGTACAGGGGGGAATTCCCTGAACTCTTGTAATTCTTCGTCGGTAGGCAGGACAATAGGGTGAGTGTTATCGTCCTCATATTCGTCTCGTTCGGGGTATGGCACCTCGAATGGTGCAGGGATCGCTTCTGGAAAGCCCTCCACTTCCTCTTCACAGTCATAATCTCCTGCTGTCTCGCGTTCGTAATCGTTGTTCATGGGTACTCGCCTAATATCGGCTCCTCGAATCTCATCCGAATCCTTGCTTCTTAAAAACCCGTTACTTTGAACATGTTTTCGTCGTCGTCTAACACGCCGGTGGGAATGGTGTACTGGCTCCCCTTTCTAGGATCTGTGATCGTAATCGACTGGGAGCCGTCTTCCATGTCCTTCGTAACGCATCGCGTGTGCGCGAAGAATGGCCTTCCCAAAAGGATGTCGAACGAACCGTCTGTGGTGACCTGTATTGGGACATTCAGTTTTACCGGACCTACCTGCAGTACGACTTCAGGGATAACACCCATCGTAAAGTGTTCCTTGCCATCCGCTGTCACCATTGCCAATGCCATGTCTGACCGGAAGGGCCTTCCCAGTGCGAACGCGACCCTGTAAGGTATCGCAATAAACGAGGAACCCGAATCCAGTACCGCCTGCAGTGGTCCTAGTCGGTCTAAGTGGACTCGAATCGTCCGCAGTCCGTAGCGGTCCATCGCAGCAGACTGGCCATCCTCAGATACACCGAACGTAGGCATGTCTGGGGGAAGTCGAAGTTCGAAGTGGTGTTGCATATACACCTGCGTCGCTCGCGAGATATGGGTATCCTGTCGAGGAACCCGCTTGTTCGAACACTTATCCTTCATCTGTCTGCGCACATCTGGGCATGCTGCTAAGAGGTCGGCCACCGAGACTGTGATATGTTCGTTCAGCAGTTTAGCCAGAATTCCCTCTGCCGCGTGGCCATTTTCGAGTTCGATGGGGGTCTGAAAGCGAAAGTTCTTATCCCCTCCCAGTTTCGAACCGTCTTTAGGTGCGTCGAAGCTGTCGTTCTTCTTGTCCATGGACTGTGCTGTGGATGTATGCGCCGTAGTTGCCGTGGGACTTCCAGTATTACCGTTTTGGGCGGGCTTCGACTTCGATGGCTTCGCTGCGGGAATAGCCGGATCGACGTTCGCAGGTGGCTTCTCAGTGGGTTTCGTGCGCATTGTAGGGACCTCTACCCCCGCGAAGCGTACTTTCTTGCCGGATCGAAGTTCGGCTAGGTAATCTTCAGCTCTCTGAAGTTCCTCTCCGCTTTCCTTCGGTCCTCGACATGTCGAAGCAGCATCGACTCGGCTTCTGCGATTGCATATGCCCCTTCTTCATCATTAGATTGTCCTTCGGTGACCTCTTCGATGTATGCCGCGGGTCGAAGCGTCTTCAACTTGTCCGATGATTTACTGGCCTGCATGAAGCTTTTTGCGCGAAGCATCAGGACCGGTGCTGCACTGGTAGAACTCATGTGAGGGGGGGCGTCGCGATTCAGTGTCCCTCGAGCTTGAGCCCGAACTCTGTCCTTCAGTGACATCGACGGCGGTCCCGGAACTTCTGATCCATCGGCCATCACTACTCGATTCGTGTCTGGGTTCTGACGTACCAGGTTGTCTCGCATGTCCTGGGCGAGCGACGGGCAGTTTCGCCTGAAGTGACCCGCTTCGCGGCAATATATGCACGTCACCTGTTGTCCAGTCGTCGTTCGATTGCCTTGATCTCCTTGATAGTTGTTCGGGGGTGGACCACGAGCTATCATGGCACGCATCGAAGCCATAGATTCCTTTAGTTCTCGAACCGTAGTCTCCAAGTCGTCCTCTGCCTTGACTCTTGGTGCGGGTGTGCTTCGATCGGACCGTCCTAGGTTCGAGGCTGGCCTGACACCCTGCGAGGTGCCCGTGAGGAGAAATATCGCGCTGGTTCGAACTTCTGCGATGTCGTATGGTCCTCCCATGTGTACATTGGGCAGTATGATCATGAGCCGTCGAATGAGGTCTTCTCGAAGCTGGCCTTTGAAACCTGAGAAGTATATCCTAGTCCCTTCTTCTTCTGATATCTTCTTTTTGCGTTCGAGGAATCGGATGACCTGGGTGATGTCGCGATGATACTGAAGGAACTCTTCGGTGCTGGTAAACTCCGAGGTGCGTTCGACGATATTCTCTGCGTCTCGAAGCGAGTACCGGTTCTTGGCGTCAGCAATGTAGTTTCCCTATCACCTCTTTTTCGAATGCTGCCCATTGTCCTACAACGTCATAAGACTTCAGTTCGACCCAGAGCGCCCTTGCTTTCTGATCAATGTAACGGATAACTTGTTTGTACTTCTCGGCGTCCGTTAATTCGCGAGTCATACAGGCTTCGTTAAAGTCGAAGAAGAACAGTTCTATGTCGCCGGGGTTTTCTGTTTTGAAGGAAGGAGCATCCTTTGAGTTTCTTGCTGGCATCGGCGGGGGCGCCATGTTCGAAGCGGTCTGTAATAACGAAAGTGAAGAAGAAGGTTGATTAGCAGTCGCTGTTTCAGGTATTACAGGTTGTCTGTCACTACTAGATGCAGCCGAATCAAATGTTAATTGAATAAAAGGAACTTCGAAAGAAGAAGATGAAGGATCAATTCGAGGTTCGACAGGCCGCGTTTCAGAGGGAGAGTCCTGGAATTTCCTCTTCGCCGACCGGTTCGATTCTTCGTTTATTGGTGGCAGGCGCTTCGACGATGTCAGGATCGATAGTGTCGATCTCGATGACTGGGGCCCGGCGCTTTCGAACGACCCGCTGCTGCTCGATCTGCTGCCTGTAGTTGAGGCAGGTAATTCTTGAGTGCTGGCGGCGAGGGGTGTAGACGAAGGGGATACCGTTCCTGATACGTTCGAGGAGTTCTGCGCTTTTGAACGAGTCTGGGATACCTCTGTGTTCGGCGATCGCTGCTTCGAGGAAGGCGTGGTCGAGCCTGGTGAGCGGGTAACTTTCGAGACCGTTACCGAAGACTGCGACTGGCGTGAATGAGAGGTGGCGTGCGCTGATGGTTTCGGCGGCTTCGAAGATGAGGGTTGCGTAGTTGAGGCCCTTGAGACGTTCGAACTGGAGGAAGGTAGGGGAGTTCTGATTGACGAAGGTGAAGTTTTGCGTTTCGATTGCTGCCTGTTCTCGGACGACGTTTCGGAGGATGATTCGGACGTATCGTTCGTCAATATCTGGCGGGTTAACGTCTGGCTCCTCTGTCGAGCGGATCGCGGCAAGAGATTCCTCCGCGTCGTCTGGTCCTGTGAAGGTGATATGGAGGACGGCGTTGGATTTCACACGAAGGTCGGTGAACTCGTTCGAACTGAACCTCCAGAGGTGAGGTCCGCCGCGGTTCTTCGAAGCGACTCCGAAGGTGGCAACTGTCCCGGGGTATAGGTGAAAGACGGCCCCTTCGACGATACCGGGTTCGAGTAGGAGTGGTGATTCGTTGCGCGAGACTTCGGTGAGGAATGGGAAGGTGTCGTCCGCCTTTCGACACAGTTCCTCGGTAGCAGCCTCTACGGGGTCTGCTTCGCTGCCTGGTGGCGATGTCGAACCTCTTGAAAGGTTTCTGAAATAAAGTCTGTCCAGCTTGGCTAGATTTCTACTGTAAAATCTCGAAAGGTTTTTAAAGGGTAGTCGTCGAAGCGAACAAAAGACGACTACGGCTCGAAATGCTACGCAAATGAATCGAAGAAGTAATCAGAATGTAAAACACTTAACACCGTAACGTTTCCCCTCGCGGTGGGCTCCAGATGAAGGGCAAAAGGTGGTTAGGTCAATGAAAAGCGGACGCTTGATGCGAAGCACTCAACACAGATAAGAGAAAGTAAAGAGAGCGAGTGGATCGCCCGCAGGGAATGAGTTACGAGTGGTAAAGGGGGAAAACAAGGAAAGTAGGGCGTGTTTGGGTACACAGATCACTTCGACGAAGGGTAGCAAGGGGTTTTCGAAGATACAAACACTCCAACGAATGGATCGAACCTCTCGAGCGAGGTTCGAAGTAGATACGAGGCTTCGAGGTGGCTTCGAACCTGAGTCGAATGCTTATACAAGCGTTACGACGGGTCGCGAAGGCGCAGAGAGAGAGTTCGAAGACAGGTTCGAAAGATGTGTAGAGTAGAGAATGGATGTATTGAGACGTATAGAGGACAAGCAGTGACTGATTCGAACCGCTCAGAAGAGCTTGAGGGCCTGAATCGCTATGTACTCGACTACGTAGCTGGTGTCTTCTTCCCTTCGAAGCCAGTGCACCTTTTATACACTACTGGCCTTCATCCCCTTTGCCCGCCTCGCGACCATTGAATATATTCACGTCGCGGGGTCCAGCTGGTTCTGATGAAGAAAAGAAAGAAAATATGAAATAAAATAAACCGCCTGACAGACAGCCCGGTGTTGCACGCGTGTCCGACCCTCCGCACGGACCATCCAATATACCTCGTATCCCCCGTACTATCCCGCCTCACTAATCGTTCGAAAGCCTTCGCTCGCGCCCTCCAGAGGCCATCCCCTCTCTTCGAAGCACTTCGAAGCGCCGGCCGTTGCCCCTAGCTATCGATAGACACCCCGAAGTCGATATTCCTGTCCTTTCGGTATCTTCCGGTGCTCGATCGACGCGTCGGACCTATTGTGGGTCCACCTACTGATGCAGCGAAGTCGCGAAGCGCAGTGTTCCATATTTGGACAGGTTACTTGATTGGTCGATCCTTCCTTCGAATCTGCTTCCTTCGAATGCCCCTCGATTGGGTCGCTTCGCCGGACCGCGACATATCTTCTGTGGGGTCCTTCCGAGGTACGAACTCGTATCGAACCACTTTTCCGGCCGGCGTCGGGCTCGGTGCCTTTCCGCGCGAGACATTCGGAATCAGATGCCCCTCATCGATCGATTGTTGTTCCTCTTGCTTCGATCAGCTTCGACCACCCACGTGTCCCTCTATTCGAGTGGGAATTGGCCTTACTCAGCCTCTATAGTCGGTTCGAACCGTTATTGTTGACTCGGCAACTCGCGCGTGTAAGTTAGCTTCCGCAACGTCGATCCCTGTATAGCTAGTGCATATGGTACGCTTGTTGGCCGTTCTAAGGTGTATGCGGTCCGATATCTTGCTTCGATGGACTAGCTACCGCTTCGAAGTGACGTATAGACTTGATTCGAGTCACAATTGATGATATTTCCGTCCATAAGGGGACTATCTCCCCTACAGCGTCTATTGTCTTTTCGCAAGGGATGAGAACAATAGCTTTGGAACAATCATGATCAATGACCAATAGAAGGGTGTCGTATCCATGGGACATTGGAAGGTCGGTGATGAAGTCCATATTGACGTGAGAGAATGGAAAAGAGTTCTTATCGGCGGCGATAGGCATTAGTGGTGGTGCGGTTGGGTGGTGATTGACTTTCATTTGTTGGCATAGTGCACATCCATGGACGTAATCTGATATAAATTTCTGCATTCGGGGCCAATAATACGTTCTTCGGACTTGTTCCAGAGTGTTGAATATACCAGGGTGAGCGCGTACTGGGATATCATGGTGAAGTCGTAAGATTGTGCGTTTTAATTCGAGATTATCCGGAATATAGATGCGGTTCTTGAAGTATAAAATGCCAGTGTCGTCGAAAAACCAGTCTTTGAGTGCGGTTCGAGCGGGTGGTAGTTTCTTCTTTAGTTGAGAAATGGTATTGGTGAGATATTCGTCTTTCTTCATTGATTCTTTGATGGATTTTGTCAGGTCATCGGTGTCTGGAAGGTCATCGTCAGACTCGTAGTCAATGCTTTCTTCTTCGTCTTCCGAATCATTGTGGTCTTGTAATGCGGAAATGAAGAGGTCGTTCGTTCGGCAGCATTATAGAAACTTCGTTTAGATTCTCCCCCTGTTTAAGATGGTCCGCCCGGCGTGATAGAAGGTCAGATTGTATCATCTGTTTGCCGGGAACATGTGTAATGTGAAGGTCGAATTGTGATAACAACAAATGCCATCGAGCTTGACGGGGTGAAAGTCGACGGGCTTCTCTCCAATAGGTTAGATTGCGATGGTCACACCACAAGGTGACTTGATGTGGTGATCCAAGGAGATAATGTTTCCAAGTATTAAGGGCGCGAATGATGGCAAGTAGTTCTCGGTCGTAAATTTCGTAATTACGTTCGGCTGAGTTGAGTGATTGCGAAATGTATCCAATGGGTTTAAGAACACTGTTGTCGTCATGTTGGCGAAGGACAGCTCCAGTAGCGACTTTGGAAGCATCGGTTTCTAAGAAGAAAGGTTTGTGGGGATTCGGCATTAGAAGTAGCGGATGTTGAGAAAAGGCAGCTTTGAGTGCGTCAAATGCCTTCTGTTCAACCTCAGTCCAAACGAACGGTTGGTCTTTCCGTTTAAGGTTGTCCAGTGCTTTGGTAATCTCGGCGTAATGAGGGATAAATCGACGATAAAAGTTGGTGAAACCAGTAAATGAGCGAACGTCTTTGACGTTGGTGGGTACTGGCCATTTGGTAATGCCTTCGATCTTGGTAGGATCCGTTTGGATGTGATTAGGCGTAATGATGAGTCCTAGATAAGTAAGTTTCTGTGTATGGAAGAAACATTTGGTGGGTTTGAAGTATAAGTCATTCCGTTGAAGGATTGTGAAGGCGCGTTTGGCGCGGTGGATAAGTTCTGGTAAGGTTGGGGCATGGATGAGAATGTCGTCCATATAAACCAAGAGGTGGTTCAGTAGGATTTCTTCTCCAAGAATGTCGTTCATAAAGTGTTGGAAAGTTGCTGGAGAATTGCATAAGCCGAAAAACATAACTGTTGGTTCGAAAAGTCCTCGTTGAGTGGTAAACGCAGCTTTCCATTGGTCGCCTTCCTTGATTCGTATGTTATTGTATCCCCATCGGATATCTAGAGCGATAAAGTATTGCGATCCGTGGAGTTTGTCCAAAAGGTCTTGAACAAGTGGTAATGGGTACGCGTTTTTGATTGTACCATTGTTGAGGTAACGGTAATCTTGAACGGGTCGTAGAGTTCCGTCTTTCTTGTCAACAAAGAAAAGGGGTGATGCCATAGGGGACTTTGAAGGTCGTATATATCCATTTTTTAGGTTTTCATTGATGAAGGTGTCCAGAGCGGCGCGTTGCGGAAGAGATAGTGGATATGGAGAGTGCCGTTTGGGAATGAAGTCTGGTTTGAGATCGATAGCATGATCATATGGTCGTTTTGGTGGAAAACGATGTGCTTTTTCTTCGTCGAATAGGGAAAGGAATTGGTGATATTGGCGAGGTACAAGATCTAGAAGTGGCTTAGCAGCTTCAAATCCTTTTCGAGCTTGTTGTGCAAGCTGAGTCGAGATGTTGACGCGGTTGAGCTGTATGGATCCTGTATCCCAGTCGATTTTTGGCTTATATTTCTTGAACCATGGTAGGCCAAGAATAAATTCTTCTTTTCCAAGAGTGGTAACATAGAATCGCATAGCATATTGTTGATTTCCAAGTTTGACTTGAAGAGGTGCATAGGAGGTGATACGTCCGGCATTGTTGAGTGTTCCATCAACGTTCTTGGGTCGCAGTGGATGTCGTAATTTGATTGTTTTTAGGTGGAGTTTTTCTACGAGTTTTCGGTCGATGAATAAACCTTCGGCTCCGGTGTCTAGAAGTGCAGTCGCTTTGTGGATTTTATTGTTATAGCTGAAGGTAATCGGAATTCGTAAGGCATGATTGTCGTTAATAGAGTTGATGAGCAGCCGAATATTCAACGAGAGAGATGGCTGCGGAAGCTCTTCGTCGTTTAAAAATTTGCTTCCTCGACTCTATCAAAGACTTGATTGACTGTGTCATCGTCAAGACCAATGAGAAGTTGTTGAATTTGGGCAGCGCGATCTTCGGTTGAAAGCGGTTCTTGTTTGTCATCTTCGTTTTCGGGTTCCGAGTATTCGTCTTGATCATCCGTGGCTGTGATCTGACGGATGACTTTGGCTTTATGTGCGCGTGAGTTCGGCCACCGAGATCTGTTGTTGCGTTTGGGGTGTGGCTGAGGACATTTAGCGGTACGATGTCCTGGTTTGTGACAATTGAAACAGAGGTTGTCTTTCATGTGTCGCTGGTATTCTTCCGTTGATAAACGCGCAAGGAATAAATGGTTGACTGCTGAATCGACAAGCTGATCTATGTCATTGAGAGAGTTATCGGAGGGCTCTTCTTCAATGTACGCTTCGTTGGTTATGGCACGGATTTGTCGGTTGGCCTGGCGTGTAGGTCGTCGAGTAGATTGGTATTCGTTCGATCTGGGGTGTCTATTCATTGCGCGACCAATCTTATAGCCAGTGTCCAGTTTGGTGGCGAGATAGTACCATCCGTCCATTGTAGTGGGTTGTGGATGACACGCCAGTAACTTTTGTAGGAGGTTGTTATTGAGTCCTTTCCAATATTGGTTACGTTGGGCAATGTATCCAGTAATTCGAGCGCGTTGTATTAGTGGTTTAAACGCAAGATTGTACGCTTCGATAGATCCCGTTTGACGAAGGTCATCCAATTCTAGTTGAGCTTGGACAGTGAGTTCCGATGATACAAAGGTTCGTTCGAATTCCTGAATAAACTCCTCAAAAGTATCCGTTTCGAGTCGGACCAGATGCGACATATTGAGTGGCGAATGGTATGGATCCTGGTTCTGAGCAGTGGGAAATTATGAATCCGATGCATCGATAATCCGTGTTATATTGTTGTGCGTTGAGTCGTAGGAAGACGTTGCATTGCATGAGAAATCGATCAACATCCTTTTGAGTTCCGGTGAAGGGCTTGATTTTCATCGGA
Organism: Trichaptum abietinum; assembly: GCA_910574555.1. NCBI lineage: Eukaryota > Fungi > Basidiomycota > Agaricomycetes > Hymenochaetales > Trichaptaceae > Trichaptum > Trichaptum abietinum. Next base: position 1,367,709 of record CAJTBE010000007.1, read on the forward strand.
ATAAAAGCTTGATTGACGTTATTTGGTTCGTCATCATCTCCTCCAACTGGTCCTCCAGGTCCTCCAGGTCCTCCAGGTCCTCCTCCTTCTCCTCCTGGTGGGTTTCCTCCAGGTCCTCCAGGTCCTCCAGGTCCTCCTCCTCCTCCTCCTGGTGGGTTTCCTTCAGGTGGTCCGTCATCTCGTCCACGATTTCTTGCTGGTCCCCACATTCTTCCTCCTTGTCCAAAGCCATGCCAGGCACTAATACTTTCTTCTCCAGGCGGGGGGCGAAAGAATGAGGCGTCTGTGACTGTAATAGTTTGTGTACCAGCCATTGTATTTCTTGATAGTGGTTCGATGTGAGGGCGAGTGTATGTGAGAGAGGGTTTTGGTTTTATGGGAGGTAGGTTAAGATTGTTTGTTGGTCGAGTAGGAGTTTTTTCTGCAAAAGAGTAGTGGGAGGTTCCTGATATAGAAGACTGTTGTGATACTGGTCGTTTAAACGGTTCTTCAAAGAGGTCTTTAGGTGGATCCTGAGGGGCTGGGGTAGGCGATTCAGTAGATGCTTCGCGAAGTGGTGAGGGTTCACGGCTCGGTATTGGTTCACGAGGGGGTGGTGTTGGTTGACGGGTAAGTTCAGGGTGTCGGCGGTAATATTCGTCTTTTAACTCCCTCCAGTTGGGTGTTGAAATTTCGTATGCTTCTCTTGGGTCCCAACCTAGGGGTACAGTAGTCCACTCGTCGTTGATAGGGTTCCACACCCAAGGTGTCTCTGAGAGGGTTCCGTCACTATTTTGAAAGTGAAAGAGTTGAGTTTCTTCGTTGAAGGTGAGGGTTGTAGGAAATGGTGGTGGGGGTGGTTCGAGATTATCAAATTCTCCTGCTAAAGATCGGCTGGCAAGGTCTTCCCAGTTAGGTGTATTGGCGATGAAGAAGGCTCGTCCTGCTGTTGCTGATTTTGCTGCAATAGGCGTCCACCTACGTACAGATAGGTCGTAGGACCAAGGTCGTTTCCCTACTTCTCCTTCGAAGGTGAGGTAAAAGAATTGTGTCTCTCTGTTGAAGTGTAGGTTTCGATGTGGTGGTGGTGCTTTAACAACGCTGGTGTACGTTGGCTCGGATGTCTGACTGGTAGAAGCGGTGGGAACAACAGGTGTTTGCGTAGTTGGGGTTCGACTTGGTTTAGTTGATGATGATGGTATAGCAGGTGTTTGAGTATTCTGACGCGAGGAAGACTTGCTTTTGCCTTTATCTGCCGTGGTGACTAATCGGTTCCGGAATGATATCCGTAACTGTCTGAGTCGTCGTAGTAAGAGTTGAGAGTATGAGCAGTAACGTGGTCTTCAGGTATTTCGATGGGTGGTGCTAGGTAGTGATGAACGGTGTTATTGGGTGTGGGTTGATGGTGTTGACAGGTGCACTGAAAGATGTAGTGGTTGACGTCGTCGCTGAGATTTGCCCAACAGAAATGTCTTGCTACAAGACGTGTGGTTTCTGCTTCGCTTCGATGTAATGTTTCTCCGTGGTTATCGAAATGTATGTGACCAATAAAGAAACGACGTAGGTAAGTGTCTCTAGGGATGAATAAGCGTGTATGATGCCACAAGAGTCCGTATTTGTATATCCAAGGTTGTTGTTGATCTCGAGTGTATTGTGCGTATTCAACAGCTGAAATCCAATCACGATATCGTTCGTCCAAGAGTGTTCGGATTCGATTTAGGATGTCGTCGAACTCTTCGGCAAATGCGAGGAATCGGTTTCGGATGAGGTCTCTGGTAGAGTAGATAGGATCGTCAAGGGCTGGAAGGGATAGGATGTCAGCCACGATGGCGGTACGGTGTAGTGTATCCTTAGAAGTCGACGGTCACTTCCACAGATGTGGATTATGCGGACTTTGTTGGGGGCGAAGTTTTCGAGGTAGAAGAATGCGTCTGGGTTGGTGTGGTAGAGGATGAAAGTGTCACTGTGGTTGACAATGGGACTTGCAGTTCGAGTGATTGTCCAAACAGTATCGTCGCAGTATTGGGTGAAAATGTATGAATCGTATTGATAGCAATTGGTGACTGAGTATCGGATTTCGTATATGGGGCGTCCTAGGTTGTCACGTTGATTGGTGTTGGTCTGGTTAAGAATCTGAACTCCGTTTGGGATTAGGTTTGCCGTGGTGAATAACTATCGGTGTTTAACAGCTTGTCTGTTCTTCGATTTTTGGATCGGTCTCCCTTCGATTTCTGGATCGGTATCCCTTCGCTTCAAGCGGCACGTCTGCAATTTGGTGCTCGGTGTCCAATAGGCGTCCCAAAGACTAGGCTAGCAGCTTTATGCCTTCTTTGCAGGTACTGAGTCCTCTTCCTGTGTGCACAGCTACGGTCCCGTTGTATATGACAGAAGTTGGTTCCTGTTCTTCGTAACGCTACTGTCCGGGGTTTTAATCAACCAATGAGCTGGAGCGGTTTTCTTAATCTTCGGATCGCGACTCTCGAAGTTTTCCTTGGCCTCCCTCTTGCAATCGATGAGCACCTTGCTACACTGAAGGGATTACCTCGAGCGGTAGTTCTTCTGGACTAGATAGGTTTACAACTGGTTAGTAGTACGTGGAGCTAAGGCTCAACACTGTAGTCGTAAAGACGGATGTCTTCGACGGTAGATAAGTTCGATCTAATTGTTACGTCTCAACTTACGGTCTCGTATAGTTGGGTTTCGCAACGTTGGTTGCTAAGACTAATAGCGGAGCTAGGGCTCAACACTTAGAGTCTTTAAGTATGGACAAAGGCCTACGATGTGGAGTAAAGATAAAGCAGATGTATAGTGTGACTAGAGACGGGGGGGGGTTTGACAAAGGAGATCGAACTTAGGGTTCGATCATGCTAAGTACAGGGGTTTATATACTATAGCTGCGGAGCGGAGATACATCTGATGAACAATAAGCAGAGAACAATAGGTCCGTAGACAATAGGCTACTAATAATAGTGTGGGAGCGGGGCAGAGGGTTAGGGCGAAGGGTTACATGTGGGGCTCCGGGATTGGACGATAAGAAACAAGGATGACTGAGCAAAGACAAGAATAGCAACAGATAGGGCAAAGGGTGCGGAGTCGCGGGAGTCCGTCGGAACAAAAGGGGGCCGCTGACATAGTTAGAATTTGTAACATCTCAAGTAGACGGGTACCATCGCTTGCCAGTGCCAGTGGAAGACTGGCATGATTTGGATTCAGAACTTGAAGAAAAAAACCCAGACCACCCAAGTCGCTCATACCACACACAGGACACTACACACTTCCGTGGTAGATCCACTCGGGCCGACTCGGAAAGCACTCGCAGTCTGAGACGCAGGTCGCGCGAGGTTTCAATCGACAACTTGAACATGGAATGCCAGAGTCGTCACTATACTACTACTAGTGTACTACGTGATAGTAGTATTGGGCTTAGCCAAACTGTTCGCAACACTGGCAGTGGTAGCCAAGGTTCAGTCAACAAGCGCTCAAGCTTCCTCCCCAACTTGAAGTCGTTGGATCAGCGTGACAATCGTCATCTGCACCCACTATCGCACGAGGAAATGCCACGAACTTTCTCAAGTTACAAGGGCTTGTCGTCATCCCACTCAGCTCCTTCAAGTCAGCGATCCGACAACGTCGCGAGAGTGCGAGATCAGTCAACGAGTTCCTTGAACAGCCCGAGGGGTAAGGTGTCAGGAGCGCGGAACTTGTCGCGCGACCCAGTGGAATTCAATCTAAATAATGCGGAGGGCCCAAGGAAGGAACCTATCTGAGAGGTTAAAGCTGAGATCAACGAGACAAATTCGAGTCCTTCAGGTGTGCATTATTTTCAATTGATAAGTAGAAATGATTATCGATTAACGCAAACGATAAGCCTTTATCGCCAGGGAAACTCTGACGAAAAACATATGTCGGCAAAAGGAAACACTCAGGTCTTTATCTTCTGAAACAAATGACCACGTCGAGGCAATACAGAATAACCACTATGAAAGCGTATCGGATCGTGCTAGGACGGAAGAGAAAGTCGAGCAAGAGGAGGGGCAGGATGCATCAATTGTGCAGTCGGAAGACGTCGATCTTCGTGCAGCGGTGGCAGCTCTGAAAAGCGAGATGATGGAAATGAAGAAGGCGTACCTTGCGAAGTTTGAAGAAATTACGAGCCTTAAACAGTCTTTCAATAAACAGGAAGAGCTCGTCGAAGAACTCTTCGAAACAGTCGATCTATTATGTGAAAGTGTCGTTGGGGTTCGTAACAGTCATACTCATCAACATTGATGTTCTACATTTGACTGCCTTTCTTTAGAATCAAGTGGCGAAGGATGCGGTGACTTTACGGTCTTTCCTGGAGGACCTTCAACGCTACGTAGTTCACGGCTCATTTTTCCTTCTCCGTTTCTCGAAGACTGAGAGGGAAAAAATGCCATCAATTTCGAGGCCAGCGGAAGCTAGAATGGTCAAGTTTCAATAAAGAAATGAAGGAGATCTTCCTGAAGTATCATGGTACACCTCGAGGTATAGAAGGATACTCCCAACTGTATCAAAAGAGGTCTCCGTTGGGAGAAGCTTTATACCCAGGGGACGGAAAGACGCCTAGTCGAAAAGCATCACCTCTGCCAAGGCAACAGGTGCAGACGCATCTGTATTATACTGGAGACAGACTCGAGTTCGACGTTTACAAGCTTGGGATATTCTATTTCTTCATTCCCTTGTTCCTAGCCCACTATGTTGCCTATAGGAACCATATCGAACTTCTGGAGGAGATGATTCACGCGTTTCGCGACAAACTGCCCGATGCCGTCGAGAAGGAACGAAGGGGATTGGGAGGATCACACAATTATCAGACAGCTGCGCAACAAGCACGCATTGATCTTACCAGCAATGTGGATATCACCCAGATGGGTATACTCGGTGGCCCTCTGTAGGGGCAATTGGCTTGGACAGTTTACTGAAATTGGTGAAAGACGACGTAACGACACGGCGGGAGAACAGCAAGACTGTTGATGATGAACTTCAAAACGCAATTGCTATTTTTGAAGGCAGCGGTCTGCTTACGTCCAGCGACCTGGCGAACGATTTGGAACCCACTGTATTATCCTTCCGACATAGACGTATGGTTGCATATGAAAGGCACCGTACACGATTGAATCAAAGTATTGCTTCGGCAAACCCACGAAATGTGGAACAAGGACCTGATACCCATTCCTCTAGCCACGCGGGTGAACGTCGCAAGCTTGACTCTTTGGATTCCCCGAACGATGAGGATGAGCCTCAAAAGAAACGTACCCGCAACTCCGACAATCAAGTGATCCCCACCGAACCGCAAACGACGAAATTTTTTTCCCAGGCTCTAGAGAAGGCGGCAAAAACGCAGAGTGTTCTAATTCACGGATATACGACAGTGAAAAGATGGCTCGCGGTAGTCACCAACGATGAAATATTTAAGCACGTCGTAACCGGGAAATCTGTCATGGGTGAAGCACTGAATGCAATCGCGCATGAGAGAGAGAGGAGTGTCGAGAAGATTTACGAATCCGCTACAAGGCTGTCAAGTCTGTTCGCTTCGGACGCCGAAGGTTCCAATGGGAAACCCCTTTCAGAAACCGAGAAAGCGAAGTATACGGACGCGTTTCAGGAAGTGGTCGCGAGTGTTTACGAGGTCAGCGGTGATTTGTTGGGACCAGATTTACCTCTTCCGTCAAATAATAGGCGGTTGAAAGTTGCGGAGTTCATCTTACGCGCGAGGGCTCGGACAGGGGAAGAGCAATTGAAATCGATATTTGGATGCGCTGAATTTGCCCATCTGGATTTGGCATAGCAGGGAAACGTAGGGATATCGGGTCTTGAGCCAGACTGTACTACTAACCAGATGTGCGTACTAGTAGAGCCAAACTAGTACTCATCACAAAACCTAAATTGCATTAAATAAATAGCTCCATTTTTTTGCATACTATTGACACTCATGCCAGTGGCACAAATACAACTTGAATCGTACTACCAGAACAGAATAAAAGAAGTAGCATAGGAAGTGAAGAAGTCGCGCTACATTAGTAGCAGTGCGCTAACGAGAGCTGGAGTAACCACCATCATGATGCGACCGCCATACTAGTATCTCGAGAAGCGCCCGCAATATGGTGTAATCGTGACAACGTTCAGGATCGTCCTCAGACCCGACACAAATCAAGAAAGCGTATTCTACGAAACTGTCAATTCGCTGTTCTGTTGAAATTAGGTCGCTCCCGTGGTAGTGGTCGACATCGCGGAGACAATTATTAACTTCTATCAATTTCTTCCCGAGGATAGTTTCGTCTTCCGCACTAAACACGTCGTCGTCGACAATCTTCCCCATGGTAGCAGCTAGAGACTCCATTTGCGACTTGACGGAGTCATCCCCGTGTTTAATTGACCTGCGCCGATAGAGACTCATCATGGCATCATGTGAGAGCAGCAAGTCCAAAAGCGCATCATCAACAAGGATGTTCAAGCATTTCCGGATGATATTGAACTTTTTCAGGAGTTTCGAATGTTCATTGTGTAAAATAGCCTCGTCCCAATCACTTGAACCTACATTCATGATAGCACGCTCGACCGCTCCACTGACAACCTCAATGAGCGATTGATAAGTTTTGGTCTGTGCGTTCGTTGAAGTGGCACCGTACATCAAGCGCCGACCCGAATTGAAAGACATAAGAACGATCGGGTGATGATGTTGCGACGTCCTCGTCGCCTTTGAGCCGACTCTCCATGAAGATCAACCATTCCTTGCACTCGTTGTATCCCCATATAAACAGAGGGACGAAGAGCCTGAACATCTGCTTCAGGTCCTCATTTCCTCGATGTGCCACTTCGTTGGGCCGCAAACCGGGGGGAACCCAGTGAGGTACAAAAAAATTGGTGATCGTTTTCCAGTCGGAAGCTGGTATCTCTGTGGAAGGAGATTCCAGGCCTGAAACCGAGTCCGTCGCGAACTCGCGAAAGACTGAACAGCCTTGGCACTCGACAGGAATGCCATCTTTGTTGTCTTCAACCGCGACGTATTTATGGTAATGTTTGTTTAAGCGAACGAGGAACGTATCCCAGATGATGCCACCGTTGAGACGATTGATGGGTATGGTTGAAAACCTGGTATTGGGGAACAGAGATGCAAAAGCAGTTGCCACAGTAAGCCTGAGTTTGCCCACAGCGTCCCGAAGTTCCAGGTGCACCACCTGTATCACAAGTAGCAAATTAGTACTTGATTGTTACAATGCCAAGTTCAAGTTGGCAACTTGAATGTATTTGCCACTTACTGATACCCGATCCTGATATTGAGCCCGGTCTGAGTGTGTGTGTGAGAGAGAGAGAGAGCTCGGAAGCCGACTTGAAGTTGCTACGTTCAGCGTACCATGCCTACTAGTACCAGAGCCAGGGCCAGTGGCGGCTTCCTCCCTGGGCAGTGTCTGAGGATGATTCGGAACCGGAGTGGCCACTTCAACAAGTTCACTGGCGGGTCGACGCTTGAGCAGCGCTAGCTCTTCGGCTTGTGTAATGACCAAATTCCTGAGCTCCATCCTTGCACTTCTGTCTCGATCCATCGCACGTCTCATCTGCTTGTCATAGTATGCGTAGCGGTCATTCATACTTGTGGCCAATTGGGAGAAGGTTTTGGCCAGACGAAGAGCAACTGCATATTCCTTCGTCTGAATGGTGTACCCATAGCGTTTGTAATGATCTGCTCCACGCTCGATTAATGAACTCAGATCCTTCAATACTTCGTCGTTGAAAAGCGGGTTATGTTTAGTTAAGGGTGATTTATAGTCTGCTACTGCCAAGATAAGCTGGTTTATCACCAACAACTTGCATGTTTATAATTCATACCTTGTAACGGATCCTCGGCCCACTCAGACTCCGAGTATGCTACCGAGTCCGAGTCGTATTCACTGGCAATGCCCGTGCTTGAGTTGTAGTTGTAGTCGTCGTCGTCACTTGATAATGTCATCTTCGGATTCACAGATGAAAGCAGTAGACTGAGTGCAGATTATGAGCTCGAATCTTCCTAATGTTGAGCGAAATCCACTGGTAGAAGTAAACTGACGTTCAATTTGTTTGTTGAACTCAGGCTTCAGCGCGGGGGGGTGGGGGGAGATTGCCACAGCATGATACAACTTTAAGTCAAACGACTCCGACTCGGATTCGGTCTCTCACTGCACTCACTGGCAGGCTCAGGTGCAGTGCCGCCGTCACGCAAGCTGCGGTGCACCGGCACGCCGGCCGGGTGCCAGCGACTCGGATGATGATGATCATGATGTGACTGCCCGGTGAATTCAACAAGTTGCAGTTTTCACTGGCTCGGAGTGCCAGTGGGGCGTGTTACTTCAAGTTCAAGTCAGGACTAATTCCCGCTGCCGGTGGCAAGTGCGTGCTGCTACTGATGACTTCCCGTAAGGATTTAGAAACGACGTTCTCGTCCTAAACTTGAATGGCACGGAGCCAAACTTTCGGTCTTGGTTGGGCAGTCCTAAACTTCAGGGATCCGGCAGACTCGGAGGGGGGAGGGTTCAAGTTCAAGTTGTAAGGTAAATTTTACCGCGGGAAACTCTCGGCAGAGCTTCATGAAATTTCTGATCGCAGCACCCACTGCAGGAAGATGTCGCAAACTTGAAGGTTGGCTTACGGTTTAGAAAACCTTCCCTAAATGCTTGCCGAGCGGAGTTTCAAGGGTTTAGGATAGGATTTGTCGTCCTAAACGGCAAGCATTCAACTCGAAGTTTACTAAAGTAGGGAGGGTTTTGCGACGTCTTCGCGCATGCCCTGCGACTCAGATCAGAAGTTTCAAGAACTTGAAGTTCTGCCGAGAGTTTCCCGCGGTAACTCAGGCTTGCAGTGAAGCGAGGGTCCGAGTCAGGGCAGTGCATCATCATGATCTACTAGTAGTAGAACGACTAGTTTGAGCATCTAGCCGACCCCTCCGAGTCCCCACCTCCACTGACACTGGCAGTGCCAGATCCTTCAAGTTAAAGTTAAGGACTGCCCGACCAAGATTTAGGACGAAATGTCGTCCTAAATCCTTACGGGAAGCCACTACTATTGAGCTTATCATGATCATGATCATGATACCGGTAGCAATAGTAGTGGCCTGCCAGCAACTCGCAATGTGAACTTTGAAAGATCTAACCTACTAATAGTCGGTTTGACTCGCTTCTGGCTCCGAGACGGAGCTCCGCTACCTAACTTGAAGTTGATGATCAAATCAACTTGAAGTCATCATTACTACTAGTAGGTAGTAAAGCTGAAGTACCGGGCACCGGTGATTAATAGAAGTTCAGAACTCCTTCATTTACGTTCAGAACCCCTTCAATGAAGTTCTAGTTCAACCAGCGCTGGCATCACTCCAAGATATGAACTTCGATATTCCCGCCTCCAGTCTTCACTTGCTCACTGACAGCCCGAGTAACAGATGATGACTCCGAGTCCTCGGAGCCTGAGTGCCGGTGGCAGGCTGAGGCTGTGCCACGCTGCAGTTACTGTTACTCATAAACCTATTACTAGTAGTAGTACTACTAGTAGTAGTAGTAGTAGTATTACTAATACTAGTACTAATAGTACACCGTGACTCAGGCTGTGACTTATAGTATTCGAGGCGCCGCTTCAACTTCAAGTTCAAGTTGAAGCTGTACTAGGAAATTGAAGAAGCCTGCCTTGTTCAGCGACTCGGAGTCACCGTCCCCCTCAGGCTTCTTCTGTAGTCAGGCTAGATCTGGCACTGGCAGTGATCGGAGAACTTGAACTTGAACGTGGTACTCGCACACATTCTAGGTCCCTATAAGAAGCTCAAGTAAAGAACGTACGCAGTTTGTTTCTCTCTCAGCTTGGCATTGACGCTGACGACTAGCACATCTACAACTCAAATCTGTTGATACCATGCGTCAGTCTTCGAATCTGAATCCAAACAAGCGGAATAGTAGCAGCGGGATACCGGTTCGGCGTATGCATATCATCTCATAATCTATCATCATGCAAAACACTAATCTACATATTTTATAAGCTCTGTCGTACAGCCAGGTTGCCGCTGGCAGTGGCAGTGGCAACACTACTCCGACCACGAGATCCGGCGTCGGAAACGTCCCCTCCGTTCGGAAACGTACGCATATTTTATCCCATAGTCTGTTGTCATGCAAAACACTGATTTACATATTTTGCAAACAGCGAGCGACCATCACCAGGCTACCGGCCTGCGAACAGCGAGCGACACCCCGCCCCAGGCCACCGTCCCGCAAACAGCGAGCGACGCCCCGTCCCAGGCTACAGCGAGCGGCGCCCCGACCCCGACCTACTTATGTACGCATACCATTCCAGAGTTTGTTGTCATGCAAAACACTGATTTGTATATCTTACAAATAGCTGCACTCTACTCCGAGAAGTTGCTACCACCACCACCAGATTACAAAGCTGCGTTTCAGTCAACCTTGGACACGATCAGCTCTACATCGTCCGGGGCTAGCAAGAGCGGCACCAGCATGTCTGGCTCACTACCATCAGCAAACACAACAATGGACTCCGTGTCCGATTCAAAACTTGAGTCGTCGGAGTCGTCGGACTCTCAGAAAAAGGATATCAACGAAGAACTCATCTCAGGGTTTATGGAGTTCCTGGGTACTCTCAATAAAGCCGCTCTGCAGGACAAGGAGTCCAGGGTCCTTGGTCATCTCTGTCATAAACTGGAACAATCGTTCCGAAAGCATATTGGGGACTTGCCAGCGCAGAAGGACAATACCGGAAAAAATGTCGTAGGAGACGTAGGAGCGTCGAATCGCTCGAATGAAGAACAAGAGATTATTGACGGCTCAAAGCTCTTCGCTATCCAGAAGCGAGAACAGAAGCTTATCGGCCGTTATGGTCGCGTGGTCGTGGAGAACACAGCAGCCGTGCTTCAAACGCACAAAACTGAAAAGATGTGGGCGGCTCAAAAGGCCATGAGTACTGCGATACAGAGATTGCAAACGGATAACAATACCATTCGTTCGTCAATGTATGAAAGCGAGACATTGACACGCGACGAAATCGAAGCAAAATTCAATACCCTATTACATCTGCATCTCCAGTCCGCAGCTATGCTAAACTTAGCAATAGCCGCTATCGACGGTGTGAGAGTACGACTTAAATACACAGCTATGCCTCAATTTGCTTACGCCCTTCACTCACTACTAGTCGTTGACCGCTAAAGCTGCAGTCTGCATGCGAAGGCTCTTTGAGGATGCAAGGACTATCGTGTACGTGAGCTTAGAGGCTTTGTTTCCTGGGTCCGAGGATCTGCTGTGTCTCACTCAAGCCCCTTTCGATGTCTCAGCACAAGGTCAGTTGAAGACCGAGTCCATTGTCAAAGTATTGAAGCAACTCTTCAATGACTACCACAATCCAAGTTCGCCAAGGTTCCTCTTCAACGACCTCGTAGAAGGCGAGGTGAACAAGACAGTGGCGCAATTGGCCGCTACTCGAGCAGACATTCAGTATAAACGGGCAGGGACTCTGCGCGAGGTGTTTCTCTTTCTCCTTCCCAGGGTGGAGTTAGTCCAGCTATTCTACCATTACCTGTTTGTCGCGCTAGATGACCTTGTGCGGCGCTTCGAGCACCGCTTGAAGAATGCAACACCGGCTGAAGACCCTCAGACACAGGTTGAAGACCCTCAGACATCGGTTATCACAGAGCACTTGGAGAAATTGGAGTCGTTGAGGAAGGTTTCGGATGTGCCGAAACTTGCGTTCCTATTCCAGAGGCGGTTCAAGGATATGATCTCTGAAAACTATAATGGTCCTCTTCATATCCCCTTCAGAGATGTCGTCTACACTCCACCCTCAAAGTCGACCGGCTCAAAGTCGACCGGCTCAAAGTCGACCAGCTCAAAGTCGACCGGCTCGGACTTGAAGTTGCCAGTGCCGTTTGCGGATTCGCACGATCCCAAATACTTGAAAGGAGAAGTTATAGACGTCGACGAAAAGCCGATGAACGCACTCCCGTATGCCAGGAACTCCCCAAATTCTACTGAAGTGACGGTAAAAGTGGTCGACGACGCCCTCCAGTTCTGGGATAAAACGTTCTCAGCGAAAGCGCGCGAATTACTCGAGAAGGACGAACAGGCGAAGGCCTTGAACTACTGTCGTTCCCTTTTTCCAGCGGTAGACGATGCAAATACGCGAAAGCTGAGTAAGCTGCGAAGGCACGCCTCCACGCTCGTGAAAACGCTAATGCTCTGCGTTACCTCATCGAACTCATCGACAAGGATCTCCTGGATGACGTTCTTAATGAGACACCGCTCCGGGTCCTGCTGAACCAACATTCGCATGAACGCATACATCAAACGGGTAAAGTTGACGTGGAATTGCTCATTAAGGACAGCCCGAGACTTCTCGGCGTGGACTGGGGTGAAGGTGAACAAGAACGGGTCATCCAGCTCAATGATTTACTTGGGGAAACTTTGCCCTATGGGCACGAGTACCACAGTAACACTGAGGTAAAATTCCCAACGTCCCTTGCTCAACTTAGCGCCACGCAGGAGGGGATCGGGAAGCCTAAGGAGCCCAAGCACGGTACTAGTAGTGGGCAGACCGCCGCCACCCTAAATATTCGGGTATTGAAAACGGGTCTGGAGGAACTCAAACACTGTGTCAAGACTTGCATGTAGTTTGTGGGGATTTCTATGATCGGTGTATACCAGTGATGGTACGCCTCTTTTCGTTGACGCTATTGCCTTTCTCCATTCAAGTTCTGACATTCGTCCTTAGGCTGCCGATTTGCGAGTATTCATTCCTTTTTTCAATGTCGTTTATGTACACAACTTGAACGTGAAGCGCAGTGTTATTAATATCATGTTTGCTTGCACAATTTTTAATAGATATTCAGCTCATTCTTGGTGCTTCCTCTTCCCTCTCTTCCTCCTCCTCCCCCTCCTCCTCTCCCCTTCCATGGTCTGACAATGCTAGGACGCGCGTCCTTCGTTGTCAAGACCGAGGAGCCTCAAGATCCGTAGCTTAAAGTGAGTGTATTCATACACTTTTGGGAGGAATGTCTAGCTGACTCAATATCAACGCACCCTTTACTATTGTCGTGCTCGTGAAGTCGCGATGATATTAGATTTAAGGTGAGTCTACCCGCACATATGTTTAACGAACATATACTGACAGACGGAACTAGATAAAAGACACAAGATTTGCTGTTGACCGGTCGGACTTGAGGGCTGGTTTGCACTTGGTATGAGGCTAGAGGCGCGCCATTAGCGGAGGACGGACGGGGCATTTTCTTTTCATATAATGTATCTCGTATTAGCAAAACAATTAACTATGTTATGCAAAACCAAAAAACCTGCGCGAATGTGTGAAGAAGAAGACAAAGTCAAAAACATGGCAAGAGAGTCATCAACAGTCCTATAGTCGACTCAACATTGAGGATATAATCAGAAACTTCCATAAATGGTACATGTGAGGTGATTGTGCCTCGATCGAGATTGATCGCATAATTAGACTTTTGACTTATTTGAAATGTCAGACTGTTCCAGCGCAGTTGATTGAATGTTAGACACATTATCTACCTTCCTGAGTATCTGTTTAGACCGGAGTTGAGAGAGTGTTAGACACAAAAGTCACCGTTGAATTGATACATCAGTCTACACATCATAAGTCTACATGAAAGGTGCTTTTTGCACGTTAACTCAAAGGCTCGGGGCCGTTTTTTTAACTTGTACAATACAACATAAGCTCTGAGACCCTACTTCCTCACTTTCAATTTCTTCAAGACCTTCACGGCGTGCGACTGATGCGGTCTCCCATGTTTATCCCAGACAGTAGTAGTCAATGTTAAGGTACGCATCTGTATAATTTGAGCTTAATTGGCGAGACAAGATCAAGTACAAGCAAGACAACACGCACATTTATGTCGTCCATCTCATCCGAGCTTGGCAAATGTACGGAACCAACATGGGCATGTTTGTCGTAGAGCCTGAATAAAATATGATTCTGTTTATCCGATTTAGACTTGTGTGGACCATTGCTGGACAGATTATGAGTCGAATTTATTAACTATATACTAGAGGAATCACGTACCATATCTTGATAGCGTCAAACTTCGTTCCGACGCGTTTAAGTCCTAGACCAGCTTCCATGCAAACTTGCTCGAGTTTGGCCTTCTTATCCGGATTACTGTTGTACATGTTCTTGTCGCTGAACGTCAAAGTAAAGGTCTTCGAAGACATAGAGGTATCTGCGCTAGTCTTAGAGGAGGAGGTCAAGGCAATGGGACGCTGCTAGTCGTAGAGGAGGAGGTCAAGGCAATGGGACGCTGCTAGTCGTAGAGGAGGAGGTCAAGGCAATGGGACGCTGCTAGTCTTAGAGGAGGAGGTCAAGGCAATGGTACGGACGCTGCTAGTCTTAGAGGAGGAGGTCAAGGCAATGGTACGGACGCTGCTAGTCTTAGAGGAGGAGGTCAAGGCAATGGTACGGACGCTGCAGTTGCGTGCACAGCTTGATATGGGCGTCTATAGAATAGATTGACTATTTTCGTATTTCCTTGCATATTATAGTGTACACGGCCTACATATGAAGAACAAGACAAAGACATAGCAAGAGGATCGACGACAGTCCTATAGCCGACTCAATATTAAGGATCAGGACTTAAGAAGCAAATAGAGCTGAACTAGCTGCTTCATTAGCTGCTCTAAGCTTCGCAGTCTTACCTTTGAATCGATTGAGAGACTTCTCCCAATGAGTGGCTGTTTTTGCGTCGAATGACCGTGACTTGATCCCATCGAGACGTTTTCGGTACCAAGTCTCGCAGCCCGACGACCAATATTCGACATGATAGCCACTCTGCGTCCATGTGTGACGTTGAGGCCACCATGATAAGTCCGTGTTGGCAATGTTACCTGACGTTAGATATGAATAAGGATGAAATTCGTTATGAAGTAAAGCTTTCACCTGTCCAGATCTTATATAACCCAACAATAACTCCAAGATCTTCCTGAGTTAGATATGTCGGCTCCATATCCATGTCTTCGGGGGTAAAATAAGTCTCGACCTCAGTTGACTGGTCCATCTCGAATAGAGCGTCGAGTGTCAGTCTCCAAATAAGGCCCCCCTGCATGAGAGCTGCTCGTGCCACCGTACGATCCGACAACAAGTAATTACGGCGCTTGACATAATCTTGATAGTCGATCCAGTCGGGCTTGAAGTTTTTTGAACGGAAACCGAGCCCGTGGCGAACTGCCTCCTTATTTTCAAACGGATTCATGCCTTCAACCAATCCGCCAAGATGAAAACGAGATCCCTGACGGCAGAAGTGCGACGCAAGTGTAAAAACTGAATCGTCTTTGAATCTGATTCGGTGTACCTGAGCCACGTAAGACGCAGAAGGAACATAGATACGCAGCGAGGGATTGCTTGAGTGCATCAAGGAAATAACTCCATCCAACATTCGGTCTTTTGTCCATGCGATTTCATGCCAGTTGAATCTATTATAGTTTTCCGAACTGCCTAGATCATACAAGTCTGCCGGTACCTTTTGATATCCTTCGAGGAGATACGTAATAAAATGGAGAGCCTGTGGTACCATCTGGGTGGGCATTCTTAGATCTGTTTTGACGAGATATTGTGCAAGTTGTTTGGGCGTTATTGGGTTTGAAGGTGGTTCGTATCTGGCGCCAGTAGCGTTAATATATCCGTATATTGTATTCAAGACATATTCTGTACTGGGTATTTGAACGTCAGTAGTGACTGGGTCTTTTGGGACGAATGCTTGCGCCAGCATCGACTGCGTCACTGCACCAATGTCCCCAGATGGGGTTATATTGCCGAAGAAAATTGTTGCTTCTGATTCTTGAGGTGATTCGTCTACAAAGTCTACTGAAGATGTTGCCTGTAGCTCAGAGCATAGATCCCACTTGTTGTGCATACTATTATAACGTATTTGGTGAATGCAATACCTCTTCCATACGCTGCGAACTTCATAGCTCGGTAAATGTGTGCGCACGTAGCTGCGTGCTGACAGACGAGAAGGCATCCAGTGGAAAAATAGCGCGTCCTCCGGCATGAGACGCTCGAAATCTGGATTTGCGAGGAAGTGCGATGCTTCCAACGCGTGTACATTACGACGTATTCCATCCGCTTGAGACTCGTTTTTCAGAAGGCGTGCCAGCTGTCTATCTTGACGGGCAAAAAAACTCTCGACCGTGTCTGAAAGTCGTTGACGTGTCCTTGGATTTTTGTCCGTCGATATGCGAGGCGTCGGAACATGGCTGGGGATATTATCGTATTCTTCTCGACTGAACCTCAAATAGTCTGGGATTGATTTACTTCTGAAGACATTTTCTGGCAGGATGACGTAGACTGGGACGTGGTAGTGGATCAGAGATTGCAGTATATGCCCAGCATTGAATTTTGACCAATGGATATAAGTACCGACGGCAGAGACATTGCACGAACGTATGAATGCTCGCAGAATTCATTCATCCATACGTAGTCGATGTTATACTTGTCTGCCAAGTTCGTAACCCACGAGGGGGTCGCTCCATCCTGAGGTTGATGTTTCGAGAGCACCTCGATACCTGCGATCGCGTAATTCAGATAAGCCATCAAAGGTATGAAGGCATTTCTGGAGTTTGCTATTCGACGCATGGCAAGCTCCTCCGTAGGATGCTCTGTCAGGTAACCCCACATGCGAGGTGGGTTGAATCTTTCCATGCTTAGTGGATGAGGGGCCTTGCTGAGGGACAAAATTCCCTCCGCTATCTGTTCAATAGTCCACTCCAGGTCTGCCCACTTTTTTTGAAGGTCCAGCTCCAAAGAGTAGTAACCTCCGCTCGTCACCAGAGGGAAGAACCGATCATTCGAACCCGCCAAGCAGCCAAATATCTCGCCAGACCAGTCCGCATATCTGGCACAGAATCCCATGAATGGGTATTGATCTGAGAACTGCTGCGCCGCATTAAAGCAGTGTTCAGGGTACTTGAACTTGCTTGAGTTTTTTGGCGGATTCGGGGGCGCCGGCGCGTTGAATGAAACGACAACGTCCCTCCCAAGTTTGTAGAGTTTTCGGGTGAGGAGGCTCCTCTGATAGAGCTGATTAAAGATTCAGTATTGCTAGCCAGACGAAAGAGCCAATGTCTTACTGTCGACATTAGAAGTAATTTGAGTGTTGCGCAATGATCAAGCGTGACTGTTAAGAGGACAGGAGGACAGACAGTGTGACGTGGGCGACGTGGGTACTATCTGCCAGCGATTGACCTTGGTTGGACATCGTGTCTCATCCGCAAGCTTCCTTTGTACAACTATAGATAGCGTTTGGGTATAAATATGTAGAGTTTAGGTCGTCAATGGTCCTTTTTTTGAACTTGAGACTTGACTGGCATTATAATTGATTATTGATCTCATCCTCTCAATAATGCAATGGCTGACACGTATCCGACTTATATCTCTATTGTAATTGGGCTATATGCCTTTCAAATGATTATATGACAGTCTCGGTGCCAAGTCCGAGTTTGAGTCCGAGTCCGAGTCCGAGTCCGAGTCCAAGTCCGAGTCCGAGCCTGAGTTCAAGGCCGGACACCGGACCTGAGTGAGCTTGAAGGCTGGCCCAGCACTGGTGAGTAGCACTCAGGCTGTCCGGCCGGCGTGACAGCGGTACTTCAGGTTCAAATTCAAGTTCAAGTTCAAGTTGGAGCCTCAGGCTGAGTCGGAGTTGGAGTTGGGGTCGGAGTTCAACTTGACTCGTCATCACTGTTCAAGTTCAAGTTGGAAGTATTAGTAATAGAATATTGCTGAATTTCACTAAGTCCCTTCAACGGCACAGTCACATCCTCCACTTCTTACACTTCCCCAGCTCTTTCCCAAGACCACTGTGTGGCATGAACAACCCCCGGAATGTCACCTCATATTGGCTCGCGAGACACCCTCATACCCCTAGTTGAATGTGAGACACCTCAGACAGTGAAAAACAAGATGACGCAAGACGAACATCCATCCACGAGACAAGCTGCCAGCTTCTCTTGGCCAAGCTCTAGCAAGTCGTCAGAAGGTAGCGTGAATCTAGTTAGGCGGCTCAAGATTCAGACCTAATACCTCCGGTAGTAACGTTTAGGAGCGCAGCAAAAGAATCAACTGTGCGCACTTCCTCCACCTGCGCAGCGGAACTACTTGAATTCGTCCCCTGCCTTCGGAGTCGGGCTTGTACCGCAGCAAACCGGTTATCCCGGTCCATCACTTGCGCCATTGGTGCCGCAGAAGACTGGTTACATTGACATGCACTGGCGATGATGTCGAGCTCATCCATGCCGGCCAATCCTTCGGTACCGAAGCAAGGTAGAACACTGCAGTTCGTTGGAGGTTATCGGGGGGTTTTGTTCAGAGTGGCCTTGAGAAGAATGATCTTGCAAAAGATTGGTATGTTAATGTTCTCGCAAACCTGATCTTTCACTGAATATTTGTTTTTAGGGCCCTTGCTGATCGGGATAACAAGGGTAAACTGAATCTAGCTGAGTTTCATGTTGCTATGGGTTTCATTTATCGCAGCAAGTCTCCTTGATAATTATATATGTATACAATTGATATTAACGACCTTTTCAAGAATTGACTGTCATGGAGATTCCGGATGAACTTCCTCAAGAACTAGTGCCTCCTTCAGCTCGTGATCGTGACACATCCGTCAGCTTACTCAAGGACATCCCGAAGCACGACAACTCGCGGCCGAGCTCTGCGGGAAGCGGTGATGCGATTTCGCGTTCAAAGGTCCGATCTTTCAATGACGCTTCGGTGCTGAGTGTAGGTGGAAGAAAAGATGCAACAGTCTACAAGTACACCGAGAATGACGATGGCGATTCATATTACAAGAGTCGCCGAAGGCTTGTTGACCGACGTGATGTGCGTGTTGGAAATGAGTCCTCTTCGCAGGATCTTGAGAGCATGAAACGCCAGCTTGAAGGAGCTGCTCGGGCTTTGGAGCGTGCTACAGACGAAAGCTCTCAGAGAACAAGGGAAGACGAGGAGCTTGAGCGTGAGATGGAAGACCTCAGATACAGAGCGAAGCGAATCCAGGAAGGCCTTAGGTACGTCAGCCGTGGACCAAGGAGCACCGCGAAGGATGAGGAGAGGCGGAAACTAGAGCGTGACTTATTGCACCTCATGCACGAGAGGATCCCGGAAGTACAGAAGAAGATGGAAGATCGGGAGCGTAGGCGCGAACGGGAGAAGAGGGAGTGGACGAAAGAACGGGATAGGCGGAATGAGCGCTTCGGGCGGTACGACGAGAGAAGCTATGACAGGGAACGTGACTATGGGCGGCATGATTGCGACAGGGACCGCGAGAGAGAGCGGAGTCGTGATAGGGATAGGGTCTACGACAGAGACAGGGATTTATGACAGGGATTGGCCTTATTCTCGCAATCGCGAACGCGGCCGTTCTTGGGACAGGGAGAAAGATCGTGAGCACGAACGTGAACGTGAACGCGACCGCGACCGCCCTCGCAGCCCGCCTGCCGCAGCTCGTTCTCCGCCGCCTCCACCACCAACCCTTGTGGCTCCTCCGGCACCTGCTGTACCCAAGCCCGGAGCGTTAAGCGTATATCAGGGAGCAGGCTCAACTGCAAGAACGTATGCGCGCGTTAGGTGTCATTACACCTTCGCCAAAGTCGCCCGCGGTGGATACTTCTGTGGAAACGTGACTGGCACAATATAAGGAGGCGGAAGAAAAGGCGCACCGGCGAAAAGGATGCGGAAGAGCGCGAACGGCTGAGGAGGGCGATATTGGAAAGCGAGCGTGCGCTAAAGGATGGTAGATCTGTTACACCGGCACCTCCCACCCCGACAACCACCTCCTCAGCTGCACCTCCAGCACCAACACCCACTGCTAGTGCTGTGAGGCCGCCTCCGCCTCCTGCGCCGAAGAGAGCGCCAGCACCGCCGCCTCCAAAGACACGTGGGGCTGCTACACCACCGGTGTCCTCAGCCTCGTCAGTCGCGACTATTCGTGCGCCTGTCCCGCCTCCAGCGCCACCTGTTGTCACACCGGCACCTCCCCCTTCTCCTCCAGCTCCTCCAGCAGAGCCCGAAGAAGAATGAGGAACGCATGCTGAGGGAGCGTGAGGAGCGGCTGCGGAAGCAGCGTGAAGCTCGGGCAGAGCGGCTTCGCCAACTTGAGTGTGAGGAAGAAGAGGCACGTCGCCAGGATGAAGATTTTGACAGACTTCAGGAGGAAAGGTTGGCAGCCGCAAGAAGTCCCGCTGCAAGTGCACCATCCAGTGCAGTAACCCCTACCCCTCCCGCACCCGCACCCGCATCTGCACCTCCTCCACCCGTGCCTCCAGTAGCACCCTCTTTGCCAAACCTAGTCCCGAGTTAACAAGCATCGGGCCGCAGGTGGTGAACTTCAATGAGCATGCGAGGGAAAGAAATAAGTGCGACTTTTGAAGTCACTGGAATAATAAGGATGGACAGTTTATACGAAATGCACAAGGCAAATGTGCTTACTTCGCTCAGGTGATAGCAAAAGGCACGAACATCCTTATCAGCGAAGGCGAGAGGAAAACAGCACGCAATTTACAGTACTGACGTACTGACGTACTGGTGTACTGATTTGTACTTACTATGACATTTGAATTGTACATGCTTTGTACTTAGTCTTTACTTATGCTTGACTGACCTCCTGATGTACTGACGTACTGAGTGTGTCCTGAAAATCTGCTTATTTCAGTGTGTTCAGGCCATCAGTTGATTTCAGACAGGCATAGCAACACATCAGCAGATTTCAGACAGGCATGGCAACGCTTCAGTCCATTTAAGGCAGCGTCAGGACGCGTCAGTCGCCGTAAGCAAAAAGTAGTTTCCCTGATGCAGTGCCAGCGATAGTGACTCAATGACAGCAGCAGCCTCGGAGTCACAGACATTGTGTCATGGTCACTGACTTGGAGATCCGGCCCGAAACTTGGCAGTACATTCTAAATTTGATTTCATATTACACAACAAAACAACAAAACAGACAACAGCAACGTAACAGCAATATGCAAGTTTAGGGAGACAGCCTTCAAACCGTGTCCGAAATCAAGAAATACTTCCTCCCCTATATATTTAATCCTATGCAATGAAAGACTTGTAGGTAAGTAGATTATCAGTAGCGATTTCTGGTGTTTCCAACTGCCCCGGCCGAGAAGTTTCCTGCAACTTTACGCATGAGGAATTCACCATAGATGACTGGCGCGTATCGCCTCTCGACACTCATAGGCGTGTGCACATGATGTGAATGTGGCAGAATATGTGAATTCCCGTGCCTCAGGGGCGACGAAGCGGAGAGTCTCCGGGCATCGAACGAACTTGGCGGGCTTGTGCGCGGAGTAGACACCCTCGTATCTCCGCCGTCTTCTGACACACCGGAAGAATAAGATGCCGTTGACGTCGATGAGTGCAAGACGGTAGACGACGGTGAGACGTGTAGAAGCTCCTCCAGTCGTTGCGCGAGGGTCTCTGCAGGCTCTCCCGGTCGCATAGTAGTTGGGTCTTCGTGACAATGAGGTGTGAGAACCGGAGGTGTATGGGGAACATAGGCATATGCAGGTTGAATGGAGTCCTTCTGCAGGCGGAGTGCAGCTGTCAACGGTGCGACTTGAGCTGTAAAGTTAGGCTCAAAGAAGAAAGGAATCCTGAAAAAGTTCAGACTAATTATTCCCGTCAATTGGATGTCACTGAAACTTACGACACGCTAGTGAAGAAAAAATAGTACTTGAGTTTTTCACCAACACCAGAAGATCAAGGCGACGAACCGATAGTCTGAGCCTCGGTGAATAACCCGATGTAATGTACTTTTGTACAGGCCATTCGTCCAGATTTCCCACACTAAATTAGCAATATTGAGCATGTCGACCTATATTTGCAAGGAAAAATACTTACTTTCGCCAATATTGCACACCACACACCCCGGCATAGGGTCCGCATTGATCCATACCCCGTCCTCCTCGTTCGGAAGTTCATCTGCATTTCCGGTATCCTTGTCTTTCATTGCCACCTCAGATGCTGATCCAGGCTGCGCGAAGTCAGAAAATTCATCAGGCTTGATTTCTGTCTTGAGTCCACTGGATATAAACTCGCTCGCTGCACTAGGAGCAAGGCCAGCTGTAGATTTGGCCGGCAATGGAGATGTAGCTGCATCATCGAGTAAACCGGGTTGCGGTAGAAATACTTGAAGCGCATTAGGTGTAGGGTCAGCGTACAGGAATCTGTTAAAAACATATTGAGATCAAGAATATTACAATAAGTGGCCTAGCAGCTGACGTTAGGCAACCATAGTCCCTACAAGATAGAGGTTTTAAGCTAACGAAGTCAAATATGGATCATCAGCAAAACTCACGTATGAGCACCGCAGGAGTAGCCATCGTAGTTGTTTGGTAAAGGAGGGTAACCTATGATACATTTTTAAGTACGGAGTTATTAGCTCCTAGGATTTGTGCCTTCACCTATTATACGCATAACCCAGAAGCTATCATCAACCTTTCCTTTGAGCTCCTCCCATTCTTTCCTTGTCATACCGAGGCCGACGGACATTCTACAATGATGAATTGTGTCAATAATGACAATCTCTTCCTAGGTAAGTAGCCAAATGTATGCACGTACGCCTCCATAACAATCATACCCAGGCCCTTCATTTTCTCCACCCACTGACTATATTTTGCTTTGAAGCCTGAAACAGCGTCATCAGATGGCCACTGGTTCTCTCCCCAGAGAGGTTTGGTCTTGTCTGGTTCAGAAACGGGCGCATAGAAGTCAAGGCCTTCATGGTTGTCAGCCTTGCCGTTAGTGACATTCTCTTTAAGCCTCTGGTATCCTAAGAGAAGTATCTGTCAGGGAGACTTAAATTTCATCACTATCTTTCTTACCTCTTGCACCATCTTGGTTCGCTAATGCAAGTTCGTCTTTCTTCTCCTGTGGCAGTGCGAAGAACTCCCTTGCTAGCTGTGCGAGCTCATCCATCTCTTCCTGGCTCGCATAAGAAGAGATATCAAGATAGAAGAAGCCGTATGTTAAGCATGCTGCATGTAACGCAGCAGAGGTGGATTGCCGACCGCCGTTGTGCCCTCGATAGTGTTCCTCTGCAGGGTGGACCCAGGGTCCGATGTCGATGATAGGCAGTGAGCGCAACCTAAGGGACTGTGGCTTAGGGCTAGAGGGGGCCATCACGACTATCCTAGCCGTCAGAGAATGTATGAGCCCGGTTGATGAAGGAGATAGAGGTAAGTGTATAGTACTATGTCATGTCAGGCGTCACGGCGATCTAGGCTCTCAGGCTGAGGCTGAACTCGAAATTACTACTATTTTAAGATTCGGCGTGCCTCGAGTGTCTATTTAGAGCACATTAAAGATAAGATAAGTAATCCGAAGGATGGTCACAAAAGACTCTTCTTGGAATCTCAAGGCTAGCCTCGTGACCAGGCCAGGCTACTTTTTATAAGGCAAGCCGAGCTTGCGAGGCGTAGCCGGCCTGGTTTCTGAGGGTTTCGATTTAAAGAATCTCTCGGGGAGTTTGAAATTAATCCATATGTAGTAGCAATTTGGTCGGTGTCATAGTTTTCCAAAAATAAACCTTAATGTCGTCATGTATATGTAGTAAAAAAAACCAGCTTAACGTTGGTGGTCACTTGTGTCATTTCGAAGTTGGCCGCGGAAAGTATGTCATTACTTTTTATTTTTGACTTAGTCATTAAATAAACGGGTGTTTTACTAAATTTGTATTATAATTCAAACTCCCTGAGAGTTTCTTTAAATTCAAACCCTTAGAAACCAGACCGCTATGCTTCAGCAAGCTTCGCTTGCCTTAATTGAAGCAGCGGTCTGGTTACGAGACTATCTCAAGGCTGCAAGACAGATTTTGGAAACCCGCATATATTAGGAGTCTTAGCTCCATAATCTACAAAATGCATATTGAAGTTGAGACCTTACGCCCATATAGTGCGAGAAACCCCCTTCTAACGTTGAGAAGACAAAGCGCAGCGATGCATTCAATGAAGCAGATCGAGTCTTCAAGTTCAGCGAGGGCAGCTCTTCGATGTTCGTACATGTACAAATACATGTGTGTAAGGAGAACATCTCGAACATTGAGATGAGGTCAACTATTACATGCATTTGCGTGTGGCGCAGTTTGATCGCGGTAAAATTGGGGTCAGCGCGAGTCAAATATGAGAGACAAAGACGGGAAGGACGATTGTTAGCAATGGGTAGGGTTGAAGGTTCAACGGGGGCTGGAGGTGTGTAAGAAGGAAGGAAGCATGCCCGAGTCCATTCAGATGAAAGTCGAGATTGGCAAACATCTGCGCTTCAGGTCACAGGTATGCCCCAAGAGCCTTAAAGCTATTGAAGGTATTAAGCCAACCAAGGGACAGTTGCACCCTGCATGAGCGAGGTCAACAGAAAGTGCTAAGGGTGCACCTCAGCGTTCTGAATAGATTGTCCGGCCAGGATTCGAAGTATTTGGCAATAATGCACCTCGATAGTCCACACCAGCACCGCCCACATGATTGCCGCGAGTATTTTGGTTACTATTCAAGCTGGGCGCACCGGACGATCTTGTCCTCGGCGACGGCGGGGGAGGGAGTGGAACACGCGTCCAGAGAGGAGCGTCCGCTACGCCTGGAGGTGCAAACATGAGCCCGTTTGCATTTTTGGATGAGTTTCCGTTAGTCTTGTAATGTGATGGTGGACCGAGGGGGAGCACACCATTCAATGTCCCATTTGCCTCTGGAGTTTGTTCCGACGCAGCGACCGAGGAACGGGGTCGGATCTTGATTTTCATTCCTCCGCCCGACCCATTCGCGCCCGAAGACGCAGATCGAGAAACTGCAGTTGAAGACCGTGCTCGCGCTGAAGCACTCGCTCCATTGACTTCACTAATGCGCGCTTTCTTGCTCTTCTGGCGCGGAAGAGAGGAGCTAACACTCTCGTCACCATGGAAGTTTGCATACGCGTTCGCGTGTCCATTAGGTTGTTTCGACGACGAGCTTCTCCCGTTGGCAGCTGGTACTTTTGCTTTGCCTTTGCCCTTCGCTATGCTAGCGGAAGCACTTGGTTCGGGAGTATGGGCAATCGAAGGACTTTCTTCGGGGTTCATTCCTGCAGGACCCACACCGCTTAGCACGACCTTTTTTGCTCGTTCGGCCATGGCAAGTTTCACTGACATTGGTCGGGGAATCGTATCTGACTTACTGTCAGAAGCTGAGCTGTACCACAGCAGATTAAAAGACATACCTTCTAGGAAATTGAACTCTTCGAAGTAATGCGCGGAATCCGCTGGAAAGACATTAGTTGAAACAAACACACTTTTTGAGACATTACTTACCGACATCTTTGTATGTCGTTATTGCGCGGCTCTCAACCTTTGAACGAGTATGTGCAGTCTTTGATAACCGACGGATGAAATGCTCCTGATGCGAAAAGGGTTAATAGAGTAACATAAAGAATACGCAGCTTACTACACACTGTGGCACACAGGACAAGGTGGATAGCTTCTTTCGATAATGTACCACTATCCGCTATACAGTATATGCGAGTTTAGAATAGATTTAGTAAGGGCATAGCTCAGCAACTTACGATCATTATGCAGAATTGACTCCATACGAGCAAATGGAATGTGCGGATTATCTTTCGCAGCGGGCTTCTCTTGCCCGTGTCCTTTTGCAGGTTTCTTTCCACCGGCTTTCGAGGAGGTGGTTGTGGAAGAGATGGTCTCCCATTGTGGATGCAAATCCAATGACAGGACACGCTCGGAATGCGGATGCTGATGTTGGATGGGCGTCGCAGACTCCAAAGCCATCGTTTCCGACTCTGATTCAAGCTCGTCGACCTCTTCCTCTTCACGTTGTTTGCCTTTCGAATTCATTGAGTTGGACCAAAGCTTGCCCTTGCTGTGGGCTCGATGGAACATGGTTGCCTGGAGCAAAGATGGACTGCACCACAGGTTCCGCCACGCGTTTCAACCAAACGAACGAGTCACGACGCGACGTTTATGATAGGAGAGCTAGAGGAGGTCCAAGCGGGCGTTGCAATGCGAAATGTGTGTCGGACGTCGTGAATGAATATGAGGAGGTATGGGGATGATGGGAGGAACCAAGGTTGAACCGGCTTTGTGACGGGCGGTGCGCGGAAGGTTCAGGCGGTTTTGTCCACAAACGCTGGGTTAGGTTGCCCTGCCCTTCTCACCCGTGCGTGCAACCATCTTCGAGCCCACCACCATTCCTTCGCTATCCATTTGTAGCCACCAATGCAAGCCAGCTTGTTCACTCCCATTAAAAGCAATTACAGATAGCTGTTCCGGAAAATAGATGCAGATAATCTATGCATTGAGAGCTTTTGGGCGACTTATTAGGCCAACACTTCGTGATGATGTCGGGTAGTACGAGGAGCAGCACAGAAACGTGACGCGTACAGCTGCAAACGTCCACCATATTTCTTCGTTTTCTTTTGTACCACGATTGCCGGTAAGTCAGCTCCGCCTTTCTGCATTGTATATCACTGGTTATAAAGATTGCAAAGCGTTGACCAACTTTTTTGAGATGCATACTTGCGCAGTGGTTCCAAATCGGAAGCCCTCACCGATTATATTACGTAACATAAAACCCTTCGAGTTTCAAGTTGGACGAAAAGTTATAGCCGCAGCTCTCAAACTCGTTTCTATTTCACTATCATGATGCCCTGTAGTCGCTCGGAGTGAGTGAGAACTGTGGGATTAGCCGTCCTATATGTGCTCTAGCTGCGTGTATACAAGGGATGTACCCGCCACTATGTCCCCTGACTATTGTTTAATAAATATAAGGTGCGTTGCTAGTTCTGATCGTCATTCTTTTTACATATGTACTCAACATACACGTCAGTGAAATGAGGTACAGCAATATCCGGTAGTAGTAACACTTGCAGTAAGTTGAGCCATCCTCTTGCTAATCTTGCATCGCAAAAACTAAGCCTTGTGGATTTGAGGCTACGTAGTATCCATGACAGTTATAGTATCATTAAGGGAAGCCACAATACCGGTAATGTATCTGTCTTCTGTTCACTAGATAATTCCTGTCATTGATTCAATAAGTATTGCTATATCCCAATTGAAGTAGGAATTAATGCCATGCAATGTCGGATTGTTCTCTCAACGAGATAGAGCTCACATTTACACCCGTCTATTTTGATTGGCTCTATCTTCTTATAGTTTCTTCAGCCCCTCATGCACAATAAGTGACGCCGCTTATAAACTAGCCACTCCTTCGAAAACTCGATTAACGCCAGTCACTACAGCCATGCAACTACTCAAATCCTCTGCTATTTCTAACAAGTGACATAAAACTCGTAAGCCCCCTCAACCCTCCCCCTCCCCCTCCCCCTCCCCTTGGGACGATTGAAGAAGGCTGGGAGTTCTAATCCCAATTCTTAATTCACAGGTGCGCAGTCCGCCTCGATGCAGCGAGACACCCTGTAAAGCATTGTTAAATTCACATTTATTCAGAGAGGGGGATGAAGCGACCCACTCAAATGTCCAAGAAGGACCGTTAGTGCTTTCCCAGAGCCACCCGGTGAACACGTCTGTGTTAGGAGGCAGGCACGAGTTAATCAAAGCTGGGAAAGCTCCATTATCCGCCTATTAGGATCAAGTCATTATCAATTCCACACGAAATCGGAAGAGGGTACTCACAATCCGAGAAGCACACATCGATATCTCAGTCGTGCCAGTGTTTGTGACGTTGAACTTGCAGTTCCCGCCTGGGAGGTTGAACGACTCCCAAGAACCGGCCGGGATGGAGAACGATTCATCGCTTCGTCATCTTTGAGTCAGCCCTTCCCCGACAATAGTGACATCTGTGGCACTCACTCGTTGGCAAATCCATTGGCCAGGGTCTGGCAGTCGTCGATGGTCGGGGCAACGCTTTCGGCGACGATGCAGAAGCCCTCCGCTACCGATGATAAGTTGATAACATGTCAGTGATCTTAGAAGCCTTCTTCGGTGACAATCGAACCAACCTTCGCTGAAGCAGACATCAGATCCTTGACGGCGCTCTAGCCCTGCGCTGCGCACGACGTTTCCGCGCCTCGTTACGATCGCTGCATTGCTGCCGACAATGCAAGCAAGAGCGACGAGGGAAAGCTTAGCGATGAACTGCATGGTACTTGAGTGGTTTGTATCGGGTGGTTCTCTGGAGACTACTGTGTTTCTGAGATGTCGATCTTAGCTCACTGGCTTGGTCCTTTTATACGCTTTCGCCAGACTCTTTGCCTTTGAGACACGCTGCAGACCATACTACTGTCTGGTGCCTTGCTCAAACTCTGGCAGTCAAACGCGGAACTCGTCGAACTTGCAACGCTCTCTTTCACCGTACAGTTCGCATGCGATCCTATCCATGTTCATTCCGGCGCTATCGGATATATGATGGGAAACGACAAAGCAACTTTCAATTGCCCAGTTATCTGTCCATTATACAAATTTCCCTCTTTCGGTCTCTAGAGGGAAGTAATTTTCGAGAGGTTCGGCAATCCGAGCCCACCGGGGACACCAGCACTCACGATACAATGTCTGTCTTGAGGTTCTGATGTAGACGAACGACAATCCTGTCAATCCGACCCTTGAACTCATCGTCAATGCCACAATGAAATGTATGCTTTGACGTCTTCAGGAGAGCCGCAAGTCGGACAGAAGCGAAACCTGGGTCCGAGAAGCATATGAAAGCGGAATGAGACACTTTGCTACAAGACCATCAGACTGAAAAATACTATGGAACAATTCGAAGTGTTGTACCCTTTCCATGCCATAAGAACGGTAGCAAGCGTGTACCAGTAGGACTCCAATAGGTATCAGAAAAATGCAATTAGTGCTTACCACCCGAAGTATGTACATGTGTACAATATATCCATTTTCATGCGGTGGTCTAATGCATGAATTTTATCTTCAAGTCGTGCATCTCAGATAGTCTGAAGTCTCTTACTCCTTTTTACTGGCCTATAAATCTTATATATGATGTCAGGTTTGCGAGGGGAGCAAACTCTACCGCTTTGCTCCTAGGGCAAGACTTCAAACCTTCTACGCATGCACCGAAAGATT
Organism: Trichaptum abietinum; assembly: GCA_910574555.1. NCBI lineage: Eukaryota > Fungi > Basidiomycota > Agaricomycetes > Hymenochaetales > Trichaptaceae > Trichaptum > Trichaptum abietinum. The sequence goes on from CAJTBE010000007.1 coordinate 1,396,750, forward strand.
ATTCAATCACTGAACGAAATCCATTGTAGAGTTTTGAATTATGCAGATATTAAGATTGCCCAGTAATTGGAATCACATAGGTCTGCTGTCACGAGTATCAGATATCGTATACAATTCTCTAGCACTTTCAAGCTGAAATTCGAAAACGTTGTTAGTGATGTTCGCTTTTGGTATTAGGCCAAATTTGTGGGGTGAAGTGCACGAATTCGGAAGTGGTCGACCATGCTCCAGACTGCGGAAGTTCCGAGTGACCGAAGCATCACCAGAATCAGAGATCAAGAGTAGTTACAGAGGGCAAACAAGGTCGTAGCATGCCTAACAATCAGAATGCACAGGAAAGCCTTCAGAGGAAAGCCTAGATAAATATGAATGGTGCGGAGAATGCGGAGGTTAACCAAGGAAACGAGTATAAATGGACAATGATGAAAAATTCGTGTTCGTGAAGTTGCTGTGTTACTAGGATAATATACAGAGGGTCCTCAGAGGCGATGAGTACGAATGAAGGTTCATGAAAGTAGCTTAACTTGTACACAGCGTGGTAGAAGGGCAAGAAGAGATTCTGAGGCCTGGGGTTGTGTTGAGTCAAGTCTCACAACACCAACAAACAGTGCATAGCCCGTATAGCAATCAGCGACTAGGGATTTTAGGCTTCAGTTCTGTCTTCTCCACTCTTGACACCTTCGGCACACGACGCTGCACATCCTCAACAAACTCATCCCAGACCTTCTGTATTCACGACAAATAAGTTATCTTAGCGAACCGGAGTTGTTAGAACACAAGGACATCGCAGTCGGAACAAAAACTTCACTGGGGACTATCCACTCATTTAGGATCGTCAAGCCATGGTACGTCTTACGCGTCGCGGTGCTACCTACGGATATACGTGCAAAACTGACACAACTGTATGCGTTGTGTGTATAGGGTCAGACATTATCGTCACCAGGTTAGAGAAACGTTCGACCTGAGAGGAGTCGGGTCACACCGTTATGCGACCACCCGAGTGCTAATCGACCGCTTGTCCGCTTTCTAGACACTGAGAAACATACAAAATCAGGAGGAGATGGTCGCTTTCTTTATGGACTGTCGGAGATGCAAGGCTGGCGGATATGTGAGTGTTTCGTGCAAAGTTCTACCTACCAATCTTCCCGGGCGCCAGGACACATCGCCGAACATTCATTGCATGGAAGTAACAGAGGGCATCTCTAACGCCCTGACTGAGCGGCTTCTCGTCATAAGGATAATAAAGGCCGGTTGAATTGATCATATGCGCGCATTAAACAAGAGTTATTATTTCGATCTTCGGCTTCGCAGAATTCATGCCTGTGGCGAACGAATAATGTTAGATGTCATCCACTTTGGCTTCGACTGTACCGGCTTTCAATCGTTTCTCGTACTGCTGTGTGCGTTGCTCGAACTGATACTCAATATTTTGTTTTACAGCAATGGAAGATGCGCATACTATCGAGTTAACACTTTCTAATGACGGAGGAGAGAATGCATTCTTTGCTATTTATGATGGTCACGGTGGTGCGTTCTAATATCATAAAGAATTAGATTCATTATCTAATATCAGCTCTTCGAACTTTTAGGTAGCACAGTGGCGAAATACTCCGGCGAGCATGTCCATAAACGACTACTTACCGAGGTCGAGTACAGCGAGAAGGACTATAGTACCGCGCTCAAGAAAGCATTTTTGGGAACCGATGAAGACATTCAGAGCGGTGAGTTCTGGTTAGTATGCATTCCCCACCGTCTCTGCGGACTCAGCTTGTGTGTCGTTTTTGAAAGATCCAACATTTTCCAGGGATCCCTCTGGTTGTACCGCAGTTGCAGCGCTGGTGACACATGATCGCAAAATTTACGTTGTAAGTTCTCATCTTTCAAGCTTGAGAAGGAATTGGTAATCTGATGTGCACTCTAGGCAAACGCCGGTGATTCTAGGTCAGTGTTAAGTGTGAAAGGGGAGGTTAAGCCATTGAGTTTTGATCACAAGCCCTCAAATGAAAGTGAGTCTCCCTTGGAGTTTTTTGTATTACTCAGTCTGAGAGTATGTTGCTAGTTGAGGTGGAGCGTATCCGAAATGCCGGTGGATATATTGAATATGGTCGTGTTAATGGTGTGTAAAATTTAAGCTCTGAGTGTTACCATCGTTGATGAGTATACATTAGGAAATTTGGCTCTTTCCCGGGCTATTGGAGACTTCGTATTCAAAAAGAACAATTCACTGTCTCCTGAACAACAAATCATAACCGCTAACCCGGACGTAACTGAGCACCAAATGACAGATGATGACGAGTTCCTGGTACTCGCATGTGATGGTATATTGTTTCACAATTCTTTAAAAAGCCGTTCTGACGGCAGATTTTTAGGCATTTGGGATTGCCTAACATCTCAACAGGTCGTTGATATTATACGACTACAAATCTCTCAACGCAAAGAACTACCAGATATCTGCGAGTTCATTTGTGATCTTTGCCTCGCACCTGACACATCATCCGGTGCTGGTATTGGCTGTGACAATATGACGATCATGATTGTTGGGCTACTGAATGGGCGGACTAAGGAGCAGTGGTACGATTGGATTGCGGAACGCGTTGAGAAGCACATTGGCTACGATACGCCTATGGAAGTTCCCCAAATCTATGCGCCGAGTCGAGTGATGGCCTTCCAAGCACGTCGACAAGCATTTGATAATCGTAGAGAACCGGATCGTGGAGTGGACAATGGAGGCTTTGGGAGAGGGGGAGGGGCCTTTAGTTTTGCACGGACTTTGTTGGGTTCGGGAATCTCCTTCCACCCGAGCACAGGTATCACTGCGGATGATGGCACACTTATGTTCTCTGGCGATGATTCGGATGAGGACGATATCAACGAAAGCGAGGACGGAGATGTAGACTACGATATGGAGCGTCGTACTGTGCCTTCTCATGAGGCGTTCCTCGCTGCTCTGGGTATACGTCCACCGGGTGGTGATATCACACGTAATCTTAGGGCGCAACTCGACGATTTCGAGGATAACGACGCAGAAGGCGCGCGGATTAGTGATGGCGAGGACAGCGACACTACGCGGGAGCTCTTCCAATCGAAGGAGTCCGACGATGAGGATCAGTTGATGAGTGATCAGGACGACGAGGCGCAGCAGGCCTTTGGTGCGAGAGCTCAAAAGGCTGCAGAGGCGAGCGGTCTCGCGAAACCTCCGCCTATAACAATTGGCCGACTTGCAAACGGTACCCCAGTGTCAACTCAAGCAGGAGGTGAAACACCGCCCCCGCCAGCGCCGCTTCCTAATGGCAAAGTTAAACAATTAAACTCAACGCCAGGAGGGGATGAAGCATCGCCTGTTGTTAAAGCAGAGGGTTTACTCGATGCTAGTGAGGGCCCGCTAAAGGGTTGATCCAATGGGAAGTACTGTATGCGACTGTTCAATAACACATGTCTATAATTCGGGAAGAAGTACGTATTCCTCTCGCATTGATGTTTTTCTTATCGTCTGTTTGTATTTCGTTTTTCTTCATTTTCCTACCTGATGACTTGAGGTGTCTTGGTACTCACATGTGTTCATACCCGTTGTGATAGTGTCTCATTTCCTTCTTTTGTCTTTCATCCTCATATTTATTCTGCAAAGTTGCGTAGGAGGCTGTCAGCCGCGTTCTTTCAGGTGCTCTCATCTCTGTATCGTTCACAAGTACTCGTTCCGGACCGATGTTACAATCCGTTGTATACTTGAACAAATTTCTTGTATGTCTTACATCTTTGTGCGATACATTACGGGTGGAAAATAATTCAAACGCAAAGCAACGAACTCTGGAATTATAGGATGTTCTTCACGAGTACCAATTCTTGCTCGCACAAGCAACACAACAAGAAGCCCTGATCTGGTTTCCTCAATGCGCCAACGCCCAATAAAGCGCCCGACGTTCCGCCACTGATCCTCAAAATGGCTTGTTTCGCTGACTTTTCCGTCGTCCTCGCACCGCGATATATGTAAAGATTGCCACTCCCGAAACTTGACCCACTTTCAAATGCGAGGACGGCTTTTGTCGATGCATGGTGAGTGAAGCGTGTGTCTCTTTTCGATGCAAGCACGAACGCGAGTGCTGGATAAGTAGATGCGTGTTTCCAACCGGTCGGCGGTCCACCTTCCGAGACTGGAGGTAACACAAACAGCAAGCCATCGATGTCATTCCTGACGACCAAGGAAGTATCGTGTAGACCAGGAATCGGTGTGGATAAGAGATACGATGGGATACCCTCTTCTCCTGCCCAGCTCGGGGTCATCCCGTCCATGCCAATCCATGTAACCCAGAACTTCCTACCAACGTCAGCATCGACCGCTTCATCCAGTTCTCCTTCTGCTAGACTCGGCAATCCTCTCCCGAGCCCCAGGCCACTTGCATCATCGCCAGTCTGTAGAGCACTCGTGTACTTTTCCAACGCTTCCCTGATCTGATAGAGTTCGTTGGGGTCGATTGTCTCGGGTACTTCCACATCTGTCGGGTCCGTCACTTCGCTGGATGTTTTGTTCCCCACCGTCGAGAATACATGAGTCCAGCGCACGTCCTCGTGCGCTTTGTCTAAGTGCAGCGTCAACAACCCAAACCGCTTGTCAGCCTCACGATCCCAGGTCCAGAAGCTGGTGGAAGGGTTGATTGAATCCCACCACTGTTTAAGTGAAAGACGTGGAAGCTCCATGGTGAAGCCACCGAGAGGGAGCTCGTGCTTTATGAGCAGTGATACCGTCTTTGCATTGAGTGTAACATGGATTGCAGACTTCGGAACATTCGACGGAAGAGGAAATGCGACGGTGACAGAATCAGACGTCTGTGTCCAGGAGTAAGGAGGTGGCTTGGTGGGACCATCAGTGATTATCTCGTCTGCTCGCGGGATTGGTGCAATCTCTTCAAGCTTAGGTTCGTAGGAAGGCGGAGGTACTGTGTCCACCTGTCGGTACATTCCTCGACCTACAACGCAGAAAGATGAACGGGAATCATCGAAGCTTGCCCAGACAGGCACGTCTCCTCCCTTGCCATGCCAGAGAACGTCTAATGAGCCAGGGATTTCCGCACGTACGTTAAGAGGGACCAAAGCAATCCAGAGATCAAATTGTTCTGTGTGCTTGCCGAGCAGAATTGAGCCATCTGTATGCCGACTTGACAAAACACAGACGGCTGTTCCGTCCGAGGCCAACCGACTATAATGAATCTTGAATGGAACAACGTCACCTCCACTCGGTTTTTGTATGGAGTATGAAGCGACGATACGTTCCTCTGGTTCTTCAATTTTTATGTCCAAGACGTGGAGTAGACCGAAGCCATCAGAGATCAGCCATATTTGATTGGGAAGCGAGTATGCAGAGGGATACTCGTGATGTTGGTCGTAAGTCTGACTCTGCGAGTTAATTGTTCTCGGAATCTCGCAGATCTCTTCAAACCTAGGAGACTCGTCCTATACAGTTACATGAGAATGGTACGCGATGAATCGTAAACACTACGCACTGAATCCACAGTCACTCTGGTTACTTTCAAATCTTCATCTACATAAATCGCATAGTTTCCATCATACGAGATTGAGAGATGATTGTGCGTTATGCGCGATTGGACTTCTTCAAACGAGAGAGGCGTCTTAGTTCGCCCCGAGACAGTCGCTTGTGTTGGTTTCGAGCTGAGGCGGAACCGCCTCACGAAGTCATCTTGTTCGAGCGCAGAAAGCTTATATCCTTCAAAGTTGGGATTGAGAAGGCTTCTGTTGGACAAGAAATTGGCCATTCAAGTGTAAAATGAAGTGGACAATAAATGACGATACATGTTTACTGAAGTAACAGGCGAAGTTAGAGTCCGACCTAAAACAAGCAATTCCAAAGTAGTATCGAAACGCATTTAAATCCAACTAGACAAAATTACACGCATTCCTGATACAAGATGGAAATCGATACAAGAGTATTGAGAGCCGAAGAAACAATACCAAAACTACAACAGTCTAGGAACTTGAAGGTCTATCGGTGGCGTTTTCTTTCCCGGTTTACAGAATGAGAATGAGATGATGTCCGTGGCCCACAGGACCAATCGTCACGATTGGGGTTATCGTCCGCAGTACGAGGATTAGACAAGGATGAATGGGAAGGGTGGAAGTCGCTGGGAGGGCCAGGGGTGTGAGCCCTCATCGCACCTTTGTGATTTGGAGTGTCATTAGAGGAAGGGTAAGTGTTGTCATAACGGTTGTGACCATTGTGGCGATGCTTCAAGCCGTCGACAACCAGACCGACATCGTCGAGCTCCGACGACTCACGTGTATCGTCCTCAATATGAATAGCCTCTGGTGAAGAGAAAGAAACTCGACGCGACAAAGTCCTGGCTCTAAAGGATCGACTACGATCACGCATAGCTGACTTAGGGCGTCGCGGGGAACCCTTTTCCACAACTGACCTAGAGCGCCCACGCTCGTGAGATGGGTATTTAATAGGTGATGAAGAGGGTTGTTCAGAGTAGTCGGAGCCTACAGGGGACGATGTAGGAGGTGCTGTCGCGACGGATTGCGGAGTATAAAGGAGTTGGTGTCGAGGATGCTGGGGAGTACGCGGATGTTGAGGTGCGTTTGTTGACCAAGAAGATTGAGTCAAGGCCCCCAATTGTGAAAGAGGTGTTTGTCCATTACTTAGTGAGCCTCCCAGTAGTGCTGTAAGGTTCTGTAAGTTCTGTGCAATTTGAGCCAGGTGGAACTGAGCCTCTGGGGTCTGTAAATTAGTTGTCGATTGAGACGGTGTTTGTTGATATACGTTTGAGCTACTTTGCTCGCGCGCCCGGCTTTCTGCACGCGGTGTTTGAGCGTCATCAGAAGAGCTTGACTGATGATGTGAACGAGAGCGAGAATGAGAACGACTGCGATGAACGGGCGGAGAGGGAGAATCTGGTCTGTAAGAACTATCATCACGCCGACACTGTAAGTCTCGGAGTTGTGAGGCTTGCCGTGAGCTAGGGCCAGCTTCTTGTTCAACTGACGAACGCACGATTGAGGACAGCGACGCTTACGAAGAAAATAGTCGAACGTACCATATCGACTTTCATTCTCATGGAAGTAAAGACTTGGGGATGAATGGTTAGCCCTGTCCCGAACAGACGATCTAAACGGAGGGGGACTTGGGCTGATGGAGACAGAAAGAGATCGTTGGTGCTCGTAATCCTTGCGTACGACTTCTTCGGTCTCATATTCTTCTGCCTCCACAACATAAGGTGGCGTAGACTCTCGTCTTCGTTTTCTACTGGATGAATAGTATTCCACTGAATCGTATCTTCCGATTTCTTTCGGGGTATTTGAAGAAGAGTTAGCAAGTGAATGCTTCGCCGTTGTTGAGGGTGACGCATGTGAGACCTTTCGAGCGGACTTGACTTTGGGTAAGTCAACAGCCTTTTCCTTCCCCTTCCAGGTCGATTTATTCGATGATGATACCGCGAATGAGCCATCAGCATATTCATCCTTCCGAGTTGGTCGCCTACGCGTTTTTGGTATCAAATTTGGGGTCACCTTGAACTTCAAGGAAGGCACATCAATATACACCTCCGAAGAGGGCCTCGGCTTCCTTATTGAACTCACTGCATTCGATATCGAATTGCTCTCATCTTGAGGCTTGAATGTGAGCTTGGCTTCGTCCTGCGAATCATCCTGTACGGAGGGACTAGTTTCTGATGGAGGCGTGCTGGTTCTTTGTATGACCCTTTTCGGTGAAGCACTCTTTTGTCGCCGGCGCGAGTTGGAAGTTGCAACTCTTAGAATGTTCGACTTAGGGCCAAAAGATGATGAGCGAGGCGGCGTGTTGAGCTGAACGGGCTTTGAATCAACAGCTAGAGATGTAGATAATTCTTTCTCGGTCGTCTTCCGCTGCGCCCTAGTCTTCTGAGGGGGTTTACGGGAAGTTGCAGGTGTCCTTTCCGTCAATTGCTTTGTACTGGGGCGAGGCTTAGAGTCGGGCTTGTGAGTGGAAGGAAGGGATTGTCCATCGTTTTCAGTAGCAAAGTCCTCGTCCCCATCTTCGATTTCGATAACCTCCGGGTCCGCAAGTTCATATACGACAGTTCCTTCGTCCTGATCCCAACCGCCCAGTTCGTCGTCAGATTCGGCATATTCTTCCACAAGACTATTGACTTGTTCGTTAGAGTATTCCAGATCCTCCTTGTCATATTCTTCATCCGAATAACTATGGGCTCTCTCCTCTTCATTCTCATCAGAGTCTGCTGTACTGAGGTCGATAAAGTCGATTTCAGGAGAACCACTAAGGATAGATTCATTGCGTTCCATCGCTTCCGCGCGAAAGCGTTTACCATCTTCCTCGCCCCGCAGACTTAATTGGCAGTCCTCGTAAATTTCAAAATACTCTTCTTCGCGACCGCTCTCCTCCCATAGCCCCTGTTCTGTGTCGCCTTCATCTTCAATTTGTTCTCCTTGCATCTCAGAACCACCATCAATTTCGTACTCTTCTTCGTATTCAGCCTCGGATCGAGATGTTGTACTTCGTCGATCAGATTCCTCATCGATGTCTCCAAACATTTCCTTCCGACGCTGTTCAGCCTCCATGAACTCAGCCAGATCTGCGGCATCTGCAGGGTCGAGCTCCCTAACTGGTGGTAGCCTCAACTGCTGTCGCGCCAGTTCAAGGTCATCCTCTTCTCCATCCGTCTCGGAACGAGAGGCGGTCTCCGCGAATGCATCGAGTTCATCGGGTTCGTCTTCGGAAGCAATTTGCTGCCGTTCATTTTCGTGATCATCAGCAAAGCAGCCTATCTCCCAGACATTTTTTGAAGAGCGAAGAACGCCATAGTCCTTAATGATTGTTTCGTTTTCTAGGTCCACGATATCGTCTTCGTCAAGAGGTTTAGCATATTTCTCGGCTAATTGAGACCATACATGGAGCACTTTGAACGAGCTTGCTCGGCGAGCAGCATGTAGATCTTCCACTTGGTCCACAGCATGTTCAACGGAAAGCGCTGGAGACGGTAGAGAGAAAGAGGTTGGCCCGAGCGACCGGCTTCTCGGATTGGAAATCGAGCCTGAACTCATTAGAGCAGGTGTCTCCGAAGTCATCCTCTGCCTTTTTGTTGGTGATGGCCTGTCACTATTTCGACCGAGAGGTCTCTGGACAGGCGGTGATGCGGATGGTGTCAATAGCGGTAAACGCGGAGGAGGAGGTTTCATTGACAATGAGCGTGAAGGTGGCCGAGGCACATCCCTATTCGTTGCAGGTAACATATGGAGTAAAGCTTGAACTTCAGCTTCCAGGCCCGTCACCAATGAGTAGAAGATATTAGGGCACTTGCAGTAAAAGCCAAAGTTAATCTTGACGTAGCGGAGATCGCGCTGGATGTCGGGCGCGGTGGACAGCGCGGCGCGTCTCGCTGCTGGTGGCAGTGGCCTTACTATTCGTGAGAATATAACACCATAACTTGAACTTGTACCCACACAGACCAGATTAGATTTTTGGTTACATGACTCTACCACTTCGTTTTCCTTCCTCTTTACGCGTGCTTAGATCCAAGTTCAACTACATTAGACGCTATATTATGGCTTCAAGCTCTGTAATCTCACAGCTACCGTCTCCTCTGCGAGATCTTGTTGCCTCTGCTGCTCCCAAAGAGGAGGACTTTGGCACTTCCGACAAAGACAAGGCCGAGATATCCGATTGGATCTCGAAAGTTGCTCAAGGAGACATTGCGAAGCCAGACGCAGCGAAAGTGAGCTAGATTTATCATTAATACTGTCCAAGCTCCCTCACATATCCTCTAGGAACTAGATTCGACATTAGCACCGAGAACGTATCTCGTGAGCAATAACCTTACAGCTGCAGATGTTGCTCTGTACGGAGCCCTGCACCCTACCCTCGCGAGTCGGATTTTCATTAATGTAGTTTCACACTTGTTTTAATCTTCGTTTCTCAGTCCCAACTCCAGCCTCCACAGTACTATTCACATCCTGCACTCACTCGATACTTTGATCACATTCAAACTCGTTCTTCGGTTCGCAAAGCAGCGGATGCCCTTTCGCCTTCATTCCCACTGGTCACGTTTGACTTGGATAACATGCCGAAACTTGAGCGTAAGGCAGACCCTCCGAAAAAGAAGGAGAAGACGGCTAAGGCCGCTCCCCTGGAAGCTGTTGAACCCGGGGATAAGCCGGCAAAACAGTCCAAGCAACCGAAGGAAGTAGGTACCAAGGAGGGCGGTGACGCACAAAAGAAAGAGAAGAAGGAGAAAGCGCCTAAAGAGAAAAATGCAACTGGCGATGCCGCGTCGGGTAAGAAAGCAGCTGGTGGAGGGAAGAATGTCGCTGCTGAGGATGCTGGAGAACCCGTGCCATCCATGATTGACCTTCGGGTCGGGCACATTGTCGACAGTATGTGTTTACCAAATATTCTTGTGCTGCATACTTATGATCATATGAAGTTATGAAGCATCCTGATGCTGACGGTCTCTATGTTGAGGTACACTACTGCCCTATTGCCCAGAGCGTTGTATTTACGCTATATAACCGATCAGCAAATCGACTTCGGAGAGGAGACCGGCCCCAGAACTGTTGTCTCCGGTCTCGTTCACTATATTCCTATAGAGCAAATGCAAGACAAGTATCTTGTCGGAGTTGTAAGTCTTCGTACCTTTCCGATTCTTCATCTTGCTAATGAAAAGCCAAGTGCAACCTAAAACCTGCAAATATGCGAGGTGTCAAGAGCTTTGCTATGGTTCTATGCGTGGGTATGCACATCTTCAGACGTTAGACAGGAGCTCATGTGTTCCTTTCGTCATTCAGGCAACTTCAAAGGATGGTAAGGAGGCTGGAATTGAGCTCATCCAGCCTCCAGCAGGGTCAAAACCTGGTGACCGCGTGTACTTTGAAGGGGAGAAGTATGAAAGTGAGTATGCTTCTACATGATACATCAGCGTAAACACTGAATACGCGGCCCTTACGCAGAAGCGACACCGCTTTCCCAACTAAATCCAAAAAAGAAAATCTTCGAGACAGTTCAACCTGGTTAGTCTCTCATAACATTAATATCGCCTTGTGATGCGATCTGACCTTAACTCTCTCTGTGAAGGCTTCACAACGCTGGACAGTCTGGAGGCTGCGTGGGTTGACCCCGCGACAAAGAGCGTGCACAAGATAAGAACAGAGCGCGGTGTATGCGTTGCGCCAACGCTCGCGGGAGCTTCGTTGTCATGAATGGGTATTGTCAAACTTAGCGATAGATATCTTGTCTGATAATGTACGTTGCTATATGAAGTGGTTTCAATCATAAAGGTGAGATTTGTTAGGCCCAACTAGTATTGTACAGACGAATGACAAAAATCAACTTCAGAGTCAATTACTCGACATTAATATTGGTTGGACCAACGAAACTCCCTTAGATTGCTTTACGTTAGGATTCACTATCTCAGCTGAGTGAAGTTACCCACTTTGTGGACGCCCTCGTTCGTTTTGCCGTTGAAAGCGCTTTCGGCCACATCTAGTATGGCCGTTGGCTTAGCTCCATCCGTAGGCTCCTCCGGTGTAGGGGATCCATTGCGAGCAAACGAGACAGCGCTTTATCATTTTTTCTATGGGTTTCAGTGGTAGTTACATGATCGCAAACCTGACTAGACAGAAAAGCGGACTACGTGTAAAGCGTGCTTAGCTTGTCTGGTGATATATGGTGAGACGAGTGAAATATTGAGACCTTGTGATACTCTGCTGATAAAAAATTGTACAGATTGGCCTGATGTAATACTGCTGTTCGTCCGACAGAAATGGCATTCAGTTCATCACTGCATACATACGCAGCAAGTCATTCGTGTTCGCCTAGTTCAACCTATCTGGCAGTATCAACGTGATGCATGTACGGGCCGTCAGGCTGTAGGATGTTTATTTGCGGTGATTGTATTCGACTAACCCTTTTCTCAATGAGGTTTAACACAGACACACTTCATCTGGTCTACAAACCTTCTACAGCCAGGTTTGTTGCCTACTAGAACTAAGCTTGATATGGCCCACGGGGTCGTACTACAAGTCAAGGGTCGCTCAAATTGAAAATACAAAGCAATGTGACTCATAATGGCGGACCGATTAAAGATAAGTGGCCAGCCTCGTAACCAGTCCTAGCTAACAAGTGGCGTCGGCGACCTGTGTAGCGATCGGGCTCTCCGGCGAATCTGCATTCGCGTGGCCGTAGTAGTACTTAATCCCCTTAACCGTTCTCTTCTGTAAACATCTTCCTCCCACCTTACACCCAGCTACAGCAATCTATCTGACAGCTATGGCGCATCTAACTTGGTCTGACTACCTCACTGTGTATGATCATCATGGCCATACCGACAGTATGCCGACCAATCTCACAATGAAAGAGCATTTGGACAAAGCAGAGATCGATCGCCATGGTGTGCTCCTCAACTTGCAGGGCATCCTCGATGCTGCGGCTTCCTATAATCATAAGGGTGGCATCTCTCCACTCAAAGAAAAAATTACCTTTTTAGAAGAGGGCGGTTACCACCATGTAAGTATCCTCCCTTCGCCCCTCATTCGGTACCAAGTCTCATGATCATGTCTACTAGATTTTTTCCGTAGAAGTGGAGGGCGACGAGACACTGATTGCCCGCGTCTCGCGCGCAGATGTGCCCGACAGCTCAGAAAGTTGGCTTGATAACAAAACAAATGGGGAACTAGCTCTCCTGCGTTATTTAAAGGACAATTCCTCCGTCCCTGTTCCTGCAGTCTTCTGTCTCAACTCGATCTCGGCGATCTCCCGCGGTATCACGGTGAAACTTCCTTTCCTTCTCATGGAGAGGGTCAAAGGAATGGAGTTAACTGGAGCTTATGCATCTCTAAGTCTGACACAGAAGGTTTGTCGTCCTTTTAGTTATTCGAGCTATACCTCTTGTCTAACATAATCCTTTACTCAAGATTGAATTGACCAGAAAAGTTGCCAAAGAAATGGGTGATATATTCAATGTCACGTCGTCAGTCTCCGGCAGTGCAATCGGTGCAAAAGCCGATGGGTCGCTTACCTTTGGACCATCCATTGAGTCTACGCGAGGAGCATATCCACCTTTCTCAGTTAAACCATACTCTACGAACGACCTTGCGGGGATGTGTATTGAACATCTCCGAAAGACTTGTCCTGCAGATGCATCTCCTGCCTTGGATGCGTTGGATAATGTGCGACATCAGACATGCTCCACAGCTATTCCGTCTACGTTCCACCTTCACCACTTGGCCTTAAAGATGCCCAATGTCTTCATTGAGTCTGAACCTGATGGCGATATTCAGATTTCCGAGATCATTGACTGGGATCGGCATACCTTTCTTCCCGCACCGTTAGCTGCAGACTATCCTATCTGGCTTATGTTCGATGGATATTATAATCCAAAGTATAACCCAAGGGGAGGGAAACTAGTGACTTGGTGGGAAGAGGAACATGACATCATCCAGAAGCTTCGGAATGTATTCAAAGAGGTAAGGCATCATTCTAGCTTAATATTTAGCACCTCTAACAAAACATATTTCAGGCTGTTCGCGAGAGTCATGATGAATTCTATGACCACCTATGCAGCGGAACGGCACAGAGGGAGCTGTTTTATTGGTTCGACTGTTGGGACGATAATAAGTCGAATTACGACGCTATTCTTGCCTGGTCCAAGAGCTTCATTTCGCCCGATCGAGTGGAATGACGATTCCGTTGAGAAGAATCACCTTTAACATTGCTTGGTTCCAGAACAGCACTGTCACGCAATACAGGCATTAGCTAGTGCTCTTCACGCTCTGAAAAATTACATGTAGATTATTATGTATAAATTGTTGCATAGTAGAATCTCCAAGTCAAGAACAACAAAGTTTATGAAACTGATTCAAATCAAGAGGAATTGAATTAAAGCTCCGGTACTTCAAGTTAGGCACCGTACCGTCACCGTCACCGTCACCGTCACGAGCCCCCTCCGAGACTCCGAGTCGTTCTCAGACCCGGAGTCAGGGCTCAGGCTCCGGCGGCTGCGAGTGTGCGGCGTTGCCTTTGTCTTTTGTCTTTTCAAGTTTATATCGAGTTCAGTACTGTACGTTTGTTGAGTTGAGCCTTGCATCTATCTCTTTTCCTAAGACTCACAACTCTTCCGCTGACAGTCATCGAACAAACCTTTTGGAAATCGCGATGGATTTGAATACTGTGCTCGATTCAGAGCCCAGGGTGCTGAACTCCTTTGAAAAGCTAGATGAAATGCTCGAGGCACTGAATGCCATCCTTTGCCTTTCTCTCTCAGAGGAGCCTCCGGTATCTGCAGATAAAGATGAGGAATCGCAGGTGCACAAGATAGCACAAATTGTAACTTTTTTAGTCTCTGTGCATCCCATTCAAGACTGCCTTACCACGGGCTCTGTTGCAGCTCAACGAGTATCAAGAACAACCGTACCTCCTTGACCCACACCTCGACTCGCTCGTCACCCCTCTAGTGCAAACGCTCAAGAAACATGCTGCAGAATTCACCTCGCACCCAGGGGCTACCTACTCGTCAGAGCGCGTGAAGAGACTTTGCTATGTCATTTATAATTTCATGAAAACCCGAGGCTACAAGACGATAGGTTAGTCTCTATATTGTTACATCATGAACTTAGTTTTATTAATTGTGGCTCCTTCTCTTTAGTAAACTACTTTCCTCACGAGATTGCGGACGTCTCTGTTGCAATCGCGTACATGAATGCAGAGAACGGGCCTGCGAAGGAGGAAATGCAATGGGGGCTGCGCTATGTTGTGCTTCTCTGGATATCCTTAGTTTGTATGATACCGTTCGACCTCGCTCAGTTCGACGAAGGCGACGCAGGCCAGACAGCTCACGCTTTGGTGAAGATCGGGAAGGAGAACCTCTCTAGATCGGGGATGGAAAGAGAGGCTGCGGCGCTTCTGTTGTCTAGGTTGTATATGAGGTGAGTGGTCATCGTGACTCTACTTGCCGATCTAATTGTGTAGGAAGGATATGAATGGAAATCTTAATTCTTTCTTTGATTTTGCGGAACAAGAGATAAGAAATCCTTCCGATTTATTTACGGTACGAGGAAAAGCTACGCGCCAGCCACCTCTCTAACATACGCTTGAAGTCTATCGGAGTGCTGCGAGTATTTGCCGAGATTTCGAAGTCTGCGCCAATCGAAGTACAACAGCTATATCGTGCGCGCATGCTGGAATTTGCCACTAAGGTCTCGCAAAGCACCTTCATGGGGATGTCTTCAGTGAGAAAGTGTAGGCTGAAGTTGATCTCCCGAATCGCGATGCGCATGCTACCACCGCCACCGGCTTCCCGGCGGAAAGGTATGGATATACGCTAACTATTCATGTATTGCACTGAAAACATGCAGGGAAGGCTCTTTCGTCAAACGTATCCGAGGAGAAAACTGCCGCCATCGATGAATCCGAGGATGAAATTGATGTCCCCGAAGAAGTGGAAGATTCATTTGAAACATTGTTTGAAGGGCTACAAGATGAGGTAGGACATGCCTTTGATAGTTGCTGTCCTTTCTAACAAGCTTTCTGGTTGTAGGATACTACAGTTCGGTGGTCTGCTGCAAAAAATGTGGCACGAATATGCGAGCGTTTGCCTGCATCTTATGCCGACCAAGTCCTGGACAATATACTTGGTTTTTATACAATGCACACAACGGACGATTCTTTCTCAATGTCAAATATTCCTGCAACAGCAGAACACCCTTGGCATGGTGCAACGCTTGCATGCGCTGAGCTTGCACGACGAGATCTTATCTCTGATATACGCCTTGCGGATGTCATAAGTTGGACGTCTAAAGTAAACAAGTCCTTTGTTGCTATAATTCGCGCTCTTACACTTCTGTTCCATAGGCTTTGATGTTTGATATTCGCAAAGGATCTTTTTCTGTAGGATCTAATGTTCGAGATGCGGCAGCATACGTCCTGTGGTCCTTGGCCCGTAGTTCCAACAAAGCAGTCCTCGAGCCTTTCGCTTTCAAACTTGCGCAGGACCTCGTGACTGTCTCCTTATTTGATCGGGAAGTTCATATCCGACGTGCGGCGAGTGCTGCCTATCAAGAGAACGTAGGACGATTGGTAAACACTTTTCTTCCTTTCAAATAAACACATTCTTATTTACTAATTACCCAAGGGTCTATTTCCACAAGGCATCGATGTACTAGCTAAGATCGATTTCTTCTCTGTAGGGGTCAGAAGGAATGCGTTCCTCGTTGCTGCTCCGTTAGTCGCTATGTAAGTCCTAAATTTCTCTCCTTGAATACAATGACATTGACCAACTCTCTCGTAAGACACAAGGAGTATCTGCATGCTATAGTTGACCGCCTTATTGGAGTCACTTTGCGACATTGGGATGAGTCTATGCGTCGTTTGGGATCGCAGTCTTTGGCCCTTGTTTGCGCACCCGATGTCACTTTTCTAGGTGCAGATGTGGCAGAACGGGCATCAGACTTGCTACTGTCTGTGGACGTTATAGACATGCATGGTGGGCTGTTGGCTTTGAGCGAACTGTACAAGCTATTCGCCAAAAAGGGTGTCAAGACCGGACAGTTCAGGCGAAAGGTACATTCGAAATTGCGCTTTTTCATCTCCTTACCTTTGTTGAAAAGTGTTTAGACATTCGATATGCTATCGCATATCCCATCAACCCTCATTTCCACTCCGCGTAACCATCTCGTCGCGGAAGCTGCTTGCCTTTTCATTTCCAATGCGCTCTCTGCTGAGGAGATTCACGAGTATAAGACCTCGCCGAACACACCATATTGGAGGCGTATCATTGACATGGGTCTCCGACATCGTAGCAGTAACGTACAGGAAGCTGCTGCCTCGGCTATGGCATCCCTTAGTCGTCTGACTGATTGCTCAGACGATGTATCCAAATAAGTGTATTTCGATATTGAACACCGAGCTAAAGCTGATATCCTTCTTCCTTTCTTTACATTGGTTATGGAGTTTAGTATGGGCTCACCAACTGTGCTGCAAAGCCTGGGCCGAGTTCTTGGCGAGTTTGATTACAGAGTTTGCAAAATGGGGCTTCTGTACGCTTTGCCATGCCTCCTCAAGAGTGTTGAATATAGTGTATGGAATCCGAACAGAAACAAGTTTAGATTTTGACATCCATCCTTTAGAGCCAAGGCTTCCGAGACGTGGAAGCGCGAAAGCTCGCCTTTACCTCTCTCGCGAAGATTGTCTCAAGATATTCCCCAGTGCTACCGACTTGTGAGCACAGTCCATGGTTTTTTTTAACTTCTCATTTTTTTCAATTCTCGCTAGATATGCCACCAGAAACCGTGAACCACATCTTCGCTCGCTTTTTCAAAGGACTAGATGACTATACCGTAAACGAGCGAGGGGATGTGGGTTCTTGGGTTCGCATAGCTTGCGTCAAAGGCCTCTGCAAAATGATCCAGGCCTTGGTGACAAACTCGCACAAGATTGATCAGTTACCGTCGCCGGAGACAGCGCACATCTTTCTGCCAGGCTTTGACGAGTACCTGTTGGTTAAACATTACCATACAACCATAGGCGGCATTCTGAAACAAGGTGTAGAAAGACTTGACAATGTCCGCCAGTGTGCTGGGGAAGCCTTCATGACCCTTCTGAACTTGCCGCCACCGATTATCAAAGATAGAGGTACGTTCGTTCAGGAAGACTGGACTGTGAGAGACAGGGCTCTCTTCTCGGAGATACTCGAGACGCCCCCCACAACACAGTGGAATGATGGTGCTTGGTTATATCCGCGTGCTGTTCGCTTCCTCGAAGTAGATCAGTACAGACCGCAGGTGTTAAAGGGGTTCGTCCTCAGTATCGGCAGTAGAACTGGAAGCACGGTAAGTCACTGGCCCTGTATTTTCTTCCATCATACTCAATTGTATAATCATAGCAACAACCAGCCGCCCTCGCATTTCGTGACTACGTGCGCACCCTTGAGCCTTATAGCGACCATGCAACCGGCCCTGGACATTGCTGCATTGATGCGATTCTCAAAGAGTTGATGTCTCTCATTATGGAGAACCCTGGGAAAAATGGTGTTATAGTTCCGGTGTTACAAACATTCAATGTAATGTTGGAAGGCAGTACCTGCTTGCCGCTTCTCGAGGAAGAGGAGGGTTACATAATGTGGGCTTTGCTGCAACTCTACTTACCGATTCCGCATACTGAGAAAGGCGACAGTCTTACAGCCATCCTAGATTTCGCGATTACGAATGTAGAGAAAATGAAGAGCATGCAGAGAGTGGAGGAATGCATGAGAATGTACGTTGGGACCTTTGACGACGGACACATAACTCACCTTAGTGCGATCATAGAGCCATTAACATCCTAACGTTGTCCTCCGCAAAACTTCGTGGAACTGCGATTGAAGCTATGGGGCGTTTCCTGCGACATAGCTATCCAAAGGTAATGACGGGTACCAAATATCTTGTGCAACTCCTGATGCAGGTTTCAGATACGAGCGGACACCGCGGAGGCGCTCTACACGTTGCTTCAATCCAGAGATGAGTTTTATGATGAGAAATTGGAAGAGCTTCTTATTGAAACTGAATGGTTCGTCGTCACTTATCACTATTTTCAAACGACGTAGCATCGTTCTCACTTTACGAAATGAACGTCGCTCGCGTAGGTCGAAGGAGGACTCACCTGAAATGGCCGATATAGCTTCTCAAGTTGTCAATCTTCTGAAGCTAGTTGCCACATGAAGACGATGGAGGTTGTTATTTCCGCGAACATAAGGTGCATGAGAGTCTGAGCGTGGTTCTGAGGATATGATATCTAAAGTTGTGTACGTCTTAGCCCCACTGGAAGCGAAGAACAACATCGGACCCAATCAACTGAATGAAAACAATAAGCAAGGCACGCAATTCTCGCTTGAGGTGATGGCCCGGATCATGGTACTGTCCGTTTATACTCATACGAACAAACATAATTGTGCCACGCATGTGTTCTTGACTGCCTGGGCTTCATAGCGTGTCTTTATCCACAATTGAAGTAGTCGTCGGAGTACTGTCTAATCCGACAGGCACGGAAACAACGATTCTCTTCGCTTAGCGGAGACGGGGGATGCCTTCTGCAAACCGCTCTCTCACACACACCTAGGCCAATCTTTCACTGTCTTTCAACAGCCGCTTACCTGCTCTGAGCTGCACTCTCTAATGCCTTTGCCTCATGGTCGCAAGAGAAGACTTCTCGCGTACGCTTTGTATTGGTGTTAGCTTGAATCTGGTTCTTATCCAGATGTGTTGCTAATAGTGGCGCTACTCCACTCGACTTCAACAAGGGCCATTGCCTCATGTTGTCCTCACTTCGGGAACCTACCACTGTTCTTCCCCCAAGGGATGCAAAATGAAGCACACTTCGCTAGACGTCTGGTATTTTCGTTCCGCTGGCTTGGGGCGGCAGGCAGCAGTATATGGAAGTGAGCGCCATCCTAGGTCCAGGCACTATGAACAGGCTTGCGATGGATTCTACTCTATCCAAATAACTGCTTTGCAGAGAGAGGCTAGTCGACACTCTTGTGTGTCGGTAACACACCTTTCAGGCGCTTGCGTGTTCCACAACAAATCTGCGGAGCTCCCCAGCACAGTCGGTATCCGCAATCGTATACTCCCTTGATTCCTCCCTCTCGATTAACACCGTCTGCTTTCGTCTTCAGCATCACGCAATGGTCGTGGACTTTCATTTGGAAAGAAAGAATTCCTGACCATATGCATGTTGCTGTAGCTAAGTGCGACGAGAGCTTTTGGTACTCTTGGTACTTTTTAATTGTTGTAATCGTCTTTCACTTAACTAAAATGGGGTGCTTTATCTTTCTTTATATTCGCTTATAGAGCTAGCGTCACTATTGATAAAGGAGGCACGGAGGATGCGCGCGCAGTAATCAACTGCTGAGTCGTGAATACGGCATTGGCTCCGTATTCCACTGAATCAGGAAGAGGGCATCTTGTGCATGGTGAGGTGAGCATCTAATCGGTAAATGACAACTGTAATGATTCTAGAAGGATGGGAACAAGAGCAGGAAGGAACGGGAAGCACATGGCCATGAAGGAGGAAAACACGATGTTGCAATAAGGTAGCTTGGGCTAAACCTATTCGGAACGCGGAAAAAAGAAGCGGATAATGGGATACAAGAGGCAGGCGCTTGTCAACAGAGCTATCCAAAAGCGAATCCGTAAGTCCTTTGCATGTTTGATAAATCTGATGTCTAGGGCGTGTCTCTTATGTAGGCGTCCTGCACCTAACCATCACTGGCATGATTTGCAAACAAATTTCTGTAAGTTAGCGCATCAAATGGCGTGTGACTGCAAGAGTGAGTGAATTTGACTCTCCTAAGGATCTTGGATTATGCGCGGAAACTTGACGTTATTGCAGATATCAACATTCCTCTTATTCTGAAACCCATTCGCAACTCATCGCAACGAAAGTATCACCAATCTGATAGCAGGCTTAGGCATTTACAATGTGCACGGGCTCGAAGCTTGCTGTATATTCAATGCTCAAATCCTCAGACGGTATTAACGATGATAACATGCAAGTAGGCGAGACTGTACAGTAACTGAGAAATAATCAGACTCATCACCTCCCTCGGAAATGAAAAGTTAGTGCTTGGGCCTTCATCTGGGTTTGTCATTCCAGCTTCCTAAAAAGGCAGCGCGATATGCCTTTTTGGGACTGTCACCGGATCCGATTGTCCTCGCAACTGAAGACGAATATCATGTTGCCGCCGCCTGCTCTACGCGTTTGCCTGTCTGTATACGCATGTCATCTACATTCTAGAGCTGATTTTGCATTGGCCCCTTTGTGTTAGTGAAGAAACCGATTACGAGACTGGCGTTTGCCTGATTAAATCGCAGTTCTAGAGAGCAGATTTACATCATAACATTGAATCACCTTCACTTCGCCAAGATGTGGGTACAGAATTGATATAAGCGTTGAAATTGCCGCAATCTAGGTGTCTTTTCGAACAAAGAAGACATCGAAGGAAGGTGCTTAAGCTACTCAATTCAAGGCAAGAAGTGACCACTCAGAACATCTTGAATTGGATTGCTTTCATCAATTGGTATTCTTACTTCAAAGCCGACAGAAGGTGCACTCGTGGTATTCCTTTCATCTAACTATTACTGACCTCATCGCTCGTAGACAACAAGAGATCCACCGTATAAACGCTCTTCTTGAAATACAGAGGAGCTCCACTAGTGGCACCACCGGACCGGGTGCAGTCGCGGTTGCTTTGTCTTTCTCTCTTTGCATAACCTACATGGGCTATCGCTGACGTCCCTAATAGCAAGCGAGCATCGACATGCGACGATCGCTCTTACGGGTGGCTGGATTCGTCTGCCCAGCTCTCATGCCTTTCACATGCCACGGGAAGAGGCGTGCGTTCTCCGCATACATCGAAGCATCCGTTAGCAAAGTTTACAGTTTCAAGGTATGACCTGCAATTCCGGGAGCACGCGCGCCCAAAAGAAGCGGAGCTATCCATGCTGTCTCATTCATACTAAGTACCGTGTCGACCTATCCTGATCCTTGCGGTGAGCCGTTCCATAGGTTTCCGAGTCGGCGAGAATCTCTTGTAGTTTTCATATTAGGGTAAATTAGAGAGTCGCCGGCCTATTCTTGTGAGTTTATGCACCTCTGATGCATCAACTATCCCTGAAACAACGGTCCGCGTCCCATGTCTACTATTTCGCCGATTGCTTCACATTTCTGTACTAGTTATTTAGAGCTCCTGATTGCGCGTCAAATGGTCTCTGGCGCTTTGATACACTGGTGTAGAAAACTCGCCGAGATGATTCCACGCGCTCATATAATTTTATCGCTGATGTGCTTCAGATTCACGAAGTTATAAAGCAGATAGATACCTCTCCCGAGATGTGCGGACGAGCTCCACAAGGCGATCGGTGTGAATGCAGTTTGTGCGCATAGAACTCGTCATACGCAGAATTTGAGTGCAGGTTCTCTGCGTTTACAGGTGTAACAACGTGGAATTAAAGCCTTCGAGTAGCGCGCGCAAGGTGGACAGAGCTCGTGTACGAAGACTTGCACGGTGCCCAGATACGCTGAAATTAGTGTACAGAAAACATTGTCCGGTAACTCAGAATAACTGCGGCCAGCCAAAGGAGATGGAATCCTGGATCATCTGGCTTAGCGCCGTTGTATGTATCTTCTCATACTCGATGTCTCCGAATCGGCGAATGGGCCGTAGACAGGAAGCGATGTGTTCCAAAAGGCGAGGATCGGCTTTCTAGAGAAACTCTGATGGGAGTTCGTCGGCCAACACATCCAGCAATATCAGCTCTGGAGTCTTGGCGATTCTCCGAGCCGGAGGCATCAGAATCAGATTATCAGACTATGGTAAACAGATGCTAGTGATCCACGGTGAATTCTGTTTTAATTTGTATAATGAGGTTTAGTTGATCTAAAGCACTTCGCACATATAATACGCGCTGATCGTTATGATGCACTGGTTCCGCTAAGAACCAGATCCTCGACCCCTCGGCAATCTTTATAAACGGACTGCACATCATTCAGATGTTATTGAGGTGATAATCAGGCCATCAATATCTTGATCTTCCGAGTCGTAGAACTGGCGGCATATTGGTCTTATATACGCATTCCCGAAATCGGAATGATCAGAGATGTTTGTTCAAGGATTTGATACTACGCGTATATTGCATCGTTCTGAGGTTGCTATGTCTGTCTTTTCTGATCAGAAACACTCAGATAGATAACAAGATGAGGCAGAATGGCGGAGTTTGAACTTTTCTCAAATCCAGCGCAATTATGAGTTGGTCTATGTAGAAAATATGATCCCTCTCTGGCTTCTGCTCCGGCCATCATGTAAGAGACTTTTACCGAAAGAGTGAAAGGCCGTGAACTGCGACCAATTGATCTCCCGTTCAATTCTCTATATCACTTCAAAGCGAACACCCTGTTCGGCGCCGCCGCTAAATAGCCAAGCTTTAGACTCGTACCTGTGTTAAAGTCTACACTCCGGTGTCATCGGCCGGTAAGATCCGAGACTACAAGTTGCTGCACAGACAATTGCAACGCAAATTGCTCCTTACTCCTTCCTTCCTTCGTTTGATCGTTTGATCGCCCGAATGTCGCCGCCAACGCCGCAAGCGTTCCGCAAAAGGATGCCTGAGAGAGGCTATAATTTTGTTGAGAAAATGATACATGCAAATGGGAGATCAATGAGGAACCCGCCTGGGCTCAGCTATACTCCCCCACTCCAAGCCGCCGGACGAATGCTCTGTTTCGGTTTCCCCGTATGCAACGACAGGTGAAATGGAATGGTGGTTTGTTCAAAGCATGATCTCATGATGCACCGCCGACGCCTCGAGGCTCGCCCAATGTCCTTGCCAAATAGGGACATGTATGTTTTTTTGTTTTCTTTCTCGAAAGCTCGCGGTTTCTTTTTTTCCCCGCCGCCATTTACGATGGTAAAGCAAGGCACAGGACACACTCCGGGGCCGATAGTCGTTCTCCGGAGAAATGTGGCGCAGCTCGGCGCAAGAGTTTGCTAAGCCGAGGCTTTACGACCGGGTGGCTGTGATCGCGTAGATCTACCCCCTATATCAACTCAAACGACCCCTTTCGTATCCAAGTTGGATGTCAATACGCTGCTAGGGTTACGCTTCAAGTTTCCGGCCGGTTAAAGTGAAGTAAACCAATAAGGAATGGAGTAAGTGGCGCCTGTCCAAGCATAGCGTTCGACGGTTTTCGAATAAATCAGGACACCGGAATTGAAGGAGGTGGTCGTGCGATCATTTGCCCGAGGGCCCGAGTCCCCAGAAAGGTCGATGCCGAAGTCGCAAATACTTGAAACAAATAGAGAAAATAGAGACGGATAGCCATAGCCCCTCGACACGAGCTCGCCGATCGCATTCCCGGACCGGAGTCTAGTCAATGTCTTTCCGAAATGCCTTTCCTTTCCCCCCTTTGTCCTTCCTCCTGTTAGACGGGAAAACATATTTCCTGTCTAGAGGTCTCGGAGAGGAGGGATCGCCAAGTATATGAGCCTTTCTTTGGATGAGTGGACTTTGAGGGCACAGACAAGTAACAATAGTAGTCATCCACTCCATAGAGGTCCGTATCGCATCATATTCTAACACACACAGTCATAACCTATGCTGCGGGAACTTCTATATCACCGCACGGCATTTTGATCATAAAACAAGCTCCCGCACAATCACTTAGAGTTTTTCAGTCTATACAGTTAGATTTCTTCGAGCCCGAGCAGGGTCGTGAACGTGCCGCTGCGAGAATACAGCTGGCGTGGCTACAGAACGGCACAGGAAGTAAGTGGCTCGCTAGTTATGGGTTGACCGGAGGCACATACATGAATGTGTACACAGACTGCGAAGTTTAAGCTCAAGCTTTGCGCAGCGCGGAGAGCATCTCCTTTCCCTGCTACGTATACTTGTTTATGCCTCCGTGTACTTGGGAGTCAATGCACAAATAAGGGGCTCTGATGCACTGAGTCTATACGACTATACGAGAAGCATGCTCCAGGTGTTTGGAGCCGTCGAACACGAGTCAACGCTTCTATCAGCGCGCGCACACAGACACCCAGCGAGCTTGACCACATACAATCGCAGCATTCCGCCGTGAGGGGACCAGGGTATGGCGACCGCGGCCGCTTGGGCTGAGTTCCTGAAAGAGTTCCCATGCTCACCGCCCAAGAACCTCCTATTTATGCCTCCCGTCTTTATTGCATTCAGTCCCGGCATAACACTGAGCTCGCCATCGTGATGCGCGCACGGAGTTCTGCCGAACGGATATAAGTGCACCAGCGCACGCACGGGTAGCCGTACAGATGCAGGCATTTCGTTTTGGCCATTTAGCTTTCCGTAAGATATGCCGATGCTCCCGCGCGCATGGCCGTTGTCCATTCATGTTCGCCAGGAGGCTGGCATCTATAAAGCAGACGGGAAGCCCAAACCCTGACTGTTCTTTTCCCTTGCTTCAGCTCACGCTGTGCTTCCTGCCGCTGCTGTTGCTGCTGCGTAGTATGCATGACTTCCTGCCGTGCTGATCGAGGTGTTAGTGTACGCCCTGTAATAGTCCAGAGCTCCACGTTGATGACTTCGATGCTTCCTGGCCAGCCGTCTAATCAGCACGCTACTTGCTCCTCTCCGCGACAGAGTGCGCCCATATACATCCCCGTTCGGGCTTCTTCTGCTTGCACGCAGCACATTCCACAGTATCAGCATAATCAGCGACTGCAGTAGCTCCTATCACAACTACACATACTGAGGTTATTGATCCTATAGGATAAGGTATTTGTGTCCATTCCATAGCAGTATGCAAGCGTAGAATGAGAGTGAGGAGCAAGGGCAACAACGCGTGTCGCACTGGGCTAGAACACTGAACACTACTGGAAAGGACGTGTCTCCAAGTTCATGTTGTCTCGGCCCGGGCTCAAGTTCTCCGGCCGACCATTTCCTAATCCGGGTCATCGCTACACCCCAAATATTTACCCTCTTGTCGGACCTGCACTCTCCATCAAGCACAAATCTCATCAATGAACACAAAGAGCAATCCTCGAACTCGCCAAATAAAAATCTTACTCTCCAAACATACTCGCTCTTCCGCTTCAACCTTTCATTCGAATTTTCCAACCCTTGCCGGTGTTTTTTTGCATTACCAGTAGTGCATTTCTCTAGAAACGCAAAAGAATCAACGAGGCTACTCACAAGATCAGAGAAGAAGAGCACTTCTCAGACGACTCGTGTCTGTCGGAAGACTGCACTTGAGATCATAAAGCATTATAGCCGTTTCCGTTTTGAATTGGCCACAAGCTCCGAAAACTTGAAGGAGGATCGACTCAGACTCGGCTAGCACGGCCCGGCCGAACATGCCAGCTTTTGCATTTTTCTTGACGCACTCGAGCTGCGAGCTACAACATTTGTTACATACAAGAACAAATTCAATAAACAGCTCGGGCCTTTTTTGTTCTGTCGAGCTCCGTTTTGCATGCCCGCAAAGAAATGTCCAGGAAAAGAAAATAAGCAATGCATATTGGGCGCCAAATGCGGAAGTACACCCGGATGCTCGGGACGGAAGGCATCGGCTTGGCTAGGCACGACAGGGAAAGAGGTGTAAAAAGGTTAAAAGTGTGGAGAGAGTGCGAGCCGAATGTTTAGCATACAACTATACAACTATCTATCGCCTTTAAGTCCGAATGAACCCTCTCCATATGCCTAGACTGCTATTCAATCTCAGTGCTCACCGTCCACAGCGCAGGCAGCGAATGCATACTTGTGTGTTAATTATCCATTGAAAACAAGTATCACAAAGAGGATAGAATCGGAAAACGTTGTAATTATGAAGTCTATACGCATTCGATTCCTCCGAATCTCCGCCCTATCATGCATATATGTGCGCGCCTCGTGTATCACATCGTTGCATATGTGTGAGTGCATTGTCCCTGCCTCTCCTTCCGTCTTTGTCGACTTCAGAGCTCCTCCCCCTAATTCGTATATGTGGTGGTTATATATACACCCATGCACCCTGTTCGCAGCAGAACATTCCTGAAATCTTCGTCTCTTCCCTTCTTCCGTCTGAATGATGGCGCCATCGATACGACCACGTTCTCATGTATTTCTCGAAGTAGTCGCATATATGTCTTGTTCTCTTGAGTATACCATAATCCATGCGAATCCATTCGTTCAGATGGAATTCCCAGGTCCCACTTCACCCTGCTGACGTCGGAAGCCATATATTTCCTGTGGCGTTGAATCGAAGACGTCGCACAGGGAAGTCCGAAACTAGGTGAGGCCGTAGGTAACAGGAGTCACTTATCATGGATGTTGCAGCAAACTAAAGAAGTGTCTACAAATGAATAAAACGTCTCAGTCGCGGAAAACAAAGACACATACTAGTCCGAATCCTCGGACGAACGGTTGCCCATCGGAAGCGCAGGATTCAGGACTCCGTAGTCTAATTTCCGGTGGGTACCATCGGACGCGATTCGGGAACAATTCGTATACGCGCACGCCTGACAGAAGTTCTATCTATTTCTCAATTCTCAGCCATCCCCAGTGCGTTCCGAGCCCCGGACGGAGATCATTCAAGTTAAGCCTCGGGAGTACGCGATAAGCTACGCTTCTCACCGAGCAAATGCAAAGTACGCACATGCAAGCCCTTCCAGCACATGCGAATGTCTTCGAGTGTATCAAGTTGGTGTTACAACTTGAACATCTCAGGCATCCCAGTCTAGCTGCGATCACCATCACGTTAGTGCAAAGCCAAGAGATGCAAAGTGACGACAGATATATAGAAGGCCGAGTCGCCAATCTCTTGATCTTGAGATGTCACGATCTCAGGAACGCGGAAGTAAGCACCAACTCGGGAAAATCCCATTCGTCCTCAGCCCAAGACCCATGACCACGGCCGTGTGGCCAGCCGCCGTAAACTCCTCGTGGCTATATAGGACAACGTATGACGAAGAGGCAACCGATACCAAGACACTCCATGGACTTTGAGATAAGATGAGGGAATCGGGCACTGGCAAGCGCGGTTTCCCCTGTGAAAACGTATACACGTATATAATCTGTAAATGTATGTGTGATCAAGTAGAGTTTGATGGTTGGCCATGGCAGAACCTTGTGTAGCTGGTGTCAAAGCGCTACGAGCAAAACAAATGCAAGTGCTGTAATCGCGCCTTCGCCCGTCCTAACGTACATATGCATGGTCGACCCGATGCGGTTTCGTGATCAGTTAATAAAATGAAATGAAGCAAGACGGACGAATGCAAAGCTTGTGACGCCAAATTACGCACCTGCAACGGATTGCACACCACACGTCAGTGTGCGGTAAATACACATCGGCCCGGCTTAAGCTATCGACAGTTGGCGGGACCTGAAAGAGATGAGACTTCATTTACCATGAATGCATCCGAAGGCATTTGAATCTTGTTGACAGATGCACATGAAGATCAGTGCATTTAGACGAAGACGCTAGAGCAGGTTCAGGCTACCAGACGACACGCTTGTGACATGGACGTTTCCAGACAGAGATCTTAACTCACACATGAAGCAAGCAGTCAATCATGCTCCGAAAAGTTTTGGGTGCTGCTGCGTTTTCGGCGCAGTTGAGAGTGCAGGTTAAAGAGACGACGGCGGCGCAGGGGATAAGATTGGATTTTGCATTTTGTCGGAATCGGAAAGACTGCCTCACGAAAACCGCGCGCCTGTGGATAACCAAAGTATCCGAGTCACTACTAGAGCGTGCACAAACAACTTGAAATAGTAAAAGCCCGTAGTGATCGGAGATTTCCGAGTCCAGACTGCCGTTTTTGGACAACCTCAGGCTGACACGCAGTTGGCACGACAGCTCGGGCAAAGTGAGGGACGACATTCGAAGCATACGGCTGCGTATAGACAAGGAGCGCAACGAGGCGTGCACCGTGTTTTCATATCACTTCCGACGCTGCTAGAATGCTTGAGTTAAGGTTGCACCAGCGCTGGGGCACAGATGCGGATAGTCTGTAGATGGCGGTGAGAACGCTGATGTCGACGAGGTATTCGAGGCAGGACATCCGAGGACAACTTGAAGGCGGAGGCGCGGCGAAGGCTGGAGCGTTTGTGAGTGCCGAAGAGTGATCTTGATCTTGTTTAGCGGACCTGCTGATTACGGGATGCACAGGAGATAAAATGGAAAATGAATAAAAATTGATGCAGTAAGGTCAGATCAAAAATTAAGTGAGACCCACCGAGCCGGCTCCCGCACGTTGCAGCATCTGTTTCTCCTCCTGCTCCTTCGACATCCATCCTCCCTGTTATGTACCCGATGCTATATAGCCCCCTAACTCGCCGTACGCGCGCGGCCTCAATACCTTGCCCTACGCACGCGTATATAATCCTCCATCCCACTCAGAACTCGCGCTCTTCCCTCCCCTCCTTGGCACCGTCCCTCTCATAGCAGGCCTCCCCCTGTCCTCTCGCTGTCTTCCCATATATAATCTTGATATATGGTCAACACGCCCGCCCCTGATGCTGTCCACGCTCTCCAGCTCAACGCGCGAAAGCGCAAGTCTCCCCCGAGGGACGAGGTCGAGACAAGCGACGAAGAGGTGACACGACCCACGCAGCCGCCGAGCTCTTCCACGTTCGGTTTACATGATATCCATCGAGGTCCACGGAGGAAGTTGAGCATTGACGTAGCAGCTGCTGCTGCTGCTGCCGCGCAGTGTTACCGAGAGGATTCAAAGGCCAGTACCAGCTCACCCCGAACACCTTCCTCCGCCCGCCCATTCAAGTTTCTCCGACTCTCCGTGTCAGCGCCTCCGTCACCCAGCTTATCTTCCGAAAGGCAGAAGCGTAAGTTTCGCAAGGACCAGGCGTCCAAGAGGCGACTTTACCGCCTATACAACAAACGCATTCCATCACCATATTCCACACCTACTTTCCGTTTTCCACCTCCCGGTCTGAGCTTCAATTCACCATCACCTGCACACACACTTGCTCATCCCATTGTACCTTCCATCGCCACACTGCCGTTCAGCACGCCCTCCTCATCGTCTTCCTCCCCAGAGCCCTCTCCCACCATACCTAATTCCACCACCTCTTTCTCCCGGCCACATCCGCCACCAGTTTCTCATAACTTGTCTTCCTCTTCCCCAGGCTCGGGACCATCACGCGGTTGCTTGCATCAGTCTTGCGTAGCGTTCAGATTCGCCTCCATGATGGATGGCGTACACCTTTCTTCCCCCATTGCTCCCCATTCTACCCCATTACATGGCTCCAGCCGTGCCGGACCCATCTACGTTCCACCCATTCTCCCTCCCATTAACCGATATACCCTGCAAGAATTGGACTTAGAGGCTATCATGAAGAATCCACAGCTCCGTGAGTACTCATCTGAAATTCTTCCGTCTTCCCCTGTATTCATTATCTGTTCGTAGGACATGATCTTTTGTTTGATATCGGTCTCCAATTTAGACCGACTGACAGCAAGCGCAAGCGTGAGACTACAGAGATGTATTGGTGCGCGATTTTATCGGAGCTTGAGGATGGCTGCCCATGTGTTTCGTTCAACGATACGAGGTGTCTGCGCCGCCACGTTTGTCATTGTGCTTCGAGTTCTCGTATCCCTCCGAGCCGTTCATCGGATTCGAAGGTCCATCTTCCTTTCGAGGATTCACTTCCAATCCGCGTGCCGTCGCGCATTCGTCCTCTCATCGAAGAATTGCGTGAGGTTATCCTTGCCGTTGTCCTTCCCCCTCCTCCTCCCATACCCGTGAGATCGAGCGCCGTGCAGTCTTTAAATCCTGGCCTCCGTCCTCGGCGACTGTCTGCTTCGGATCAGGCAAGCGTCGCGTGGCTTCACGAAGCATTTGATGTTCCGCTTGTTGAGCAGCATCTAAAGCATGGCGTATTCGATTTGGGGAAGCTCTTTTCGGCAATAGGCGATTTATTGAAGAAGCACTGCGCGCCAGCAAGAGACACGATGGTGCAGAAAATGGTGGAGTTCGCATCGAACTGTGGGCCTGGAAAATCTGGGACGATGATGGAGGCTCTATCGGCAATTCGGACGTGCTTCGAGCTTCTGGAACTTATGAGGCTCGTGAGTTAATTTTCTCTGATAACTGATCGACGTGAGCCAAACTAACCGGTTCTTTACCAGGATCTGGCAAACCACCTCCTGTCACACCTACGACCGCATCTACTAGCTTCTGCGCCACAGTTCGAAATGCATCTGTTCAATCGTCGGCATAATCTTGATGTTGCCGTTACGCGTCGGTGGTTTACAGCTGCATTTGAAAGAGTGACGGCGTCATCGGAGCTTCATGATACTTTGGGTGGTCTCCTGCCTGCACCAGAACAGGTGAAGTCTCTCCCTTCGGTTCATAAGATCGTCGCCACCGTTCTCCCCGCTCTCGTGGACCTCGTACTTTTCCCACCGAGTCCAACATCCGCGACTCTCCCACCCAGTCCTACGACCACACCAGTGACGAAAAGCCACCATACGCATCAGCCGAGCCTTCAACCTGGGTATCCTGAGAGCCTGTATCTCGACCATTCTCGGCTGTTGATGCTCGCATCGGATGCGTCAGATGTCACTGCGAACTTCATGCTTCTGTCGCTCTTCAGGCAGTTTGTATATGCGTCTCCACCGAAGGATGGAAAGCGCCCTCAGCTCTCGGACTCTGACCTTGCGCAGATTCGAAGAGAGATTGCAGCTATAGGGCCGCCACGGCTTGGCTTGTGCTTCTGCAAGGACTACAGTCTGAGCAAAGATGATGCGTCCCGAGCGTCGGGATCGAGTGTACAGAACTGGCGTTCGCAAATGTCCTCCCTCATTTTGCATATTGCACAGAAAATCGAGAACGCTCGCTCTGGTTCGGATCGCCTAGACGTATCTGGCGGTTCGTCTGGAAAGTTCGTACCGCCTAATCAAGAGTTGGTCGATTCCGTGACCAATTGGAGTGCTTCGCATATGCGGTCGGGGTCTCCTGTGTCTGGCGTCTTCCGAAAGAAACTTTCTACAGCGGTTCTCAAGGTCATGATCCCACATTTCTTCTCTCTCTGGAACGCTGGGCGGCTGGGTCTGCAACAAAACCCGTTCTCCGTGACGACCGCCGATTGCGGGGCAGAAAGCGACAGCATCTTGACGATGAAAACTGGCTTGGAGCCTCTGGCAGCCGACGTCCGCGTCCTCGCTGAACGATTAGCAAAGCTTGCAGTTCTCCATCTCCGGGTGTACTTCCCGTTCTATGAGCAAAACGATTTCTTGGGTACATGATATAAAAAAACTTATTTAGCATTTTGGTTGGGTAATTTTAATGTAATGAAGAAACGAAAACGTTAATTTCAGGACTCACTTGTGTTTTACTAGTTTTTTTGCCCGCACATTGTCCATGTAGCAATAATTCACTGCTTTCACCATCAGTTGCATATATCGAGTGTCATGCGTGTAGAGAGTATCAATGATAGACATTTTCGAGGTCGATTACTTGTTCACTGCTACTATATGACGATGACGGTGGTATGAGGCCAAGAACAATATGCGCTCAATCTGACGACGCGACTCGCGTTCCTGCCACTCAGGCTCATGATCATGACCGAGTCAAGGACTCAGATACTGCTGTAGGTCACGTGATAAACTACCTGCCCTCAGGCTCAGCCTGAGGCGCACTGGCAAGCTCTCTCTCAGTTCTCGGAATGCTAAGCCCATACAACGAAGTTCCTTTTTCGGAAGATGCGTCGGAGTTTGCCGGGGGCCTGTTAGACCATCTCCGGGCTTCTTGGCCCTTACTGCAGATGGTACTAGTCATGTGATTTTAGTCATGTGGCTGCCTTGTACGTGTAAGCCGTTAGTTATATATCACTTAATACCACATACTACACTGCCTGCAACTTGAACAGCATTATGTTGAGAGAAAGAAATACATTATAACAATCAGTCTACTCCAAGTCAGCAAACTGAGGATTATGTATGATATGTATGAGGAGGTATAAAGATTATATAATATAAAATTTTACATGCTATCCGGGGATTAATTTTGCCGCATACATGTACTGGCTGCAATATCATGGACGTATCATACTGATATATATTTTGCTGCTCTTCAAAGAATGCCACACCAACGATATAATATACAGCAAACCCGAGACATCTTCCGAAACATTTCAGCGGAAGAGGCTAGCGGTCAACAGCTTACCGGGAATGCATTGACAGCACGTCGAACAGCATCCAGCATAAACTTCGGAGCTCTTGATTTGACTTCGCAGCAGTCAGAAGCTTTGCAGCAACTTTATCAATCAGGCCAAGAGATTGACCACAAGTATCATGCCAATAATGACGATGAACAAGCTCTTGCGGCTGCACTATTGGCAAACAACCGGCTGGATGATGATGAGCGGGAAAGCTCTCGGAATAGATGGGTACGGAAGTGGTCCAGAGTGTCGGGAGGGAAGGGAAAGGAAACATGTCGAGTTCTATTCCAATGGTGCGTATATCAGCAAAACTAACTCCATAAATTTAACTCACCTTATTGACAGTGACTGTGGCAGCAAGCATAAAGAGGACAAAAGGAATAGTCGTCCTTTACCGTTTACCGGATGTCTTGCACATGCTGAGGTGGTCTATACCTCAGATAGTTCAAAGGTCCTGCGAATTCGAGGCTACCTGTCTCATAATGATGGTTGCATATCAGCTCGTTATACCAATGCACCTCTTGCACCTCTACACCCGGATGTCTTCAAGCATTGTCTACAGCTGCTCCGCACTGGATCACCACTTACTGAAATAAAGGCTCAAAATCATGCAGCAGTCCAAGCCAAAGGTTATCGGAGTATGCCAAAGACATTTGAGGGCCAAGTTAACTCAAAATATCGATGGGTTCTGCATGATTCCGATACTCGAGCAATGTATCGTCAATTCAATCGAGAGCAGGGAATAGACACACGAAAAGCTGCTCATATCAATGTTCACCAATGGCTTGACAGAAGCTCACCAAAGTTCAACAAGACGCTTGCCGATGCTGTCTTTCATTATTCTGCTCGTGCTTCTAAGAATGAGCGTTTCGAGATTTGTATCAGCACGGAGGAAATGAAGAAAGCCGCATGGGATTATGGACATGGGAGTCAAATTATACTTGACGGGACATTTGGGATCTGTGACAGGAAGCTACTCCTCTTCATTATAATGGGCATTGATGACAAGAATGCTGGCGTTCCATTGGCATTCCTTCTATTCTCGGCACCATCGGAAAATCAACAAACGTCTTCTGGATATAATTCAGAAATACTGCGGAAGCTTCTCGAGAAATGGGTGCACTCACTTGGAACAAAAGGAGGGTCTACCTTCCTTCCAGCTGTTTGCATCACAGACACCGACCATAAGGAACGAAATGCTCTCAGCCTTGTTCTTCCTTACATTGTGCTTCTAATCTGCCGATTTCATATCCGTCAGTCATGGCAGAACAGTCAAACAAAAAGGATACGAGGCGACTCAGCATTACACAAGGAGCTAGTTGAAGGCACACGGAATCTGGAGGCAAACCTCCTTCTCACAGAGAGCTTTGATGTAGCAAGGCAACTTGTGATTTCGGAGAAGGCCAAACTGCAGTTACTTCCATTGGAGCACAGCAGTACGGTTAAGCAGGCAGTAGATCATCTTGACTACTTGTTGTCCTACTGGCTTGCATCTGAAGCACTCTGGGAGAGCTGGTCCGCACGAGGTCGAATTCTTGCGGCAAAGAGAATGAATTGCCCTATCGAAAGCATTGTTACCACAACAAACCATCTAGAGTCATTCAATAATGTGTTAAAGGGAAAACACTTACAAAGATGGAAACATGGTGGCAGACGACTTCGTGTTGATGTTCTTCTGCGAATCTTAGTGGATAAGATTGTTCCAGGTATCTTCGCTCAACGTAGAGCAGACGAAGAGGAGTTGCAAGTCCTTGAGGAAAGATGGAAACGTTTACCTGGTGGAGATGAGGTCATCAAGAAGAAGCGTCAGCAAGCACAGAATCACCGAGCTCGAGGCCGAAAGTTGACTGGCACAGCAACCACAGGCGAGCCTTCTGTTTTCTATCTTGAGCCGGATGCGTCTCGAGATTCAAGTGCACAAGAACTACTTGATCACAGACAAATCAGCACTCCCACATTTGACGATGGTATATTCCGCTTCACCTGCTTTTCAGCCCAAGCACTGGAAGGAGAAGAGCAACCCACTGTATATGACATTGAGCTTCGAGTGGAAGGCACAAATGCATGCAGCTGTCTGGACTTCCAACTCAGAGGCGGTGCTTGTAAGCATCTTCGTGCTGCAGTCCGTCACATCCACAACTTGAAGGAAGAACACCACCTGCATATGCCTGAAGTTAGCATTCCTACAACAAAGGAAGAGGCAATAGCACGCACATCTCATCCACTTACCATCATGGATCCAATTGACCGTGCCCTCCAGTCCACAATTGATACATTCCTCCAAACCGATGATCCCTTCTTAACAACAGATGGCCTTGATGCAGATGATAACCTTGATATCACAGCCGGATCACCAACTGTTGGTCAAGACTCTGACAGTGGTGAGGAGTTTAGTGATAATGAGAGTGCCTCTCCCGGGGGACAGAAGCGGAAAGCAAAATCTGGAGTTGATGATCAGGCCATTGCTCGCGCGTTAAACGAATTGGAAAGCATTTTACCAAGGTTAATGGAAATTCGAGCTCTACTGGAGAGTGTACATACGGGATCACTGTTTGAAGACCGCCTCTCCCAGATACGATTGGCCCTAGAGACGGTGGTGGCACAAATAGACCGCCTGACGGACAAAGGTGACGATATAATAAGTGATAACTGTATCCATTTCAAGATAGCACAGCCACACGATGAATCAAGTCCAGCAACCCAACCTTCGCAAAAGCACCCAATTGATGACCTCCTTCCACCATCCCCTGAGAAAACACAGAAGCGAAAGAAATCGTACTCACACCACTAATTTGTAAATAGCCCTATTTATCTTGTATATTTGACAGGATAAATTATTGCTATGTATTCACTACATTTTACTATTAACATCGTTATTTACTTCTGGGTCCTTGCTCTAGAGCGACTTAGGTTTGCTGATGGGCCAACAAGTCAACACAACCGGAGGAAGGCACAGCCTCTGATGAGAAGCCTTGACAAACCCCAAGGAAGGTCACGCAAACCGAAGTCTCCATAGATAGTGCCACCCATGTGAATGGATAAAGAATTGAAATACTCACCTTTTAATCTATGCTAACAGCAACACGCAAATGCGAGTGCATAGTCGGGGTGGTACGACCATGGCCTCGTCCGACACGTAATAGCAGCATATTAGGAGCGAGCGCAACCGCTTAGCAATGGTACCACAAAATATTTGAGGTCGTCTTTGTATGTTGATGCTGTCCTGAGGCTTGAAGTCGTCCTTGTTGTCGTGGTCAATGATGAAGAGACGCGGAGCGACTTGTCACGTGACCTCCGACCGAAATGTCGAGGCTGCATTGGGTGAAGAAAGAAATTGCCCAACGCCCGTACCGACCAAGGTTGACGACACAACATATGTTGGATTACCGTACGCGTCAAGGTCTGGTCTTTGTGTATAGCCACCACCTCCATACGTTGAAACGGAGGCTGGGCTGAGTCGTACGGTCCACTCGTCGGAGGCGGGTCGCTCGCCGATGCACCTTGAGGAATATACCACCACGTGCCTCCCTGACGTTGTACCACTTCTTCAGATGAAGGATGACCCACATACGTGTATGAATGGGGATACTGAGGCTGAAAAGGAATGATGTGCGACGGGAAAGACTCGCGCGAGTAGGTCGGAAATTGCGGTGTAGATGAAAGGGTGGGGTAATTATAAGCAGGGAATGGCGATGAGGGATGCTGGGGGGAGAATGGCGACGGTGATTGCGGATGCTGCTGAGGATGCGGTGAGCCCGATGCTGGCATTGACTCGTAAGTGTGTTCCGTGGGTGCGCTTGTATGGACCGTATGGAAAACAGTAGAAGCA
The DNA here is from genome assembly GCA_910574555.1 of Trichaptum abietinum. Classification (NCBI taxonomy): domain Eukaryota; kingdom Fungi; phylum Basidiomycota; class Agaricomycetes; order Hymenochaetales; family Trichaptaceae; genus Trichaptum; species Trichaptum abietinum. Next base: position 1,433,234 of record CAJTBE010000007.1, read on the forward strand.
CTCGTTGACGGCGCACCTTCCGGCGAGCATCGAGGAAACGGGTAGATTGAAGGTGTACGCGACTGAGCCGCCGGCTGGAGACTGTGAGCAGGAGAGTAGCTCATCGACGGATACGGAGGCGCGGGGATACCAGAGTCGGGAGAAGTTAAACCAGGATGATGAAGCTGGGTACTGTAGGGATACTGCGGCTGCGAGTATGAGACAGACTGCGAGAGACTAGGCTGAGGAGACATCGTGCATTGCCAAGTAGCCTGTCCATGCCGGGTAAGTCGCTGGCGTTACCGCAGTAGCATACGACGGTGATATGGTGGGTGGATGGGGCGCAGGCGCGCTGTTCGGTAGCCAGAGAGCCCTCGCGAAAGAGCTCGGGTCACTAGGGTCTGTCTGGTTCACGGTACTACTGTTGATGCCGCTGCCGCTCTCCAGAGACAGGTTGGTGCTCGGCTTGCGAGACTTTGACACAGAGACGCCGACAGCGACGGTAATAGTTGCAGTGCCAAGAGTGCCAATGATGGAACCAATGACCTGTAGAATCAAAAAATTAGAAGTGTAAAGAGGAAGGCTGTGGCAGAAACATACAATCCACCTATGGCACTTGCCACCTTTCTGTTGCTTCTCCTTCCACATCTTCCCGAGATCTATGTGTCCTGCAGGCGATACGGGTCACCGTAGTACGAGGTGTGCTGGATGTTCATGTTGGGTGCGGAGAGTCGGCGCTCTTCGCTCGTTGGGGCCAGGAAAGGCTGCCAGAAGGCGCAAAGAGGTCGTTGAGGGTCACAGTGTAGCCTTCATCGCTCATGGTGTGGTATTCATGTTGCTTCCAAACTGTCCTGTGGGCATGAATGAACTAATTGTGTTGGCCTGACGTGGTCCAAAGACTATCATGGCAAGAAGTTGGCGTAGAGCGTTGACAGACGCTGTGGAAGCTGCGCGGACTCGGGAAGGGCGGCGACGAGGTTGCTGAGGTACAGCTGTTTCACGCAGAGCTCATCTGCAGCCATCGTCGCTGTACAAATCTTGACCTTCATTCCTTGGTGTATCCTTTCGTTGCCTTTGGATTTATAGGCAAGAGTTTGCACATAGTCTGCGAGCAGATCATGAGAGATGAGTATTTACTGGCTGATAGCAGGAAGACTTACTTGGCTCAGATTCATGTTTTGTTGCTGATAGCTTTTTTCCCCCTTTCCCTTCGTGAAACATGAGAATTATGAAGGATAGCAAAACCGCGTGTCCGGGATGAAATCAACGGTCGACACAGTCAAGCAAACATCGGGTTTAACGCCTAGTATATAAGCACAAAAGTGCCCTGCTGACCGTGCTGCTCTCCCTTCACTCTCCTAACATGTACACAAGGTGCAGGAGGAGAACAAGACAAGCTTAGTTATCAAACATCTCAGCGCGTTATTCCCGCTACCCCCTAGCGGGTATCTAAAGCGATAGTAAACGTACGGATTCTCTGCCAAAAGTCAAAATGTCACGTGGACTTGCCTTATAAGTTAAACCTTCCTATTAAGGAAGGCGTTCTCGAACGTTCTAACAGTGAGCAACAATGACGTGACCCACTTGCTTGACGTTCAATTCACCTCGGGTTTCATAGTACGACTACTACATGTCTCTGGCGACTAGCAAGGCGTGTCCTTTGCCTCTACGTGCAAGTCGTAAAGAAGGCGAAGGAGACTGGCATGAAGACACACATGACTCAAGAGCGACGTTCTCTGGATACAGGCTTTAGTTCAAGGTGCACGTAAAAGAAGCTATTTTGCTGATTGACCTAGCACAGGAACGTGCGGCTCATCCTGGTAACGAGGTGATCGCAAGCGTGGACCTTGCGGGCGGTATCTGCAAGTCGGTTCTTTCTGGCAGAGGTATGAACTCATATTCCATTCAATTGCATGCATTCTAAGACAGTATTTTGGTTACAGTTCCAAGCCCAACTGTGACGGATTTCCAGAATTCATTTGGAGAGTTTTTCGTGTATGGCGACTGGCCAGTGTCTGGGAAGAACTCTAGGGGCGGAATAACAGTGACGTTCGGTAAAATCAGCCCAACAAAGATAATTTCCGACAAGCTGACTTCTTCTCAGGTTCAAACGGAATCCCGGATGCAAATCCCGAGATCCGTATTGTCGGCGCACCGTTGGATGGAACAAAAAACCCTCGCGTTGCAGTTGTTCAGAAGACGAGCGATATCACAGGCGTTATCGTTTACCAGTGAGTTCCAGAGGAAACAATATCATCGCATCCTAAACGGCACTTTTGCTTTCCAAAGATTCGGATTTTTCTATATCCTACCAACAACAGCCCCAAGTATTGTATCCTCTCCGAACTTCACCGTCCCAGCAACGACTATCACTTCTTCATCCACAGATTCGTGTGCAGTCACTATCGGGGACTACAATGTAAGTACCTCTCCCTGCCTCAGCACATACGTTTATCAAAATCTATGCTTTATGGGTAGGTCGATAATATGGCTCCGACTTCTGCGACTCTCCCGACAGTGGCACAGCATATGATAGCAACCAAGCTGAACAGCCCGGACTTCATGTTTGTACAAGAGATCCAAGATAATTCAGGTCCGACCGACGATGGCACAGTTATCGCCAACCTAACGATGCAGACCATCGCCGATGCGATTGTCGCTGCAGGGGGAGCACATTACAGCTTCGTCGACATCCCACCAGTGAACGACCAGGACGGTGCGTTGTCCAGATAAGTCAACAAAAGACTATGACTTGGACGTCTGATGAACCAAGGTGGAGAACCTGGTGGAAATATTCGACAAGTTTACTTGTAGGTATTGCCCACGACTAGTAATAGTCCCGCACCTCGTAGGCATCTTAGCATACCACCAGATACCGTACCCGAGCCTGCACACCAAGGCGAAGCTCGTCGATGTGTTTAACAAAGAGATCAAAGTCAACGGTACGAAGCTACATCAAGCTCAGCAAGCGACACTCGCCAGTGACGATGGGATCATCGATGGTGGAACTGGTATACCAATCGCGCCGCCTCCGGCCCAACCGGTACGTCGCCTTTCATATCATATCAATGCAGTGATGACTTCTTACGGTCGGCGCGTAATAGACCCCCAATCGTCGATATTCGCGTCGACTAAGTCGTGAACCTGCGCAACAGCTCCCCCAGAAACAACTCGACCCGACCCAGTATGCAAATTTCGTCTTCAGCTTCTTCTAGTATTTAATGGCAGGCATAGCCAAAGAGGCGCCGGTCCTCTGCCCAACCTTCGCTTGGAAGATCAAACAATAAGAAATTTGTCGGTCCTCCACCAGTTTCAGAAGAAAGTGAAGATGACGAACAGCCGGAACCAGAGCCGCTCAAAAAGATCGGGAAGAAGACGGATGTACGTTATATCGAACTTCTACCCTCTGATATCTCGTACACAGTCTGAAACTGCTGGGTCATCCTCACGCTGTGTATCTCAGAAGGTAGCTTGTATGTTCAATCACATGGAGGGTCGTTTATATAACATTTGTTTAGTTTGGACCAGGGACTAATGATAGCGGATGGGAAGATAACAATGTATGTATTCCAATCTGGCGCAGAGTCGTCTTTACCTTTACGACCGCCGAGACCAAAGATAACTCGCAAGATATCAGGATCACGAAATTCGCGTCTGTCTACGTCCGCCCCTCCAGAAATCAATAGTTCGCCGATACGTTCACCTCCGAAATCTCGTCTTTTCTCTCCTCCGCATACAAATTTTGAGCCACGCTTACCTCAAAGCATAACGAAGTCATCGTCTAGGGGTTTTAAAGTTAAAGTGAGCATTGCCGATCTTTTGACGTACTATTTACCTAAGGATTGGCCTTAGACCGAACCTTTTGACGAATTTTATGACGAAGATTCAAGATTAGCAGACGTCAGTGCTGAAGTTATCGAGGAAGAGGATGAAGAGGAGCAACAAGACGATGGAATGCTCTTCGAAGATACTCAGACCGTGGAAGTTGCAGAAAGAAGACCGAAAGGTGGCAGCAACGCCGTTGTCCGGAAAGTGGATACACGACCTGCATCATCCTCTACAACACCTCTGTGGCTACAACTTCTACTCTCACTGTTTGCTGTGGCTTCATCAGGCGTCGTCGGCCAGTACAAAATGGAAGCCGCACCAATAGGCTTCTGCGACACTGGAAAAGCTACCAATGCCATCCTAGCAGATGAAATCAGCAAGAGGAAGGAGATAGAAGGCTGCCATGCACAGTGGACCGGAGAAGGCAACCCCGATCGTTGCTCTCCTCTTCCGCTAATCCCTCTACCTCATCCAGAGTATTGCACTCCGTGTCCAGCGCATGCAAGTTGCAGCCGCTTCAATGTAGAGTGTGATGAAGGATATATCCTGAGTCCACATCTAATGTCTTTAATCCCTTACGCGTCAACTTTAGCCAATGGACTACCTGGGTTTGGCCCCGTTGCTTTTCCGCCAAAAGGCATCATAGATGAAACACGTAAAAAGAATATTGGGGCTTTGGGAAAGTGGATACTACAAGCGCAAGCACCAGGTTGGAACCCGCAACGCTGCCGGTGAGTTAGGCTTTCTCTTTCATGTTTCTACCTCTATTAGTCTCCATTGTATGTACAAAAAATATATTGTTTTATGCTCACTGAGTCACAACAACATTTACAACTCCGGGTAGCGGGCTCTGCTGTGAGTGCAACCACAGCCCCTACCTGCTTGTTCCCGCTACCCCCTAGCGGGTATCCTAAGACGACGTGTTTGTCCAGATTCTCTGCCAAAAGTCAAAATGTCACGTGCCGCGCTTAAAAAGGGAATTCCTTCCTATTAAGGCAGGTGTTCTCGAAGGTTCTAAAATGAGCAACAATGACGTGACTCACTTGCTTGACGTTCAATTCACCTGACATATCTCTAGCGACAATGATTTAGCAAGGCGTGTCCTTTGCCTCAACGTGCAAGTCGTAAAGAAGGCGATGGAGACTGGCACTATGAATGAGGAAGGTGAAGACATACATGACTCGAGAGCGACCTATACAGGCTTTAGTTCAAGGTGCACGCATGCTTTGTCGACTCCCTGGGTGGATTGAAGATGCAAAAGAAGCTATTTCGCTGATTGACCTAGCACAGGAACGTGCAGCTCATTTTGGTAACGAGGCGATCACAAGCGTGGATCTTGTGGGCGGTATCTGCAAGTCGGTTCTTGCTGGCAGAGGTACGAACTCATATTCCCTTGAATTAAGTTCTCCAAGTACTAGCTCAAATTCAAGCAGTGTTATCCTTCACACTACCTGCCTCCACCCACGCACCCTCGACCTTCAGCGGCTCTCTCGCAAACCTTACCCCCGCTTTGGAATAGTGAGTCACTATACGAGAGCGACAGCCTTTCTAAGGAGGCCCGCTACTCCGCGGCTTTGCTAGCTCGCGAAGTCTATTACTGTCTCGGCGACTATGACGATGCTCTCTCTTTCGCACTCGGTGCTGCTTTTGAAGTTGAAAGTCGCGCCAATGGCTCAGAAGAAAACTTTGAAACTGTTGTCTGTGAGTTCTGGTGCTAAAATTTTAGCATTAACAGTTACCAACCCTTTGTTTAGCAAAGGCCATTGACCGGCACGTCAAGCTTCGGTCAGACGAGACGCCCGGCGCAGAGAAGAAGTTGGATAAGAGGCTACAAGGGATCATCGACAGCATTCTCAGAAGGTGTATTGAGGATGGCGAGCACAAACAGGTCAGTCCATTCTGTCTAAACTTTCTGAAAAATATTCCTCATTCGAAGTTATACAGGCCATTGGCATTGCTCTAGAATCTCACCGCTCAGACCTCATTCTCCATATTTTCAAGCTTAACGAGGATGTGTCATTGCTGAGCTACGCAATGGACGCCGTTCTCGAGACGAACTTCTCCCTTTCTTACCGGAACCAAGTCCTCAACTTTCTCCTTCCACTCTTCCCTCCCCTTGAACCCAAGGCGCCGCATGTGCACACAGTGACGCGTCTCCTCGTGACACTAAGCGATGCTACCCTCACGATTCCCTTGCTTACTGCCCTCGTGCCGAAGGAGACACTGCTTGCATACGAACTCGCGTTTGACTTGGTGGAAGGTGGTGGCCAGGATTTCCTCGAAGCTATCAGAACGCAACTACCTGAAGGTGAAGAAGTTAGTATCTAATGCAAGTCAAAATGCTTGCCCGAGTTAGACTAATTTTCTACTAGGAAACCAAAGCGACGTACGATAAACTTCGTCAAATTTTGACCGGACAGGAGTCCGTGAAGTTGTATCTTCAATTCCTGAAACATAATAATGAAGTCAACACCTGAAGAACACGAAAGTGAGTTGAGAACTATATGATTTAAGTATACCTAGCTTACCACGAGTGATAGGATGTAGTCGAGTCGCGTTCGTCTGTATACCATACAGCGTTATCACTACAGAACGTATTCATGCATGCTGGCACCACCTCCGACATCTTTTTAAGAGAAAACCTTGAGTGGCTAGCAAAGGCATCGAACTGGGCTAAATTCTCTACTACTGCTGCGTTGGGTGTCATCCACATAGGCCACTTCGAAGAGGGGATGAACGTCTTGGGGCCATATTTACCCACCGACGGTAGTGCCCAAGACCCCGGTATACGGGGCTCTCAGTATTCTGAAGGTGGTTCCCTGTACGCACTCGGCCTTGTCAATGCTGGTTGCGGTTCCGGACGTGATGTCGAAGAATACCTTCGCAAATAAGCTTAAGGCTGCCACAAATGCGAAGTTGTTGTGCATGGTGCGGCCCTTGGTCTTGGTGTTGCCGGCATGGGTGGCAAGAGCGAGTAGTCGTATGATGTTCTTAAGCAGGCGCTTTTCACGGACTCCGCCGTGGCTGGTGAAGCTGCCGGCATTGGAATGAGCTTAGTTATGCTGGGATCGGCGGATGCCGCAGTCGCGGACGAGATGATTGCTAATGCAAAGGATAGCCAGCATGCAAGCGTTACCAGCGCATCACGGCCGAGGCGTTCTGCGTCTTCTCCCGCATTGCTGAATGCACTTCGGCTGATCAAGGTTGGGAATGAGTAGGTTATCAAAATCTACGATGAGTCGATACACCGTCTCAGAAGCGCAGACACGGATGCAGAATTTTGCATGCGTGCAGAATTGTGCATGGGTGACCTGTGGGTATGTGGAACGGAAGTGGATCGGATGAAAGAAAGACGGTGCAGTCGAGGTCCTAACTCGTGTCGCGACAGAGGTGGATGTCGGTGATGAATAGGTGAATGGAAGTATTGAATAGGTATTAGGCATCTTGAGGAAAAGTGGGCAATTGGGAATGGGTGAGACTTTCGAGTGCCTGGACACTCTCCTTCACAAGTGGGTATCCCTTAGTCTCTCATATCTCAATCAATGGCTAAGAAGCATCTGTAGGTACAAGTCCGGCTAAACTCAAGACATATCCTTGCTCGCCAGCCTAATGCAGCTCCTGTCACCATCCAGCCATCAAGTCAGAATACCTCTCGGTTATTTACTCTATTGTGCACTTGACATTATTAACCGGTGTGAGCTTGGACATGCTGCTCGTGTTCTTGCCGCGCTCGTGGAAGTGATCTTGCAGATCGCTACACATAAGATTTCAAATCTCATCATTCTGCTGCAGAAGACAGACAAAAGCAAGGCAAATTATGGGTATGTGGCAAAGTGCATTGGGACAGTTGTCAGGAGTCACACAAGTTTGGCGGTAGGTACAATTGCTAAATTCTCAAAGGCTTTAAAAGTGAGAGTATTAGTATCTTTCTATTAATACTAGGTTTAACACAAGGATGGGTTGAAGGCAACAAGCCAGCAAGTCATATTTAATCTCCTTGTGCTTGGAGAACAAGAATATTAGGAGTGTGGCTGCATTTGCTACAGGAATCAAGGTGGAAGTCCATAAACAGCTCCAGGCAAGCTGTATGTACACAAATATATACTGTTTACATTCACAACAACACTTTCAATACTGGGTAGCGGGCTCTGCTGTGAGTGCAACCACAGCCCCTACCTGCTTGTTCCCGCTACCAAGGGTAGCTGGGTATCCTATGGCGTCGTAATTGTCGCCGCTGGCCCGCAAAAACCTTAATAAGCACGTGACCGGTAAGTTTTCTCGGCCTTACCCGTGTGCAACTCGGCAAGCGCCGAATTGCGTCTTTGCCGCGCACTCAAGCACCAGAGACGCCCTCATTATTCTTAAAGCCGCCTCATCCCCCGCATCACTCGTGGCCTGGGAGCGCAAAGAGTTGCGAAGAACACTCCTGGCAGGTGAGGATGTAAGATTTCATTTTCTATGAGACATCGATTTTGGGCCATTGACCTTTGACTTTTGTTAATAGCATTATATGTCCGCTTGTACAAGGTAAGACTAGTTGGAGAAGCTATAGTGCTCTTATTTCAGATGGACTGACAAATACTCTGTGTAGGATACCCTGGTATACCCGAGAACGCACCAGAGAGGCCTCACGCAGAAGTAAAAGGAGTACGTCCTCTGAGTAACATCAGGGAGATTCTCATCAACTAAATGTCCTTGCACAGACAATAGAGCTTCGCCTAGGCGCTCAAGGCGTCAAAGCCAAGTGGGTACGAGTCGAGCTTTGTAAAGTAGAGACACTGCCGGGTGGAGGCCAGGCAAACACGTTCTACGACTTTGTTCGACCGAGTGCAGTCGAAGTGCTTGAACATTGAGTGCCTGTTGTCGGGCGGTTTCAAAAAGATGCTGCTTCTCTTCCTCTGCAATAGGCCACGGTGTGCAAGATGGGGAACTCAAGGTAGTTGGTGCTGAAGATTGCGTCAGTTGAAAGGGTGTTGGAATTGATACCGGTTTACTTGCTTCTGGAGGATGAACCTGACACTCTTGTGCTATTGTACGCATTGCGAAGCCTTCGCTTCTCTTCTTCTGCGGTCGGAAATCTGCTCACAGGCGGAGCTTCTGCAGGGGGGGTATCTGGTTCTGGATCGTGCGTTATGTTGACTATTGTAAGCTGGTTAGCCGCGCTCGTATTAACAAGTGGATGTCGACGAGTGTCACCCATTTACTAGTAGTCGTCCTGCACGGACGCGTACCCGTTGAACTGCGCGTTACCGTTTGTCATACAGCCAAATTCATCATAACTGGATCTCGCAGCTCCTGCTTCAACTTTATTTGTCCTTGCTGGAATGTATGTATGCTATTTACAATGTAAAACATGTACGTTTAGCAATGTCTGTGCTTGTGGTAGCCAACTCTGGGGTAGCGGGCTTTGCTGTGGGTACCACAGCCTCACACTACTTGTTGCTAAGTGCGCTACACTAAGTGCGAAGGCAACTGACACGTTGCAGTGCACACGTGATGCTGTAGTCACGTGTGCTTTCTCCCAAATGCTAACTGGAGGGGACCATTTGGTCCACCGGCAAACTCCGACGCGTCTTCCGAAAAAGGAACTTCGTTGTATGGGCTTAGCATTCCAGTTCTCGACACCGACCTTGCACTATACCCATCGGTTTGTGCTATTCTATGGCGCTGTTTCTGATACTCGAGCTCATGGCGATTCGTTAACTACTGATCTTCGCTGTGAAAATGGCCATCGGACCAAATGCATTCACCGGTTTGATGGTCGGAGAAATGCTGCGCAGGAAGTCGTAGTCTCTAGTCGCTTTTTCGCCGGAGCTCAATAATAGCACCGTACTGGCCTGATTTCTCATCAAAACCTTCATGTTCGACTGTCTGGTCTCTTTTCATGTTCGTTCCCCTTCTGGCTGCTTCTTCATTTAATCGCTATATCAACTGGGAATAAACTTCAGGGCTTACCGTTCCGTAAAAGCTCCTATCTACGGTCTGTTACATGCAATCCGTGGACACCTACCTTCTGCCTTTCAAATGATTCTCCGAGTGTTTAGGCGCCACTACGCCTTTTAGCGCAATCCCGTAAGTGCCATGTATTAGCTCCCCTTTTCTCGATAGCATTCTTACCAAGCACAGTCCTGCACTTTTAAAAGATGCTTGATTCTCCTTGGTATAGATAAAAGCAGTGGAAACTTCACGATGAACAGGTATCATCACATGTCATTAAGGTACGCTCTTGTGCATAATAATTATACAACCGCAGAACTAATTTTCCCTGCCCTTTTCCCCCCGTTCACCGTGGGCTGTAAACGATTAGAAGGGCATCATTGAGCAACACCTTGAACAGGTGCTCCGGCCCGTCTGAGTCAAGCAGTACAGTTCTTTATCTCCGCGTTCCTTCATCCCGTATGCTGCATAGGCCCGACTACTTAATTTCCGCTGGACGTCTCCGTGTACGACCAACTACTCTTGCAGGCACCGCACAAGCCGTCTCGGCAGAGCTGCCCGAGAAGCATGAAGCATGGTCAAAGCTTCTTTTTCCCAGACCATTCAGAGGCCAATACGTCTGGTCTAATTGGGGCTCTATGAATCCGACTTGCCCCCCTGTGTTAACTAGACTTAGCCGCACGGTTGTAGAGATCCGCGACCTCGTGTCTAGTGTGCTCGGTCCTGTTTCGCAAACCTACAACAACCAAGGCGTCTATGGGAGCCAGGCGGCGTTGACATCAATTGTAAGGTTTTGAAAAATGGCAAATGAAATGTACCCACCTGAAGTAAGCATATCAGCCCCCTTCTCCCCTTGGCCCTGCAGACTCCTCTTCGCTGGAAGAACAAAAAGTACATTCATCCGCTATATTAATTGCATCCTTTGTCAGAGGTTTATTGTTCTCCAGGGTAGATCGAGTCTTTTGCCGTCGTCCACGGACGTATTCACTATCAATAACGAGAACCAACTCTATATTAAATACTCGTCTGGGGGAAACAATCAACAGACATTCAGTCGCAACTGTAAAGTCAATTTATTTCGCGGAGGTACGTATCGAAAACAAATCATGAAAAAGAAAGAAATTACTCATGTATACAAGTGTTGCCTCAGATTGTCGGGTGTTTCAATACCGCTTCACATGCATCTCCTACCTGGTTTACTATGCAGAATAACGGCAACCGGTTATTACCCCCCTTCTGTTTCATTCCCTTTTCCTCCTAAGCACTCCAAATTTTCAGCGCATGGGCCAACCTTGATGCATCTTTAATGGATGATCTGCGGTGTTTATGGGAGCTAGGTAAGCTGGCAGAATCGAGGCATCTCTCTGGGTTCTCAGAATCTCGCTGCTCTGACAACTCATGGTAACCCCGTGATCTAGCGTTCTTAAGTGCGATTTCAGGTCTAAAGGAACACTCAGGTCGAGGCAACATCGGCGTACAGATTTAGCAAATGTGTGGCTTCATTAGGTTCGATAATCTATATTTGATTGACTGTTTATTGCAATGGCTGCCGTGCAGGACTCCAAACCTTAATTCATAATTATACATTCAAATAGTTTGCTACGTCCGAACCTATTCACAAAGCTCAAGGTCGACCACTCTCAGTCGATCATGTTCCATGGAACGCGCGAACAGTGATCTCTCCCATGTGCATACCTTCAGAACTATATGTATTACGATAACGTGGGACGTCGCAACTATCAGATTGAAAGGAGTAAACGCCTGCTTTCGAAGACATCGGCGTCAATGTGTTTTGTATGCAGTCAAATTTGCGGACTACCCGCTAAACAGACATGAATTGGAATAAATGATCGGCGTCCGGCGCTTTGCGTATGATTGGCTTGAATCGCAAAACTACATAGGCAGTACAAAAGTAAAGTAAATTGTTCATAAGTCAGTAGATAATGAAAGGTGAACGAATATAAACATTATGCAATGATTAACCCATAAACGCCAACAATTAATAAATAATATGAATGAACTGTTCGAAAATCAAAGAATGCACATGGTCGTTGCAAGAAGTACAAACAGGTTCATACTTCATTCTCGGAGGACTTTCCACCGCCTGCTTTCCTCCATTCGGGAATTTCTGCATCTGTTGGCTCGTCCTTATCAATGGCCTCGCCGATGTAGGATGGGAACCTGGGTTTAGGGCACTCGTCAATGAATCAAACATTAAGAACACATTGCAGCTGTGTACCTTGGAACGCCATCCATTGTCAGTTCTTGGAACCTATAGGTGATAATAGACCCGACTTTCGGAGGTTTCCCTCTTTGCTTGTCGCTAAATCCAGTACCAACATTGAATGTCTTCATAGAAATTTTTGTTAACTGAATATATGTCAAATACAAGACGCAAATTTCTCACCTTTCCAGACGCCATAACACACTTTAATGCGCCCATAACACCTTGATTCTTTCCCTTTCCTGGAACATAGCCTGTGACCTTCGCCTCAGCATCATAAAAAGTCTGAGGTGGCAGATACCGTCAGCAAGCAGCACGCAGACATGTACTAATGAACCGGATATTAAACATGATATGAAAGGTCACATGCCTTGATCTTCTGCAGAGTCGACGATCGGCGGCCCTCGTATAGTCTAGTAAGATGGAGTGGGAATGGGGCACGTCAATATGGCGCGCTAACATCGACACGGAGATAGAAGCAAGTAAGACAAAGTACGTACGACTCAGGTTTACGGAGCATCAACCCCTCGCCGCCCATCGCCTCGATGTCCTTGAGCATCTCAAGCACATGCTCCCGGCTATTCGCCTTCATCTGGTCAACGACCCGCACATGCTTCTCTCGACTCTCGCCGTTCAGCTTCATGAACGTCGATTTGAGCCAATCAAGCCGCTTTTCGAATGGTTCTTCGCCCATAGAAGGGACGTCAAAGATCTGGAATGTAATGTCCTTCCAGCGCGGAGAGTTGGGTGTCTTTACGATGGAGACTGTGCTCTGGAATTGGCCTCGTCCGCCGAAGAGCTATCCAAGGTTGCGGGATGTTCAGCTCTTCATTTAACGTGAGATTGTCCGAACCTTCTTACCTCCCCATCTAGTGTAGTGTTCTTTGGCAGTTCTTAGGTAGAGGTCACATATGATTAAAAAGTTGGCATATTATAAAGTCAAAACTTACTCTCTGTGAACCATTTCGGGGGCGTGAAAGGGTTACCCAGTCGGCTGAACATGCCCTTCCCGTCCCAGAATACGCTACGAAGGCGCATTAGTACTTCAAATTATACAAATGATATGCGTGACATACCGAACGCCATCCAACTTCTCTGAGACCCACCAACCCGACGGGTCTGAGCCTTTCTCAAGGTCCCATTTCACAGCAAGCAGGACCTCTACTTTCCTCTTTTTGTTAGCTGGGGCATCGACCTCCTCCTCATCCTCGTCATCGGGGGCATCTTCTCCGGACTTTCCTTTCGAAATTGGGCGCTTTCCCGAGCGTACGCTCTTTTTCTTGACACCATCTTCGTCATCGTCATTTCTTTTCCTCTTGGTCTTCGCGTTCGTGGCCGCCCCTTTCTTCCCCTTCGATGAGTCTCCATCGGGGTTCATAAGCTTAGCACGGGCATTCTCATACGCGTCACCGAGAACAGAGCGCAAATGCTTGCATGATCTTGCGCTGACGGGAATTTGGCCTTGATTTCTCCATGCCTGTCATACGAGTTCACTGATTAAGTCAGAGACAGACCAAATAGCGGTAGGTTCATACAGGGCAGGAGCTATATTGCATCATCAGCATGACGAGATTGAGGTGAGAACGTCTCTACGCACCAGTAGTAATGGTCCCCGGTTCGCTTGATCTTGTATACCGCATCGCTGAGCGCCAGACGTAAGTAAGATAGAGTAAACGACATGCAATTAGTGCATAGGATCCAACCTTGTTTGAGATTTGGCCTCGCATTCGTCCCCAGCTGCGAGATATTTCTTCGGTTTCACTCCGTTGATCTCAGCAAGAACGTCCGAGTCGCCGTTTGATGTGCTAGCTGTGGCCATTTTCGTTATACGTCGAGGATTAACGCAGAACTGTCTTCTTTATACTAGAGCCCTTGCGCTACTTGATGCGGGAATGACTCGACGTGTGGTTGCTGCATGTAGTCCACAGACACGATTGACTTGGCTTGCTTGACATGTGTTGGTGGTTAAGTTTCGGAGCCGCACCCGCTCGTCGGCTAAATGGGGCTATCAATGTGGCAGTGAAAAAGGCGGGACCGACGCGTCGGTATTGCCATCCTTGACATTATCGACTTCCGACCGTGCGCTCGAGCCGACATGTATCACCTCACGTTACATTTTCTCTCCAGTCAGCCTAGCTACAGGCGCAGCAAACATTGATCTGTGCCAAAAAAGCGAAAGGGGTTCGTATTGTGTACTACAACATGATAAATACATACATATAGTCCGGATAGCAGGAGGAAAGCAGGGAAAGAGCAATTTTATCAATGGGAATCTCATGTACTCTAGTGATCATGACCAGTTATCAATCCGATGATTAAAGGAATAAACATTCCAGTGACTATCAGTCCGACTCGCGTTTTCGAGCCCATATCATTGCCTGAATGTGATGAATTGTCGGAGTGCGAGACCGGCTGCAGCACAGTTGCGACATATAAAAAGGTGCCACCCTATATAAGCGTGCCCGTCAATTTGACGAATTAGTGCAGTTAACAAGTAGTTTACTTACAGAAATCAGAAGAGCAATTCCCGTCCAATCCCCACCTGCACTTGAACCTAAGAAGGACAGAATTCCGAATGAAGCAAGGGCACCTAGGGGAGTAGATGCACTGAAAAATGCTATGTGCTTTTTGCAGTCTGAGCGGGATAGAGAGGTTGAAAGTAGAGACATCGACAAGGCGAGAGCGGTGGGCGCTTATTCGAGAAACATCCTTTCAGCACGAGCTTTGCGAGGAAGGGATTGAATTGTGCTAACCTTTGTGGATTATGAGAGCTAGAAACACCACAATCGACAGTTGCGTTGTTGTTGCTGCTGGTGTGCCTCCTTCGTCTCCGTCGCCTGTCGATCTGGGTAATGCAGAGGCGCCGAGTGCCAAACCATCCGCTAAGCTATGAATGACAAGGCCCAGTGTCAACGGATATGCTCGTGCTCTCCCCGCCGACACTGCATTCAAACCATCCTCCATGCTGGCGCCCAACCTAACTCCTGTTCCACGCGAGGAGTTTAGCGGCAGCCCACCCTCCAGTTCTGCTACTTCACGGTCCAGCTCGTCCATACTCGTCCGTGGTGTCTTCGCGATCCCGTTGCCAGCTCCGGTATCGCCATTTGTATGGTCAAGCGGAAGAGAAACATGTTCATGTCCATGTGAGTGATCGTGTCCCGAAATGAGTTGCTCAACGACCAACATGAATGCGAAGCCGAGTATAAGGGAAAACGCAATCGTGTTGGTCGGAATCTCATCTGATTTTGAAGATTTGATTGCAGTTTCTACACCTCTACCACACGACACCGTAAATGTCAGCTCGCTTGTACCAAAAGTAAGGCAATTTGACGAACTCTGGTATTATAATGCCCAGCGCTGCGCCTAGCAATAAGCCCGTACCTAGCGTTGAAAGGTATGCAACGCGCGTTCCTGTAAGAGCAAACAAGCCATTATTTGAGTCCTTGGGTTCTTCAGTCTCAAGAGATATAGGTTGATGTTCACTGGAGACTTTAGAGAACAGCGGCACCATGCCAATCACGAACGACGCTGCACCGAGCAACGTCGCCATGATTAGGACGGACCAGATGCCAGCCATTCTTGCCCTCCGTTCTTCGCGGTTGACCTCGGCGTCGTTGGCTTTATAAGAGAAATTAGAGATGAGGTAAAAGCAAAGAGGGCAACATGTGTTCTTCGGATGCACAGGAACGAGGACTGCAGCGGTGACGCTGGTAGTCAAACTACCTTATGCGGCGGCTACACAAAAACAGTTTGAATATTCATGCAAATCATAATGCAAATTTAAGTCTATAGAACGTTGTGGCGATATACAAGTGCATCGATGGATATAACAAAGGATATGATTTAAAGCTCGTTAGCACCGACTGCTATATGTTGTTGGTGTGCATGATGTATGGGGGAACTCGATGCGGGTTGCGGGCTGATCTTCTTCTCGGTAATTGCCTCCTCGGCATTCTTGTCTGCTAGCGACAGACCAGGATTTGCTATCTCACCCTTCAGCCACTTTTCTCTCCTCTCCTTCCTACCTTCCATCCATGGACCACCGTTACTGAACTGACATCCACCCTTGTCTGCACATGTGCATTTGCCTCCAAGAGTGGAAGGGAGGTTCTCCGCTTCGATATGTTCTAGCAGGAACGGCGCATAATCTGAGCCGAATATGTGAACCTTATCTTGCGTTTCTTTTGCGAGCCACGGTCGAACAGCTGCCCAGATAGCAGAAAAGGAATAAGGCGCATTGATGACAACCAGCTTGCCCATCCTAGAGTACAAATAAGATAAGATCCGTCAATAAAGAGGACAACGTACGTTTCAGGGTAGAAGTCTTGCGAGAACTGGAAGGAGTCCTTGATCAGGCTCTTCATTGACCAAAACTTTCCAAGTCTGTTATGTGTTTTTGTCAGTCCGGCTGTTAGAGATGAAGAAGATATGCTCCAACTCACCCAAATCCCTTTAGGTCGATGATGATGAATACATCACCTATTTGTCTCCCAGCTGCATAAGAGCTTCCGGGAAGTACTTCTCTGGCAAGGCCCTCCGCCGTTGCGATGATTGTTTCCCAAAATCGATCAGGTGCGATAGTTTTATACAGTTCCCCAATATCTATGTCACCTAGTGATTCGACGTTAATGGGTCGACCATCCTGGTACACAAGTCAGATAGATAACAATCATGTTTTTCAGACGTAATCACTTTATCTGTCTGTAACTTTGTTAGAGGTAAACTATTCACCAGATTTAAAACAGTCTGAGTACCTTGTGATACCAGATAGGCCAGTGCTTGAAGACCTCATGCCGCTCGGGGTACTGGGAAACATCAGTCAACTTAGGCGTTCGTCGTTCAGAGCACGGTGACATACATCATATGGATCCGTGCGGCGGTAAATCTCGTCAATGCCCACACCAAGGACAGATTGACGCCATTCAATAGCGTGTTTGACCATGGCTTTGGTGTGGTTTATGTTAAACTTCCGGGCGCGCAGAAAGCGTCTTTGTGTATTAATATGCATCTGTATGAGCGTATCAACGACCCACAGAAGACTGACACTTACAACAGAGTCTGGTCGTCCTGTGTACCAAGTGAATCACCCTTCTCGGTGATCAGACCTTCTTCAAGTAGCTCTTTCCTAAGAGCCTTAACCGCCTTCTCCTGCTCTGTGAGCTCGGAATAATCGCCATGCGTTGGTTGTTCTGCGGTCATGATGCTTCAAAGCCTGAATATGTTCGCAATGTTAGGATAAATCCGACACCGATTGCCCAGCAGGTACTACGTATTGAACAGGAATTGAAATTCTGCCAAGCGGTCAGACGTCGAGACGATCGTTCAAGTTCCAGCTGCCGTAGACGTCGTCGAGCGTGTTGCCTTGCGTGAGTAGATGGGTAAGATGCGCAGCTGCATTTTCTGTTGATGATCTCGGTGTCATGATGTGAGCGCTTGAGGTTGGGAACGAAACGCAACCATCCAGAAGTTCCCTTCCACGGTCTGTGGTAGGCCACTAAAAATATGCCGGAATTCCCATGCCCTATTTACTGAGAATTTGGTCCACAACCTGTGTTGTCCAAAAGATCGACGCATGCATTCAATTGACTACCAAATCGTACAAAGTGAATGGGAAATACCAGATACTGTACACGATAGAAATTTCATGCAGGCCTCGTATTCCGTACCAGAATTCTTACATTGTTAACAAAAGCTCGCACAAGCTCATCGAAGGCATCTTGCTCAGCCTGAGAGACACTCGAGTCGCCACGAACAGCAGCAGTCGACAGTAGCACGGCAGGTCTTGCAAATTCTATCTCAAGTTCGTGCATAATTTTCTGTTCAGGAAAGACTTAGCTCATTCCGTATAGAGATTATAAAATAGGAGAAGAGAAAAAGACAGAGTAATCTCACTTGGTTACTACCAGTGGTCTGGGTGACCTGGGTAAGGTCAATAACAAATTCTTCGTGCGAGTAAGACATTCGATCCTTTCGACGCGAGAAATTTGCTGTTCCGACTGGGGGTGGGACTGTTGGTTTAGAGTAAGCAGGAAAGAGGACAACGCGCTCAAAGGGTAAACGTTACCTGGGACTTCAATATTAACGCTTACTCTCCAGTCAGCGTTCCACTTCGGACTATACACATCAAGATTTCCGAGACGAATCTTCCTTAGACATTCTTTCACTTCTCCAGTTTTCTCGTCCCGAGTCACACGTATCTTGTCACCACCATCATGCCCTTCCGGACTATAGAAGGTGTCGATCAAGAATGAGTGGTGGTAGCGCAAAGGCGATGTCGGGTGGTTTGGTTGTCGCGAAGTAGCCTCAAGTTCATTCAATCTTGTATTGAAATGCTTATGCTGTGCCTGTTGTGATGTTTGTTAAGGAGGTGACTCATCACTCATTGACTCCAAGGACGTACAGCAGTCATATTAGATTCAAATCTAAAGTCATCCGGAGCCATAACTGCATGAGCCATATGAGTATATACCATTATTGCTTATATTCTGAATACACACTTGTTTCAACGCGAACGGGATAGTCCACGCGCGTGTCCATGTTGCGGGGTTTTAACAGCCCAAGCTTTGCCTCCACCTCCACTTCGCCCTGTAAGTTTGGATTCCGATTCATGATAAGTCCGTGTATCCAGTCGGCTATTTCGCGAATGAACTCGTCCAGCGGCTCGACGCCCAGAATCGAGAGAGAAAGTGGTTTCAAAGGCGCACTCATCCCGCCGCTGCTCCCCATGTACCCGGCGTGTCCGTTCGACGCAGGACGCGTTGACAACGACGACGGTGGATGAGAGCCTGAAAGCCGGGCTCTCTTTGATGTTGGAACTTCGTCTGGTGAAGGTGAACGGCGGTTGCGCACGTCATCGGCCATGGTCAAGATGCTTGAGTTTGTGTTTACATAAGAAACGCGCAACGTCTGCCTTTCTTATTTTTAAGGTTTGCACTCAAGCTCACGTTCTTCTTCCGCCATGTCCATCGTCGAGGGGAATCGAGGTCTGAAAAGAAAACGCGAAGGTAAAGAGGTATGACAGACTCATTAGCCATCTGCTGAAAGTATTCTTACATATTCTCAGGAGGACGTGTCGCAAAAGATTCAGACAAAACTTGTCAGTCTTCTGTGTCCTTGCAATTTAAACTCACTTTTTGACTTGTACATTACGAAGTCTAGCATCATGCAGTGAAAGAGGTGAAGAAAGCTAGCAAACGGGTGAAGGTATTTGAAACGCAAAAGATCGTCAAGAAAATTAAGGAAGCAAGGTGAGCACTAGTCAAAAATTTCCATGTATCATGCAGATAACTCAGTGCTGTACGCAGAAAGGGAAACAATGAAGAAATCGTGGAGACTCAAGAGTCCCAACTTGATTGTATCAAGGTAGTATTAACCCCTACCATTAGCCAATAATTTGACATTGATGTTATGACAGCATATTGACTGCGAACGCATAGGTGTACAAGCACTGCGCTCCAAAATCCAGAAGGACCGTGGCCTTTGGACTAACTCCGATTGCCAGTCAGCCGTAGTAGCTGAACTCCCCGACCCATCTACTCAGAATGATGAAACCGACTTACATCCTCAACACACAATAGTCAAGGCCCGATTGCTCAGTTCGAAAGTGCTTGCACAGGAGATCGATGATATTGTCCAGGCACTACGGGCCGTCCTGGGAATACAAAGAAAGGAGAGCATACAAGTGCCGTTAGATGTATCAGACGTGCAAGAGGTTAGCTCGCCGACGAATGGAAGTACGGAAGTTTCGAAGATGGAGCGGAAAGAGAAGTCAACTAAGGACATATCTCGTGTTGAAGGCGGCGATGCGATTGATAGCGAGGAAGGTAGGGAGGTGGCGGAGGTAGCGGAAGGATGGACTGGGTTCGGGGATGCAAGCGGAGACGAAGGAGATCGAGATGTCGAAAGTGGGGCGGAGGAGGACGTAGAAGATAACGAAGGCAGAGCCGCCGAAACAGCCGGATGGGAGTCTGGGACGGTAGACGATGTAGATGACGATGATGACGATGATCTATCGGACGAAGACGTGAACTCTGATACGGATGAAGGTGCTGCGTCCGCATCATCAGATGATCCTGGCCCATCGAAAAAGGCTCGCCCAGCGACTACACTGAAATCGAAGGGGAAGGCCGGAGAATCGACGTTCTTGCCTTCGCTTTCTGTCGGCTTCGTCAAAGGCTCCGACTCAGAATGGAGCGATGCCGAAGCAGACCTAGCAGACCTGCCACAGAAGAAGAATAGGCGGGGTCAGAGAGCTCGGAAAGCGTCAGCCTTCATTCTTAGACTTTGCCCTTTCATTCGAACTGACCTAATCATCTTTAACTTAGCATTTGGGAAAAGAAATTTGGCAAAAATGCGAACCATCTCAAGAAGCAGCGGGAATCGGAGGTGCAGGATGTTATCGCACGCTCGTATGCAAAACGCGGAAGAGGTTCCGGCCGGGGTGGGGCAGGCGGGGGTCGAGGAAGAGGTGGCCTCCCTCCGCAAACTTCGTCTTACTCTTCGGGACGAACCGAAGATTCTGCTATTGGAGGAGGACGCGGCGGCGGCCATCAGCTTGCTGGTTCTCGACAGTCACAGGCATCGCATCGAGATTCGCAGCTTTCACGAGCCGGGGGTGAGGCAGGCGAGCGCAGCAGTACCTTCAGCAAACCTGCACAACAGCGTGAGGAAAGACCCTTGCATCCTTCTTGGGAGGCGAAGCGGAGACTCAAGGAGAAACAAAGCCCTGCGATCCTTCCTGCGCAAGGTACTCGGATAAAGTTCGATTAACGTCGTGCTGCCTTCCAACCATCCACGTTGCGAGATAGTGTATGTGCTATATTATTGCATCTCTATATACATGCTCTGCGGATGCTTTCGCTGGCCGAATGGTTCATAGTGTCCCAGCCAGGGTCAGACGACGGAAGCAATGGTATGCCCAAACTCATGGTTGTGCCGATCATCTGCCAAGATAGGACATATATGCTCGAATCTAGGGCTGCTTTGACAGATGCGATCGTCGCGAAAGCTCCATGCTTTCCATCATAGAGAAGCATTTACCCTTATGACGACAGCGACATATTGTGTCACTAATTAGTTGAAAGAGATAATGTAATTTTGCACGTTACAAAGCGAATGAACATAAAAGTGTAGGATAACATCCAAGCAAACATATACTAGACAACAGTGAGAACTTGAACAGATATACCAAAAAAAAAAAACAGCAAAAAAATGCGCAGTATGATGTTAGAGAGGCTGAGTTTGAACTTCCCGAAGGAGAAAGGATCATGTACGAGGAAAACAGCAGCGTACTAGTTGTCCACTCAGCGACGGCACGCATGCTTTCCACCACCAGCTTCCGACACTCGACATTGACGAGAGCACCACGTTGCACTACAACGAGGACAGCGAGGGTAATCTGAGCCAGCTTTGCCACATACACCACATACACACCGCGAACGCAAGCGAGATGCATTTTCGACAGCAGCGAGCGTTGAATCGAGTCCGACGTTCGACCCTGAAGCGCTGTAATTTCCCGTGATCAAGAAGGTCTTCGGTGATTTACCGCTCTGTGTAGGGTTCGGAGGGAGTAACCCGGTTGTGCTGGAACGCA
Organism: Trichaptum abietinum; assembly: GCA_910574555.1. NCBI lineage: Eukaryota > Fungi > Basidiomycota > Agaricomycetes > Hymenochaetales > Trichaptaceae > Trichaptum > Trichaptum abietinum. The sequence continues at coordinate 1,454,794 of CAJTBE010000007.1, forward strand.
CGTGCATAGTGGGCCGAGGAGGAGTCGTTACGGTGAGGGACGACCTACTTGAGGATGAAGCAGAGGATTTAGATTGTATCGGGAGTGCAAACGGCGATGAAGGTGTTTTGGGTGTCGAGCCCAGCCTGGCCCTCAAATGATTAGACTGTGCTGAAGGAGGGCTAGAGTGTCGAGAGGTAAGTGCCGGTGGAGACGCCGGAGCTCCAACGCTGTTGTCATCTGACGGTATAGATGGGCTACGACTTATTGAAGGGACCTTCTTGTGTGCTGCATGTTTATGTTTGCGCCGTGGCCAGAACGTTTCCTGTGTCTCATGCTCATCTCCAGTGTCATCATCGACGTCATATGGCGAGGGTTGCCCGTGGCCCTCCTTGTCGGCAGCCGACCACGAGAAGCTTAGCGAACGGAAGGAAGAAGTACGTAGGCGTCGAAGTGAAGGTGAGGAAGGGTAAGGAAATTTAGCTTCGCTCGGCTCGCGTGATGAAATAGAGTGGGAGCGTGGGTGGTTAAGCGCGTTGGGTGAATGGCGGGAGGCAGGTGAACTCGGGCGAGCGAGAGAAGCGTCAACGATGGAGTGCTTGACAATAAAACGAAGCTGCGACTCCGCTGAGCTGGTGGGGCAGAACGCACCGAGTGGTGACTCTGTAGACGCGCTGGGGAGAGCCGTGGTAGGTCTAACCTTCGATGTGTCGAGGGATAGCTTCGGAGGCCGCGGGATAAACGGCAGGGCGGCTTTGGAAGTCGTCCGTTGATGTTCAAGGGAAAACTTGAACGAACCGGAGCTGAGACTTCGGAGGCTATGAGCTGCCTGAGTCTGCCTTGGGAACGAGACTAGCTCAGGCGCTATCCCATCGACAGGTGTCGCAGCTCCGGAGGGGGAGGACGACGACGACGACGTAGATGTCTGTAACGCATACATGATTGTGAGCATCGACATTGTGGGCAATCTTCGTGATAAGAACAAAATCACGAAGGCAAAGTATGGCATTTAAAGCATTGAAATTATTATCTGGTATACGCACTGGAAATCCGACTTTCTCGACCGCGTTGCTATCTTCTTCGATGCCAGTTCGGTAGTTTGCGTTTGTACCGAAGTGTCTGAACGGCTCGTGTGCGCGATAATCAAGCGACATGAGGAGAAGAGAGATCGGCGAGAGTCTACACCTTGCGTTGCGGCGAACGTGTCTCAAGCAGGGTCGTCCGTTCGCTGGGTTTCGTTCCTCGATAGCTGAAGAACCGAGGGGGCAGTTATATATGAGGCAAAGGTGGTCAATAGGCCCGACCGTCCGGCAGTCTTGCTCTGGTTGGATGTCGATGTGATGAGCTATATCGAGACGGGCGCGTAACTCTCAAAACTGCCGTAATTCCACCTAGTATTCTCGAAGGTGCTCTAGGTTGTGGATGGGTACAGAAGCCAAGGGGTCACACGACACGAATTGCTATCAGCACGAGAAGAGATTGGTGAAAGTTAAGAGGTACACGGCAAAAGTATAGTCGACAGTGTGTGATCTTAAGCAACTTGAATACAACGCAGGACGTTTAGGATGAAGGAGAGAGATCTGGGGTCGGAATTGAGAGGCGAAAGCAGTTTACCGCTGAGGTACTTCCGCCTAGTGTACACTTCCGTCGAAGTGAACGAGCTTGTAGTTCTGGTACCAGGTAGGTGGTGGTAGATGGCAAAGAGACAAGACGGAACTTAGCCCCAGCGATATCTGCAAAATGTATGGAAATTAAGCGAAAATTTCCAGCTCATCATCATGCTGTGAGGTAGTGGCTATGAAGGGACTCCTTTGGCGACGTCCGTCCCTGCCAATGCCAGAGCCTGGGCCAACTTAACCCGTGGGAATAATGGCAGATCACCGTACTTTAGTTTCCGTTCAGAGTCTTCTTGCATTGTGACCACCACCACGACATAATTCTCCATCTGCGCGTCTTCTGTCACCATCGAAAACAAGGGAGCTCTGTACTGTAGCTTTTGAAATCAATGACTATCTGAATCTTCTCATGAGCATGATGGATACGTACTTCTGCGTTATCGGCGGTAGTTTTACATGGCTGTCAACCATCCACTACACTGGCAATTCCTTCATGCCAACTCACTATCGGTACGCTCGTTCCGAAACATCAACTCGGGGAGATTGTAGGCGAAAGAAGGTCGATGCCTTCAACACGTTGCAAGAATTCTCCACGAGCACTAGATGCACCGAATGACGAATTCTACCTATGTCAAGTCGGCATTCTACTTGTGAACCAGAACCTAGTAGTATTTTATCTGTTCTCACCACAGGCTTCCAACACACCAATTTTAGATCGAATATGTTGATTATACTCAGCTGCTTCAATCCCTCTATCAAAGTAAGTACTATCGTCGTTGTGTATGAGCTATCGCATTGCATTTAAACGATACCTGCATCACCTCCTAGACGCTATCTTATTCCTTCAGAGTTTACCTCCCGCTCTAACCAATGTTCACTCAAGCAATCTCGACTGTATCTAAACCACCTCCAGTCATATCACGGTTCGAGAATGACCCGAGTACATTGAAATTTCGCATAGTAAGCGTCCGGTCTGATCGTTACTACCATTTACTGTCTTTCCCCCTCATTGTTCCTAGCATGCAATTCGTGCCTTACTCGCTCTATCGTTGAAGCAGCTTTGCGCCGTCTGCTGTTGGAATTGCTCTGTATCGCGGTGATTACTTGAATACTAACCATATACCCACGGCTTTAGCGGATTTACATGTACACCGTGGATGATTTGGTGTTAATGGTGTCAGATATACATTCTCTCTGTGGATTCGTCACGGGTTGCCGGTCACTGACTGATCTGTGTACTTCCCATCTTCGCTGTTCTGTGCCTGCCGAACGAGATGAGCGCGGAGTTCCTGTGGGCGAGCAATTACCGGTCGTGTGACACTTATTTGGGCCTTAGCGGGATGTTACGAGCAGGCGGAGAGCCGCTCTCCATACGTTACATGACTTGAAATCAAATTCATGCAGCTGAGAGAGAAGTGAGGGAGGAGCGCAATTGTGCTAAAATCTTCGTTGAGGCCGACATCTGTAGTACGTTTTACAGTTTACTACTATAGCACTGGCCCGGTCGAACTAACATTCATTCTAAATGCTCCGTGCCTGCATAGATTAATCTTTGAAGCGAGGGCCTTACTATTCGCGGTCCGGTGACTTGACCTAGGAGGAAAGGTCGAGCGGACAGTAATCAGGAGAATAACACTCAGAGCCAGGACATCAGTTCAGGTGCAAAGTGCGTAATCAACTTCATCGTTATCATATCATAAAGTCCGTCACTGAACTTCTCCAGACTCGAGTACGGCATTCACAATGTAGCCTCCGCATTGCATGTCCGCCGAGTGGTCTCACCTTCGCCACCTATTCCAGAACCCAAGTCTTCCGTGTCGTGCTGGTGTTGGCCTATAGATGTTCTCAGTCATTATTCTACAATCAATCTCATCGCAGTTCATTCGGACTGCTTTCCGAGTTCGTTGCTGCAGTGTCATTCTCATCCGACTCATGGTATTATAGCAACTTACGAAGTGACGATGTTAACCGCATCGGGTTCATCTCAATTCGCCGCTTTCCCTATTCTTTGAAAGCACAAGACCATGCAGACATTATTCCCATTCCTGCAAACGCAGTTGGCTACCTGCAGCCACCAATTAAGGCCTAACCCTTGCGCCGATCGCTTCTCACCCCAGGAAGCCGTGAATCTGAATTTAGACTAAGTTTAATATCGCTTATAGATCTCGGAGCTGTTCTTTCTAGGCGCAGAACAATTCACACCTTGCTAGGCAACATTACTCCGTTCTTCGAGACTCTTTTCCTCAAACGCACGTCCTCGACGCACGTTCGTTGGTCCCTCCCTTATCAGCATTGAACCCTGCTCACTGTGCTATTTCGAACATACCACTGGCACCCGACCCCACTCTACTTTGGCTAGATCATCCGAAATGAAAAGACAACGAGGTTCTTCTACGTTTTTGGTCGAGGACTTGTTGGCTTGTCTCACTCAAAAGGTTGATATGCTATTGACTTCGTCTTCTGGTCCTCGTGGATAGTGCGTTGGTCGGGCATCTCCTTGCAGAAGGACCATTCGTCGCCTCATGCTCCTCCAGTAGCAGTTATATTCTAATTGGTAGCCTCGCGCTATGAATCTGATAGAATCTCGTATCCCGTCTTCGCACTATGTATTAGTTGTCTGAAGTAGGTCAGAGAGCTTGAGAACTTCACGTTGTTCGTTCTAGGAGACATTCACTGTTCATCTTGGCTTAGCCTACCACTTTGAGTACTTGTCTTGAAGCAAAAGATGATAGTCGATCAACAACACCTTCATTCCCATAGATTGCACACATCACCCTGGCGCTACCGGATTTCTGTCAACCTCGAGGACTTTCGATCCTTACAAGATAGCCTCCGATGAAGTATCGGTCTGTCATCAAGCAATGTAATTCATAACATTTTATCCCCGACATCAACTCACTCTTCCCAAACTATAGACTAAATGACCAACCGCTTGGCAGATGGCAGAGGAATGCTAACTGCACGTTCGAAGACCTTAAACATTCTATCTAGCATTATCATACAGCGCACATATACATCATTTACAGTTTTGTAGGAATTAGTAGGAGCCAGCGGTAGCACTGCTCTAAACATGTGCCTGGTTCCGTCTCTTCCACTCTTCGAACAACATCGGCCCATCTGGACCATCGTACAACGCAGGGCTAATCGCAATACCAACAGAAAGGTCGTCAAGTGACTCCGTACTTCGGGGTGGCGGGAAGAGTGACTCCGGATCAATCACGCCAGCTTCAGCAATGCATTCCCGCTCATGATCTGTCCGCACATAAGACGTGGCTCTCAGTGGATGCAGATGCCACTCCTCTCCGCCCTCCGCACTTGGTTCGGCCGATTTTCCAAAGGGCGCGTCGGTCTCGTTGAAGTCCCAATTCGAACTCGAATATCCTTCATCTAGAGGCTGACCTAGCGAGAGTAATGTCTCAACGAAGAAGTTGCTCGATGCTTCGTCCATTTTTCCCGACTCGACGGCAGAACGCAACCCATTATTGCGGTCATCTCTCGGGGTATGGGGGGTGTTCGGAGTGGATGGGTCGCATGGATAATCAACAGTACCCTCACGGAATGATGTCGAACGTGTAGAAGGGTTGCGGAGGTTAAGCTAGTCCTCAGTTAAAAACGGAAAACAAACAAAAAAGAGACGTAACGCACTTGCAGGCGCGATATCATAACAGTGGTAGCAAGCTGACTGAAGCTGTTGTGGGGGCGGGGGGTCAGGACGTTGCCGGAACGAGCCGATACATTAAATACCTTGCACCGATAGCTTTGATTCCTTCTTCGGCAAGCTAAATAATAATTTAAGATATATAAACTCTAAACAAGTATGCACGTTTTCGTACCGAGTAGAGAAACACGTTGAGGAGATTTGCAGCGAAAATGACCGCAAAGTACAGAATGCCATCTCTTCGAAGGATATGAAGTATCCTAAAAATGAAAAAAAAAAATTAATCATGTGTCACATATAAGCCACGAAGACTTACGGTGTCTTCACATTCCGTCGCGAATATTGATGGGTTTTCCATAGGGTCAGTATGAATATGATAGAGTCGGTAACGAGTGGTGCTATCCAAAAGGCAGCGAAGAAGCCATTCGAGCCTGTCAAGATACAACCTGCAGATCCTGGAGGAAGCTTTAACACTGTATTGACAGCAGCATCGGTAAATATTCATGCTGGAATGAGGGACAGTGAAACCCACTTTGTGACTTTGACAGTGCAATACCCATGATAGTCATTTGTGCTGCAAATAACGAGGTAAGAAATGCGAGGAGAAGTCGGCTTGTTGCCCCGTATAATGCATAAGTCCGTGTCATGAGAATTACTGCTTTTCGATTAGCAATCTTGATGCCGATTCCTAATGGCAATCTACCCACCTTCAATTACTGTAAATCTACATTAACATGTGATATATAGGCAAAATGTCGCCACTCACTTGCGATAGAACACATAGTCGCCGCTCCAGGAAAATGTACGAAGTCGACACAAGCCTGATTTAAAAGGAATCAGTCGCTTGAACCTTGCGAACGCCAAACTCTGGCGCACTGTCTTGTTGTTCGACCACGCGGGGTCGAAGAAGCCTTATAGATTGAATGTCAAACAGCTGGTAAGAAAATAGGTTGAAATATTTACGTACTTGCCAGATTGACAATAAATTGCAAAGGTGTGAAGTATCGGTTCAAAAGGAAAAGCAGAGTAGCGCCCGTAAACTTTGGCTTCCATATACGTTCGACCTAGGAAATAGTCAGGATGTATCTTCTGGAATTGTAGTGCAGCTACTCACCTCATCGCTGAAAGTCAAAACTTGAATAAGATATCAGTAAACTATTAATACTTCAAAGATCTGAGACGGATACAGACTGTGATCGTAGACAAGCATGGTAAAAGAAGCATCAATAAAGTGTCTCGAGATGGTCCTGTATAGCAAACCGTGTTAACTTAGATGGACAGACGGATCGGCAACACCACGAAGTGATCAAAGAAGCGAACACTCACAAAGCTTGAGCGCCCTGTTGGGCGACATGAGGATCAAAAGAGCCCTGGGATGATGGGTCCAATGCGCTCATTGGAAGCGAACGGCGGGCACGAGCACAGCGCAGGTGCGCGCGACGACGAGAGGTGGGCGTCGAGAAGCAAGACGCATGCCGTCGGGTCTTGGGCGCAAGAAGGATAATTGAAGACACTCCGTGACTCCCAGCTGGCTTTGCTCACTGACGCCGCTTGCCTGCTTTCTCGGTTAAACACGTCCTAAAATTACCAAATATGGGCACAAATGCTGAGGTAAGCCACAGCCGACGTCGCACGACCCTTCTTCCAGTTCATAGTCCGAGACACGAGTCTCAGGTTTGAAAGTTTTACGAACTTTGCATTCAAACATCATTTTGATTCCTTTGGCAAACACACGAGTACATTCAGTACATCTTTAAATAACAGATTTTTCCGGCCACTACAGACGAACAATCTCAAGCAGAAATTACAGGCACTGGTAGTAGTAAGGCGGGGAGACAGCCGTGCACGTAGAGCCAGACACACAGGTTGTTGGGCCGCTAAATCACGATAGTCAGCACAGAACGAGTCGAGACCCAAGCAATAACTCACGTAAAGCCGGTTCCACCGCACTGACCGTACTTCGTCTGGGCGGGTGTCGAGGCGGTGGAAGTGGAGGTGGATGTCGTAACGATAACGGTCGAAGAGGAGGTTGACGTCGCGGACGTCGCAGATGTCGAGGTCGATGCAGTCGTGGTCGTTCCAGAACCGGCCGACCCCCCTTGTCCAGGGAGCGGACCCGCGATGCTCGTAGTGAGTGTACCAGACTCGACGAAAATGCCGGACCAGTACCAGTCCTCGGGATCAGCGTCCGTACCGCCGTTCGGGAGGCGCAGTTCACCAATGTGCCAGTCTGCGGAGTTCGTCGACGTCGACGCGCTCACCGGTGCAACGACCTGCACAAGATCATCCCCGCCCGTCGACTGCCAGAGCGCGACAGTGCTTGCGCTGAAGTCGATGTCGTACGCAAAGTTGTACCAAGTGTCCGGGACGAGTTCCGTGCTCCATTGTGTGTTTGAGCTCACGTCCCACCGGAGCAGGTTGTCCGTGGTGCCAGACTCGCCAGAGATAAGCCCATACTTGATTTCAGTGAAGTGGCTCTAGGAATGGCAATCGACTAAATTAGATTCCTTCCCATTGATTTTTGAACATCACAAACCTCGAAGAAAGCGATCTGATGTTCAAAGCCGGGGTTCGGTGGGTTTGTGGAAGACGTCTTCAAGGAGAAGTGGTAGTAAAGGTGCCCGGTTCCGAGGTTTTGAGTAGTCTGAGGGATGATTTCAGACCGCTCCATAGTCTGTCCGTTCCAGAAAGCTGTGCCATCCTACAAAAAGTTTCGGCTTCAGTCGTTTACCTCGAAGTCAACCATTCGAAAGCTACGCACAATCGTAATCTTAATTCCCTGTGCATCACTTGTGTCCGCCGGGTTCTTGTAGCTCGGGGAAACGTCAAGATATTCAGACGTCGCGCCCGAACCATGGATGTACCATTGCCAAGGCTCAATTTGGTTTGACCAGGACCCTGTCACGGTCAAGGTGAGCTAAGCAGAACAGAACTTCTCTTAAGAGGTCTTCTTACATTGGTCGAAATCAGCAGTAGTAAAAGAGGAGTTGAAGATACCGCTCCACAGCACGGTTCCAGCGCGCGCGGACGCGGCGAAGAGAGGCAGAGCAGCAAGGAAAGCCTTCATGGTACCGAGAGACCTAAGAGCTCAGGAGAAGTTGGATGAGGAAGCAGAGACTTGCGCTGCAACATATCCGTCTCTTATATCGTCTCGAGATTCAGTATTACTCTCGGAAGATCTAAGGCGGGGTCGACACTCTTCGTCGGTAAATTCATGCAGAAACCCATACTGTACTATTGCATTGTATAGGCTGAATTTCGCTTCCTCTGCATCAATTAGATGCGCGTTCGCATTTGTCTGTACTGCGGGCGACATTCGGAGATGCAATAGAGGTCACGTTTATGTTCTGTGTCGCAATCTGGAAGAAGTTCGGCTTATAGAGATGGACCACCAGCGGTAATTATACTAGGCAGCGTCATTTTGGGGCTGTGTTACGACTATTCAGCAAGCCACGTAGAGCTTTATCCCGAGCTTCATGCATATGAGATGAAGAGCAGCAAATAGGGCGCAGTCGGGACGTGGGCAGAGCGGGGCTAATATTTTGCAAAGTAGTTCGCCACAGTATGCCTTGTATGCCCTATCAAAAAACCAGTCGAGCCTATTTCAGCAATTCATGGTGATTGGGTCTTGGTCAAGAAGTACGCAGCAGATGCAAAAAAAGTGTAGTGTCTACGCTATATAGAAAAACTAGAAGACAACATGCTGACGTGCGTATAGAAATGGGTGGGACGGAATCAGAATTCAATGGGGCGAACCTTGGAGCAACACTTAGAAGGACTACTTGGCCGGAGAGTTTTGTGGTTCTACGCCAAGACCAGTTCTTTCCAAATCTTCCTTTCTCGCAAATATCTCCGCGAGAATGAATGAAGCTAGGTTCGGATCCGACCAATATGCAGAATGCGCCTACAGAAATTCGGGGAAAGTTCAGCGCATCATCGACAGGGCAACTGTTGAGCAGTCACTTACTGTGACCATATCTGAAGTAGGTTGCGAGTAAATCAAAGTGTTACAGTGGGTATATTTACACTGGATGACTCACCGAAGTAAGTGCTGATGTTACCCTCCGACGGCAGAGCAAAATCAAGCGTTCCGCGCGGGTTCAATGCCAGAAAGCTAGACATATTTTTAGATAAAGTACGCAGCATGCTTGACCAGCCTAGAAGACAACGTACCGACGTTCGTCTTTTGTCCCATCGATATTTTCAGTCGGCCCACCTAATTCAAACCCGGATGTCACCTTATGGGGCAATGCTGGCCTTGATGGGCTTTGAGATCTTGGTGAACTCGAGACCACTCCCTCAAATATCCGCGTCACTCGGGACGAGAATGACGTGAATAGAGGTGTGTTCACATTCTTGATCACGGACGGGGGCAGATCTCTTGCTTTCCTGCGAGAGCCGTTCATTAAATTAAAGGGAGCTAGGAAGTTCCTGACATTACATTACCTCGCGTCAACACATGGATTCAGTAGATATCTAGGCAGAGATCAATACGAAGTGGTATCACAGAGCGAATGCACTCACGCAATGGGGTCCGATGGGTTGAATATGTTATAGACGGAATCGACCTGAGGCAGGAGTGAATCGACTGCATATTTGATCTAAATGATGTAATGGACGTACCGCTAAACACCCAAACAATCCTACTTGATCATACTACTTTCATAAATATCTGACTTTTTAATATTACAACAAGATACTTACGGCTTCATCGGCAGGTGAATTCTTCGTCCTTTCCCTTCCTTTCCTTGCGATAGCTTGCGTCCGATTAATGTGAACAAACAAAGGGAACGGACTTCCAAGCATGAAGATGCAGCTTATGAATAATTAGTAGCAACTTGATAGACCGTGTGCGCCATATAATACCTCGTATTGAATAAGAACAGATCTTGGCATTCTTTTAAGTAATCCGGATTCATATTAGATAAAGGAGGTTGTATCGTTGGTTGGTTTGATAGTATGTGACCAGCCAAGGCTGCGCCGAGTGAATGGACCATTAGATGCTGCGCTAACACACCGGAACGTTAGGAGGCCGAAACTCATTTTAAAATCGAAGAAGTACAGACCACTTTACCCCGAGTTTCGAACCCTGGGTTTCTAGCACACCAAAGCCTGTATATTCGATTTCTGCGAACGCTTCATGTAAGCGTGACATGGGAACTAGAATTCAGCTTACGCTTGCTTCGCTACCTAAAAGTAAAATTAGAATGTGTAGGATGGATTGAATTCAGGTACCGACTGCTCTAATCATTCTATCTTTATGGTGGCTAAAGACAGTGTAAGCCAATTTTCGCTGGAAAAGCTATTGTTCGCTTACCTCATGAAATATGGAATATCTATAAGGACCTTGTTCATAAGATCTCGGACATATGGTACACTGTTCTTTATCGTGATGTCTGCAAACGATATAAGCCTTTGAATAAGAAAATGTTTTGAACTCACCATTGAGAGTGAAATCATTATCTAAACCTGCATCCTCTCTTCGTCTTTCCTCATCGGCATTTAGCTGAAAATTCGTTCGCCATTGTACAGGTAAGAACTGTACCCTGCGATTCCGCATGATAGATGACAGAGCAGGAGTAACGGATTGCTTCCTAAGTGTAAATGTCAATACCTTAGACCGGAACATCTACATACTTTCTGACCTAGCAACCTGACGGAAGATATTGGCCGCATACACAAAGTTAAAGCCCTCGTATTGTAGAGCTAACTATTCAAGCAAGCTGTATTAGTTGTGCCAAGACTGTAGACTAGAACTGGGACATACCCCTTGGCCGATACCATGAACTATCAAGACGAGATCCGTGATCTCCTCGCTGCCGTCGTTCCCGACAGGGGGTGGGGATTGAAGAGGATGATCTGAGCGACTTCGTCTCTCCTGGTCCGCCATCTTTACTTCCCGTTCTTCTTCTTTAGGATTTGTGGTGATCCCTTTTGGCGAATCTTCGCCATCCTGAAAGTCTGCCTTACGCTTTGTCGGCACAGTATCACCATTCGAAGGGCTCTTTGGCCTTTCAGTAGCAGTCTGCGCTGCATCATATCCCCTATACACTATAGTAGAGTTTGGGTAATAGGACGCTGTGCTAGGACGGGAAGTACTTGAAGAGCCAGGAAAGAAGCTAAATAATCGTCTGGAGGAATTGCTCCTGAGGAAATGTCAGCTACTAGTTTTAACAATGTTTCGCTATCAAATAGTAACTGACGTTATTAGGTATGCCTTAACGCTGTCTTCGAATACAACACTAGAGATTTCGTCGAAGCTTTGTTTTAGCTTTGCGTGTGCCTCAGGGCCAAGCTCCAATGCTGTAGAAAGCTCTAGTTGATAAGATGATAGCCATGGCTTCACTCGATGGTATATTTTTTCAAGCCGACGCGATTCAGCCTTCGGAAGTGGTCGGTGCTAAGGAGACAAAACATATGTTTAATGCAGGTAGAAAATGTATAGAAGGGGATAGCACCGACATCATCGTAGAACCAAGTGCCACGAAATACTTTTATGGGTGGTGCATTCATCTTCCAGTATATTGGTCTCAACTGCAGCCCATTAGAAAGACCTACATTCGTCTAGTCTAGAGATGGCAAACGTACACGCATAGTCCTGACATCAACCTCGAATAACTTGTCTTTTGCGATGGACACCCCGACTATGTCTTCCTCATCATCGTCAATGTCGTTCGATGTCCTCTGTTCATCACCCTCATCTTCGTCTTCTTCCGCCCGCCTCCTGTCTTCAATAGAGAGCGTCTGCCACGCCGCCTCGCATAGTTCACTCTCTTCAGCTGTAAAAGCCTGCCACCCTACGTCCTTCTGCGAAATAGATGTTATAGGTGCAGTAGGCAGTTCTAGAATTGCGGAGGCCGTCTGAGGACGCATCCATCGCACAGTCAACGGCGGTGGCGGCTCATCTTCGTACATGGTGGTAAGTGGTCAACGTTGACGGACTGCGAGGCGCAGCGCGTTACGCACCTGACGTATATCCGAAAATAGATCAGGACCCTTTTCACTTAAATTAGAATAAATCATATTTTCATTTAGAGCTGAAGTTCGTTCTTCTCACTCTTCCCTCTACAGTTGTGTCTGGCTGAGGCTCTTATAATCGATGTTCGCAGCTTTACGCTCTCATATCGCGAGACAGCGGCCCATTCAAGCTCGTGTGGTCAGCTTAAGAAGATGCTTCGCGACGGAGACTGCTATGCCCTCGACGTCTCAGGTTGAAGACACAGAGGAGGAACAACGGAAGAGTTACGAGGCTTTTCTTGAACAGAAGGCATTGGAAAAGCCGGCTCGACCTCAACTGAATGTGCCAGTTGACAAGGACCATGGTCTATTTCAGTTCTTTCGGCAACTCATCGTCGACGATGTACCAACGTATGAAGTAGTGGAGAGCAAGCTGAGGCCAAGCACGGGTGTTGGTGAGTATAATCCTTACTCTGAAAGCTACTAGCAAATAAATTACATGCCTCCCTTTACAGGACGAAGCTGGAATCCGATAGAACTGCGACGTAAATCTTTCAAGGACCTTCATACATTATGGTATATTGTTCTCCGAGAGCGAAATTTACTTGCGACCCAGAGGGCTGAAGCCAAAAGACTCGGCATAAGCGAGCAGTACCTCGATGTCGGCGAAAAGGATAGAAGGGTTTGTGTAGTTCGAACTTTTTTAAGTTTATCGATACTGATACTACTTGTCAGTGCCGGAAAACAATGGCTCGTATCAAGACCATTCTCAGTGAGAGGATGCATGCATACGAACAAGCATATTCAATTCAACGGCAGCAACGGCAGGGGGATCAGAAACGGATAGAAGAGGGAAGGATTAGGCGTCTGAAAGCAGCGGCAGCTAAGGAAAGGGCTTTAGTGGAGGCGCGAAAAGCAGATGAGGTGCAGGTGCCAACTGCGGACCCGTCAGACGTTACTGTGCAACAGGTTCAACCTAGGGGGCGTAGAACAGCTCGGAGAAGGCTGGACGAGGGAATGAAAAGCCCCGCGGAGGCAGCTGTCACTGAACCTGCGAGTTCATCCGTATCTCAGTCATGAGCTTTTACTGCAATTACATTACAATTATATTGTTATAGTGCCTCGTTCTCGCCCCAATATTATGATCTGGAACTCAGTTTATCTCATTGGTCTCGTCTCCGTCCGGGGTTTTGTGCTACCCAATCCTGAACATCCTTTCCAAACCAACAGTCTCTTACCGCTGGATCCTCCATCTGCTCTATCTGCCTTTGACCTTTTCTCATCAAGTGTTCGATGGCAGTTACGTTGCGAGGTGATATAGACAAGGCATTCTGGTGGAACGTATAGCGAATGAATGCGCGAAACTTCGGTTGAGTTCGTTCAGGTTTTGTTGCAACCAAGCGCAATGCTCTGCGGGTATTTAGGTTAGGTACTTGGAGAAAGTAATGAACCCGTAATAAACTTGGCGCACCGTCGATATAAAGACAATACCTCCTTCTGCAGACCTGACCTCCTCGACATTTTCACATAAGAGATGGGCTGCAGTATGGTCGTGGTAGTCGACGAATGCCAAATTTTGGAGAAGTCCGCGTGTCTAAATCAGACGCGAACGTCACCAGCCAGTGCAACTCTTCCTCCTCCCTTTATGTCAGTCTCCGTAATTCGAAAAGCCCAACTCAGCCGAGTGCCAGTCACGCAAAGGCATAATCGACCATGGAACTCTGCTATATCACGACAGGGAATGCATATTCGGCCTTCAATTCGATCGCCTTGTTCAAGTCAACCATATGCGACTAGCTCCTCTTCCTCTGCAGTTCGTGGTGATTCTCAAGACCTGTCTTCCTACTGCAGGGACTTCGTCAAGAAACACGACATGGACTCCTTTCTGACCTCCCAATTCTTTCCGAGGAACCTACAGACTGCCTGCTTCGCGATTCGAGCATTTTATGTGTGTCAATCTTTTTCCAGGTCTCAAGTATGGATATCGAAGTCTAATCTTTGTAGAGATAAGTTAGAGCTTGCTATGGTACAAGACACAGTATCCAATCCGATAATCGGGAAGATGAGGTTTCAGTTCTGGAGGGACGCCGTGCAAAGTCTCATCGAAGTGCGTCGTCATTCTGGCTCATGGATTCGTGCTAACTCATGGCTCTTCAGCGTAGACCTCCGCCGCGACATCCAATTGCCTTGGCTTTAAGTGAGGCCTCGAAGACGGCCCGCATCGCCCCGTATCATTTGAAGCGTATAATCGAAGCTCGAGTACGTATTCTTGACTGATTCATTTGCAACGAAACTAACTCTCCATAGGAAGTGGAGTCAAATTCGCCTGCCCATCTAAACATGGACAGCCTCCTCGCACATGCAGAATCAACGGCATCGACACTCAACTACCTTCTTCTCTCTGTACTTGGTCTCTCGTCGTCTGACACGCTAGCGCACGCCGCATCACATGTTGGAATCTCTCAAACGCTCACGACATTGCTACGTGCCCTCCCATACCATGCGTCGAAAGGGTTCATGGTCATACCTGCAAGTATTACCGCCAAGAATCACGTTAATCAAGAGGACGTCTTCCGTCATGGCTCCGATGCCGCTGGGATTGAAGACGCCGTGTACGAATTTGCTGTCATTGCAAACGATCATTTGATGACTGCTCGGGACATGTTCAAGCAAGATGGGAAAATCCAAGTTCCACGAGAAGCCATGCCAGTATTCCTCGGGGCTGTGAGTATTCCGGGGTCCAATTTTAATTGCGCGCATTGATTTCTTGCATTTGAAAGATACCCGTTCAGAATTTCCTACACCGATTGGAAGCCTCCAACTTCAATGCGTTCGACCCGAGACTACAAAGGCGAGAAAACGTGCGACTTCCATGGCAGATATGGCGTAGTCATTCCAAGTGCACTTTGTAGATTGATTTATATCTAGAAGACTTTGGTTAACGCTGCAATGTATGAGCAAATAAAAATTACTAGCTAGATAGATATAATACTTTAATAAATCGACAGCATTGCAGTAGATAAAGTACACTGTATGAAGTACATATATGTAGGAGTATTAAGGTTCGACTAAAGATATGCATTGAAAGAGGAATGACATCCCGTCAAATTTGGAGAATGCCTAAATATTCAAAGGAAACTCTGATTCAATGACTTTTATTCCAATGGTCTCCGAGTCTGCTATATCAGAAGAGGAAAAGTCTTGAATCCACACTGGACACGACAAGCACTTATCCATCTGCATTTCTTGTACAGGCTGAATAACAATCTCCTCATGTTGCAAGTTTTCTTGACAAAGATCATCCATAGGAGTGTCTACCACATCTTCTGACTCCTCATCTGCGACTACACTGCTCTGTGCAACCTGACTCAGTTGTAAACGAGTATGTCTGTGTTGCCTCTTAAAGGCTTGAGAATGACTCAATGAAGGACCACGTGGCAATTTTGACCTTGCTGGGTTAACCAAGAGTGGTCGAATGGTGTATGTAGGGATGACAGAGGTCAGGGGTATGGCCAGGGTGTTGTAATGCTCTCCAGGTGGTGGTGAGTGTGTTGGTGATGATGAACGCTTGAGGATTGTCGATGTTATAGTAATGTTCGTCAGCTCGTTGTGGTGTTCAGTGAAATGTGCGGAAAAGAGCTGGTGTCGGCTGATTGTTTCCCTACACTCTGATCCAGTGATAAGTATTATATATGTCCCAAAGTGCTAAGCGACAAATAAGCTCACTTAAGATAGGACATGGCAGGGAAACATGAGACAAGTGTGTCTGGTCGATGTGCCTTAGGAGTTCTTCCCGAGTTGGGTAGTCTCGATATGCGCATCTCTTCCATTCGCAGCGGAAGACCTTATATGAGACGTTAGTTCATGTCACGTTCGTTTCCCACTAATGGAAATGAATACCTGAGAGCGGACAACTTGGACCGGGTCGAAAGTTTGTCGCCTGTGATGAACGCGCTGTACGTGCTATAAAAAGCATCAGACGGACAATATTGCGCAAGAGTTCTTTTACTTTCGTACCCGTGTGTAAGTATTCCACGAATTAAGTATGATATCGCAGTCAATGCATTCGCAAGGAATTGATTGCAAAGTAGACTTTGCCAATGGCAGGATGCTACTTGCATTCAAGCGTTGTCCCGGTGTTGTAGGAGCATCCTTTCTCGAGTTGACCGCGTAGTGGCTTGTAGATGGGCCGTTAAGAAAGAGACTGGAGTGCATCTGAGTCTGGGTGCAGATTTGCATTCTAGAGAGGGAAATCGGCAAATTTAGCTGAATGGGAAAGTGCAGCGATGGAGACGCGACTATTCGATGACTTGAAGCCTATTTAGGGGCGGCTTTTACGCGTGTAGGGCGTCTCGAAGGGCGACTACCGACTTCAATCCCGCCATCGTGGTCGCTAGTAATGTCGTTAACATCTTCCACTTCGACTCCCTCGCACTCTCCTCGTAAGATGCACTCGGAGGTGAAAGAGCGCTATCCCATTATTGCTCCGCCCCCGCTATCCATGAGCGAACTTATCTGCAAGACGCTCAACGAAGATATTGCGGACGTGGTCATGGACAAATGGCTCGAGCATCGGCATGACATGTTCTCGGACTGGTTCAGTAAGCTACGCGGAGGACAAACGATACCTCATTGTCAACGCGGACAGTTACTTGCATGGAACAAGGGAGAATTCGCTCCGGAAAATCTTTTTTGTCGGACGGTCGACACTGGGCGTGTCATCCCTCTCGATCGCACCTGGAAAACTCATGTCTTCTATCACAAGTCATGGCTAAAGCGCGACCTGAGTATGGTTCCGGTTCTGTATTCGATGGTGCGTCGCAACGTTATGATGCATGTCTCGGAAAAGTTTACATCTTTTGAAGCTGCCAGAGATCATGCTCCTTCGTGGAATGCACGATCTAGGCTGTAACGATGTCTGGATAATAGTTACCGACCTTTCAAAAGGCGAACTGGACGAGGTTACCGAATATTTTAAGCTTGTTTGCAGTGCAGACGGTGGTCGCACCCGCAAGCCAAAACTCGAGCGAAAAATTCGGCGAGAACGTGAGCCTTACTCCTCCGACAAGGTACATTAAGTTCCACTCATGAAAGAGTCCACAGACGCCCGTTTAGACCAGATGCTGCGTGCCAATCAGCGCCTGCCGTGTCTACCTCAAATAGATATAACGTTTCGAGGAATTCTGAACGACAAGAAGCCGCCATTCATCATTATCTTCTCTCACCAGAAAACATCTTACTCGCAAATTTTCTTCACTCATGAAATGCACGTCCCAAATGGAGAAGTTTTCAACACCTTCCCTACTGGCTGCCCAAATCCAAATTGTGGAGAAGACTGCGAGATGGTGCGCTTCCCGCGCAAGGGCATAGAATCCGCGATAGTGTTGCCTTCACATGAAATCCGAACTCCAATGGAGATGTGCAACTGGCTTGAATGTCAAGTTTGCTTCTCCGTAGGCGGTAATGCAATAAACGGCGACGCTTCGAATGCCGTTCCACAAAAAAAATGCAGCAAATGCAAGCTTGTGTCTTATTGCAGTGCGGAACACCAGAAACTTGATTGGGAGGAGCATAAACGTGTTTGCATCAAGTATGATTGACTTCAGCTACCTTCTCTTCTCAAGTACATAGATATGTATACCCAGTCCAGCTTTAGTCCCTGGGGGCTATAGTTTTCCCAATCTACTCTACGTTGTCATAATTAGTATTTTGCATATACAAGTGGCAGTACAATCGTGGGAATGGCTCGACGCGTAGATATTTTCTTTGCGGTTGCAACTTTCAATGAAGATCGTCTACCTCATCAATGCTGCCACGAATACCCCATGCTTCGACATCCAGCTGCGTGCGCGCGTTTAGCTCTAGCTCGCGCTGCCAGGGCCACATCTCACACATAGGGCGAGCCCCCATTGCTGTCCCTCCCGCTGCGACACTCATACCTTCACCAACCGCAATCATTGTTCAAGGGCCGCTCGGTACGACTACGGTACCTTTGAAGTCATTCATTCGCCTCGCCTTCCCCCAGCCAGACGCTCTATCCGTCGCGGTAGAAGATGCGAAAGTAAAAGAGCAGCGACAAATGTGGGGTACGACGCGCACACTCATTCACAACGCGATCGTGGGCATGACAGAGGGCTTCACTGTGCCATTGTACCTTGTTGGGGTCGGTTATCGTGCAGTACTAGAACCAGATCCTCGTGGGACGTCGGAAGGGAATAGTGGACAGAGGTTGAACATGAAGTTAGGATTTTCGCACTCCGTACTGGTGCCAGTCCCGGCACACATCAAGGCGGAGGTGCCGCTTCCAACGAAAATTATACTCAGCTGTACGGAATAAACACCAGCTTGGTCTATTTGCAGCGAAGGTGCGGAAATGGAGACCACCAGAACCGTATAAAGGAAAGGTGAGTGTTTTTAGTCATTGATGACTGTTGTGTCGTCTGACGACACACACTTTCAGGGTATCTTCGTCGGAAAAGAGCAGATTAGAATAAAACAGGTCAAGAAGAAATAGTCTTGAAATGTTTACGTGCTTCATTGTCCTCATCACCTATATCCATGCGAAATACCTTAATACAACATTACGAAGTGCAACAATGCATTATCTTCCGGATGTGCTCACCTCAGTATACGGGCCTTAGCCGTTCCATAATCTCCAGATTCTCCACGCTAACTCCGGTACATTACTAGTTGGAGGAGAAGTGAGATAAGCCATCCCCCGCAGATGAAGTCACATCTTAGTGATTTGCACTTCAATTGACTCATTCGCCAAGTTCCCGAGAGCGGTACTTTTCGGAGATATCGGAGGAGTATTCTCGTTTATCAGCTCTGCGATTGCTGGACACTCTGCTCAAGGCCATCCTTATCTCTTTCGGAAACATGGGTGCATTCTTCGACTCTTGTCCCCAGAACTTGCTTGACTGGATACAGAAACAACATATATTCTGGGTCGCCACCGCACCACTGCAGGCGGATGGACATGTTAATGTCTCACCGAAGGGCACATACGATTGTTTCCATGTTGTGAATGCGAACAAAGTTTGGTACGAAGATATGTCGGGGAGTGGTGAGTAAGAAAGCAGGGATTCAGGTGCTATACTGATGGATGTTTCGTTTCATAGGAAATGAGACTATCTCTCATTTGAGAGAAAACGGTCGGATAACCGTCATGTTTATTGCTTTTGATGGTCCACCTCGGATTGTCCGGCTCTTTGGGACAGGTTTGTCTAATCTGCTTAAGAGATATACTCATATTTGCAGTTTCTGACACTCAAACTTGTCAGGCAAATTCTACGAATACGGGACTACGGAATACAACGAATACATCCCTATCGCCACTCGTAAGCCCGGTTCTCGCGCTGCCATTGTCATCGACGTTCACAAAGTCGGCTCAGTAAGTGCTGAGCCTTATTGAATCCCAGCTATCTGATTCTGAGGCAGCTGAAATATGGCTAGTCGTGTGGATATACTGTCCCCTATTACGACTTCAAGGCCGATCGAACGACGTTGCTCGAATACATGACTCGATGCGAAAATGCAGATGTCGCCTTTGAACCGGAGCTCTTTAGCAACGACCCTCATAATGCTCGCGCAGAGAAAGGCATGCGCAATTACTGGATCGAGAAGAACTCATTGAGCATTGACGGTCTTCCGGGAGTGCAGATCGCTCCCTTTGCAAAGGAAACGCCGCGAAGTGGATGGTCGCTTGAACACAAGAAACAACCCTCGCTATCTGAAAATGGACTCGCTATCAGGAAGACAGCTAGGGTGGATATTAGCGCGAAGCTAATCGTAGCGTTTTCTCTAGGAGCACTCACAACGGCCATATTCATGAGGCTCAGTGGCTTGATGGTTTGAGTTGTATGATTAATCCTTTCGCAAGCGAAACTCACACTCGATGTAAACACCTATAGCTCTTTACTTGTTACTCTCTGTACCTGTAATAAATGTTGTTTGTTTCACGAAGTTCAAAATACACGATATTACATAATGTTCTTCTTGTGGTCCCAGACTCAGTCGACGCGTTGAACGACTTGAATCCAACGTTCACTTGCCGCAGTTAATTTGTGTCCGCTTCCACAATACATCAAGATGTCCGTTTGCCCGCCGTACGCACCGTTCTTTGGGTTTGCTGGTGTCTCTTCAGCGGTAAGTCTCCGAAAAAACTTGAAATAGAGAATTCTCCTGACGCAGGGTCTTCGCGTCATAGATGGTCTTCAGTAGTATGTCTGGTTGTCGTGGCGTAGCCAATTACCGCGAATTATTCTAAGATTATCTGCACTATAGCCATTGGCGCTGCATATGGGACGTCGAAGGCTGGTATTGGTATTGCAGGACTGGGAACCTTCAAGCCTGAGTTAATCATGAAGGTGTGTCTCGTCCACTTTGAGTTCGCCAACTACAATGACTCAGTGACGTTTTGCAGTCACTTATTCCAGTCGTAATGTCGGGTATCATTGCTGTGTACGGTCTTGTTGTCTCTGTGCTTATTGCTGGAGGATGTATGTTCTCTCAAGATACTTGTCGGCAGTCATGAATTAAAGCTAATGACACGCATGATCTGCGTAGTAAATCCTTCACTTGACTATTCACTGTACGCTGGATTTGTCCACCTCGCCGCCGGTCTATCGTGTGGATTCACTGGACTAGCAGCTGGATATGCGATTGGCATAGTTGGAGACTCAGTACGTACATTGTCTTCGGTTCGCCATTTCGTTTACTGACATTCTACATTAGTGCGTTCGCGCTTATGTATACGAATCAAAGGTTTTCGTATCAATGGTACTCATCCTTATATTTGCTGAGGTACTAGGGCTATATGGGTCAGTACGACGTCACTCTACCTCGTGTTCTCATTTAGCTAAACAACTTCCAAACAGTTTGATAGTCGCACTAATTCTCAATTCCAAAGTCGATAGTGTACCTTGCTCATGATTTACTTGTTATCAAATGATCTTCTCCTGCAATCGACCACACATTCGCATATCACCGTGGTCGAAGGGCGAATCATTGTCGTCAATCAAATTTCCACGTTACTTTACTGCAGAACTCGGACTTTCCATGATGTATTGTATACAGTGACTAAAACAACTCTACATGAGATAAATTATGAGAAGAGAGAACGTGTGCAACTTGAATCATCTCCTTCGAGGGGCGCTTGACTCTGAGCTCTTAGATTCGACAGAACTTGACCGTCGTCTCCTGGGGCGCCGACGCTTGTGCGAACGCGAGCTAGAATGTGAGTCCGAATCACTGTCAGATGAGCTGCCACTTTCGGATTCGGAGCCAGAGTCCGAGTCAGATTCAGAGCTAGAGCCTGAGCTTGAAGAGTCAGAAGATCTGCGGGACGATATAGTTCAGCTCTCGGCTTCAACTAAACTGTGATATAGACCGAACCTCAAGCGTTTCCTCTTCTTGTCTTCAGTCTCTTTAGTTGACCTCTCCTTCTCCTTGGCTTCCAATATCTTATCAGCTGTACCTGATCTGTAAACAAAAAGGGTGCTTCAGTCACTCGACCATCTAAAGATAATTACAGAAGATGGACAAACTTCTTCTTGAACTCCTCTGGGACCTCAACGCTCGGTTTTCCTTCAGCTCTCAGCTTTTGCAGTAGCTTCGGCTTCTCTAGCTGCTGCGTCCTGGATGGGCGGGATACATAAGGCCGCTCGTTCTTGCATTGATACGTGAAATGTCCTAGAGTTGCAATAGTCCGAGTCTGTTAAACTTCGATAGTTCAAGAAGAGATCTATCGGACATACATACCTTTCTTTAGGCATTTCTGGCATAAGGTGGATGCCGATGCTCGTGGATTATTTGATGAATCTCGGTGAGGTGCATATTTCGACATTCTCTGCGATGTCTTGACAGTGTTTGGGAATCAACCTTCAAGTTTTCGAGCGGCCAGGCGTCAAGTCTGCTAAACAGTGCTTCATCCACTCAGGCTTCAACTTGAACTTGAACGAGTTGATGACGTAATTGACCCACATTTAACCAGCGACCACAATGTTGACGTATATATTCCCGCCGAACTCGCTGGAGGGGACAGTCATCTTCAGCGATGACCACCACCACGGAAGTACTCAAGGCTGCGAATACGATGTATACAAACACAGCTCCTCGGCGACAGGAGTTAACAATCTTGCGCATAAAGCGCAAACGAGACGAAGAAGTTCCAGAAGTGCTAGGTATCGATTCATCCTCACAAATATAGTCTAAAGCTTCGCTCATTCGTCCTACTATCTGGCATATTTAGTGGTCGAGACTGCATCGAAGAAGGGAAGCAAGAGACGAAAATCAGGACTAAACGTCTTTCAACTTGCTGAAACTGTGGAAGTGAACCAGTGGGAGAGCGTCAAGCAAGAAGAACTTAAGGTATGTAAGAAGCCGGGTAATGTGTCTCGATTCTAACTGAATGGTGGACGCAGAATCGAATCACAGAACTAGCAAAAGCAGTACCGGCGAGCCCAAGGAAGCCAGATAGTGAAGCTATGTCGACGACTTCTGATAAAATCAGTCGCCAGTCAAGCAGCCAGAGCACCGCTCGCCAATACCGTATTGTACCTCGTACGGAAGACACAAATGCGAAGCTACCGGTCAGATCTGCTGCTCCGTGCGTCCTTTGCTACCTTCTTCTACGACTGCCAACTCATTGTTTCTTTGCTCTAGACCGAAAGTATGGTCGACGAAAGAGCTGGCCGCGGCAAAGAGCCTTCGGATGTTCGACGCTGTACCAACGTCGGAAGCCGTAGTACAAGTAGACGCAGAGATGGAGAAGTTCCAGAATCTCCTACAGGATTACCTGACTGGTATTGGCCACAGCTATGTTGAACAATACTCATTCGTTAACTCATCTTTCAGTGAGCGAGCCGGCAATTGCTCGATCTGCTCTCCAACCGGCGAAGACTATTTCTTCATCTGAGAACGATTACGTCTACGACATCTTCTACCATCGTCCTTCGACGCTTTCCGAAATGGAAGATGCAGCAAATTTTGCTACTGTGACTGGCTTGCCCGAAGGCTTCGACGATGATGACTACGATTTCGACTCGGAGTCCGAATTTGAGGATGAAGCTGACGAAGATTCAAATGGTATTGTTTTGTTCTATCATATAAACGCAGCCTACTCTGACACATACCAAAGCCGAGGATTTCTACAGAAACGACTACCCAGACGGAGAAGAATCTGACTGGGCCAGTGAGGATGGCAGTGGTGCGTGAAGGATTTGTATCCGTAACGTTTTTCAATTGGTCCTAATCTCTTATCACAGATATCTTTCATGAGTCATCTGAGGATGACTTTGCTGCTGACAACGACCGCTTTGACCCCGACGATTAGGCCCTTTCTCATCTTTTATTACTACTGTCTCAGGTTCACATTCTAAAAGTATAGATTTGCCCACCTTTTCTTTCACGCATCACCTGTAGATTAGACACAGCAAGTATGTATTATATAGTTCAACATCGGATTGACATCACAGTTTACTCGACCAGGATAAAAATACAGAATGTAGCAAGACTAAGACGTGTACAGCTCGAGTGCCACAGCATTGTATGTAATGTTAGTTGATAGTTGACGTGCTCGACACCTATCTAAAAGCTAAAAAAGCACAGAAAAAGCAGCAGCCAGAATACAGTGACAGAGTATTGACATTGTCCATATGTCAGGTGGTTGTAGCATTGATGCAGATTATTGTATTACTCCCTTTCGATTTCGATCCCGGGCTCGGTCCGGATCTCTTTTCCTCGTTCAGTACCGGTTATTGTTCTTTTATCTTCCAACCATCCGCCAGATTCCCAGTTACAGGTCGGGCTGTACAGATCACTTGCGCGTTGAACAGGATCAACAATTCCTTTGAGGATGTCACGCAATCGCTTGAACTCGATAGGCTTCAGAATCCAGCCGTCAATCCCGTCTGCGATCATCTCATCGCGCTGACGTTCGAAAAGCGAGGCAGAAACAGCAAATATAGGGATGCGACCGTTTAGCTTTTTTGACAGGCGAACAGGAGTTTCTGGTGGTGTCGGGTCATTCAAGATGTCCATCTCCAACACACGAATCGCCTTCGCTGCTTCGAAGCCATTTAACAGCGGCATTCTGCACAGAGTATCAGTCCAACGTGTAAAATGTAAAAGGAGAAGCAATGAACTCACTGAATGTCCATAAGAATGCAATCGAATTCCCGGTCCGCTTGTACTGTCTCAAGACACTCTTGCCCATTGGTGGTACTCACGACTGTATGCCCATCTAACGTAAGACGTTTAGCAAGAATGACTCGATTGATCTGATCATCCTTTGTACAAGAACGTATATCAGTAATGAAAGCTTTTATACGAGATGAAACTCACCTCTGCAATCAAAACACGCAGTTTCTTCTCGATCGGGGTTCGCGATGGAGTCGCAGTTCCAGATGCAGAGGGCGGAGAGACGTGAGAGGCCATAGGACTAGGAGAGATCATCGAGAAATGTGACTGTTCAACCGCCTTGTCAACAATAAATTCATCCACCTTCAAGCTTCTGATAGGAAAGCGTGAGTCCGCAACTTCGAATTTTCCATCTGCAGAATGATGCAAAGAGTTCTGAATGCGTGGTCTTGTAGCCGAAGAGGATGTTCTCCTGTTCGACATGTGGTCAGAAGATATTGCACCAACAAGGCTCTCGATCTGGCTTGATCCACTGCTTGTTCGCGAACGACCGTCGAACGGTGACTCTGTCGGCGCAGCCATTTGCTTGTTGTCGTCGACCAATTCGAACGGGATGAGAAACGAAAACCGTGAGCCTTCTCCTGGCTTTGAGTCCACCCGAAGTTGACCGCCCAGTTGTTCGACAATACGAGCAACAACAGCTAAACCCAACCCAAGACCAGGCATACTTCCCGGTTTGGGAATAGTAGACTCTACTTGCTCAAACTCTCTGAAAATCATCTCGAGCTTTGAGCTCTCAATTCCGCAGCCAGTGTCTCCTACAACAATCTCGACGGCAACCTCTTTGATACTGCGAAGGCCACGTGGCTCTTTGAACCTATGGCATGAAACAGTGATTGTGCCCTCGGTCGTGAATTTGACTAGAATAACAATCAGAAATCAGTAACGAGCGTCTGTCGATCTGTAAGATAAAAACACACCTGCGTTAGCAGTCAGATTCGCTACTACTGTTCTAATCTTCTTCGCATCCCCGACTACCATCTTGGGACTAGTAGCCAAATCCAAGTCAAACTTCAAGTTTCGGCGTGTAGCCTCGTTCCTAAAGCCAGTCAAATTAGCAGGTGTTAATCAAGAGCAAAGAACAGTATGAACCTGTAAAGCTGAACAGCATCCGTGATGGCTTCGTGAAGATTGAATGGTTCGTTAAATGACGTTTCGTTCCCACTTTCCAGTCGAGTCAGGTCCTAATCGATGAACATTATGCCTCAGTAAATATCTTGAGACAAAGCCATAACCCGGGCATCATTCTTACGAGTAAATCGTTGATTGTGAACAATAAACTCTAGAAAAGACACGTGAGATAGAAGCCTAAGTATTTCAAAGGAACGGAGCGGACATGCCTTTGAAGCAGAGTGCGACCGACTTAGGTTCTCTCTCGTTTCGGTATCCAAGGGACCGTTGAGCGCCATTTCAAGATAACTGAAGTGAACAATTTCGTTAATGGAATATGATAGTATTGCATCATACTGACTTGATGATATGATTCAATGGTGTCCGAACTAGATGTGGTATGAATTAGAACAGGTGAAAAAGCAAGGCATATAAATACCTTCGTGACTCGCGTTCGACAACAGTAAGTTTGTCAATTGCGTAGTCTGAAGAGCCGATTCCTTTTGCCTCCAGACTTCGATAAACTAGAAACATATGATGATCGGTAAACCAACAGCACAAGAGAGAAATTCCGGACGTACTTTACCGTAAACCAGAGCTAGAACACCAGCGGTCTCTAACTGCTCATCTGTCCAAGCCCGGCAGCGTCCAGCAATAGTCTCAGACCATGTCTACGATAGAGTAGTAGACATCAGAAGAATGTCTCATGAATACTCTTTATCCCTCACCTTGAAGGATTTGCGTGGCTCCAGGACAGACTCAGTCACAGTATCCCTGTAAGGCCGACCAGCCCAGTGAACATCCCGCAGCTGGCCCTTACGAAGAAATGCTATGAAGTCCTTGCCGCCTCTCGACAAAGGTACGTAGAGAAGACCAGCGATAATTTCCAGTCCGCTGGGTAATTGGAGGTCTGGAAAATCCTTGACGACAGACTGCGACACTTGCATAAGCCTGTCAATATCATTTAGCTCTTTCACCATAATGCATGATCCCCAGGCGAACTGACGTGAATTGTTTAAGACGTAGATACTCGGCTACGAGAAGAATTTCTTGGCCGTGTTGATTCGGTCCCAAGATCTTTGCACCCTCCCCAATGACTAAGACGCCGAAATCTGCATCAAAGAGGCCTAGCAAATCTTCCGCATTCGATACAATATATCCTGTAGGGTGAGAATCTGTTGGAAGCGTGCTGATCTGTAGCACAAATTTCGACGTTCAGATGAGACAGAATCAGTCCAATCTGTTGCAAGATACATACAAGTTTTCGCGTGCGAAGCCGCTGAGCATAGCTCAGCCTCTCGATGTTCCTTGATACTGAGTCGCTGAGAAGGCGAAGCATCTGCCTGACAGGGAACGAAACACGCATGCCTTGGTTTCCGTAAGAATGGCACGAAATCAAGCCCCATAGAGCACCAAATGTCGTGATAGACTAAGAACGCAGTCAAAAAAAGAACAAAAACACAGTCTAGATTGAGTCCTTACAACAGACATTGAAGATCGCACACCCATGTTCGCAAGATCTTTGTTCACCACCCCAGATTAGAGACAGAGCAACGATAAGAAAATAATGAAGTAACATACATTTAATGTGTATCGGGCTCATAGCACGCAAAAACGAATGCGTCATATCCTGAAAATGAATTTTCAAGTACGGTTCTGACTATAATGAATGTACCCACCAGTGGGTAATCCAGATCTTCCTTGCTTCGGACAACAAGACGAGCTGTCATCTGGGATCGATCGTAAAGTACTCGCACTTTGTCTAATATAAACTCCGTACTTAGTTATTCACGCTTCATGACGGTTGCTGTTTGCTCACTTATTTTGTAGAGTTCCCGAGCCTATGAATGAACTCGGCTCAGAGTTTGAAAGTTCGATGCAATCTCGCAATCCAACTCACCTGAGCAGGAATGTCAGAGGCAGGGAAATGAAGTCCCTTGTAAAGATCGTGAGTTTGCCTCCAGTCAACCAACTCGGCAACAACTTGTCCATTCCATTGATCGTCAAACTGGTATACCAGCACTCGGTGAAACTGAGTAAGGTCTTTGATCACGCCAGTAACGACTTTCAAAAACGTCTCCAGGTCCGGCGCAGAGCTTAGTTGATCATTCACTTGCGCTAGAACAGCAAAGATGTCCATAGTCCCAATGCCAGCCTGCGAACCACCGCGCCGGGCTCGTGCTCGTTGACGCGCATTCAGCGGTTTCGCTGCCGGCGCGGGCGGCACATCACCCATACTCGTATTGCTAAAAGTGCGATTGATTCGGCGCATACGCTCGAGCGCCTTGAGGGGCCTGGAACGGCTTGTCGTGCTTTCAAATATATCTTCTGCTGAGGGGAACCAATCTTCATTGCCCTCAAGTCCTTGCTGTGAAAAGAGGAACAGTTCGGCAGGGTTAGCAGAAGAAACGGTCGTGGGGGGTGTCAGCTCTGGTGACGATATCTCTGAGGAGAGAGGGTCCGGAGAGGCCACGTCTTCTGTATGAGGAAATGGGCTATTTAGGCTCTGTGAGCGCACGTTCATCTCTGTTTGCGAACCGCCTGTTGAAGATTCGTTCGTTGACCGACTAGATCCAGAGGCTCTCGAGAAAACCGTTGCGGTCGTCGAGCCCGAACCTTGCCCCGAGCTACGGCTACTTGCGCGCGAGTCGGGGGAGATCGCCGCTAACGTTTGCTGGAAAGGTGGGTAAAGTGGGTTGTATAAGTCCCTTTCCAACTCAAGCTCGAGCACGATTAGTGAGCGTGCATATGGCTGAGTCGAAACCTGCCCCTTTGGCGGTGTCTGTAACTTTGGCATAGGTGGCCTGTGTGCCGCGCACCAACAAGTCCAGAAGCGCCTGTCGTCGCCGTCCTCGTCGTCGCGCTCTTCATCTTCTGTGCTAACGCTACCCGGCTCACCCCATCCGCTCAAAAGGAAGACCTGCGAATTATCATTCGACCCAGTCTCGTTTTCGTATTCGGAATCATGCAAGAACTGGACGTTGTCCCATAGCAAGTCGGCCTGGGAGTCCGGGAGGGTCTGTGTGAAGCAGTCGAGGCTGAAGAGATACCGAGGTGAGAGACCAAGAAGTTCAGCAGCATTCTATCCGAGATGAATCAGTAAATATCGTCAAACAATAGCATGCTTCGCTTGCCATACTTCGGAAACTTGATGAACGATCAGGTTGCCGCTATCGTCATCTTCTTCGACGACAATCAAGACACCAAAGCCCTGTACAGCACCAGGAGCATGAATTGGCTTCGAGGAGCACACAAAATCAGTCTTCAGTATAGAGGTCTACGATGTATCTTATATTCACCTCGTCCTCGCACTTCGTCAGCTGCCCTTCCCGTCCCGTAATGACGTGGAATCCATGTTCGTCCTCAAGATGAGTGACCCTCTGAGACACTAGTTCACTGGATGCATCCGAAGGTGCAGATTCTGAACGTTGCGCCCTATACTCGCCTGCAGAATCGCCCGCAGAGTCAGTTCCTAGCGGTCCCACAGAAAGCTGACCCCTCTCGCCCGCACTCCCTCCGGATCTATCGTCGGCACTTCCACCACTACCCAAGGCTGACCTTCTCCCGATGCCCATCCGCCGTAAGTATTCTTCCCTATTGCTGAGGGCAGTGCCTCTTCCCGCACTTCCCGCCATAGCACTCGAAGACAAAGAGCCTCCGGAAAAGGTGCCAGGCGCCGACGGGCCCCGGTCCGATCCACTTGTACTGCCCGTACTTCGGGGCAAGGGCGGAAGGTGTACAATACCAGTTTGGCTGAAGTCCAAAGGTTTTGAAATCTGCGCATGGGTTTGTCTCGGCTGCAGAGCCTGTATAGCCTTAGGCTTTGCGAGTGCCGGGGACGTGTATGTTGCAAACATCGCTTCTGCACCAGCTTCTGTTAGTGAAGCAGGATGACGTGGGTTGTATTCATCCGGATCGCGATCTCCAGACACAATCACAGAATGCTGGCCACCCCTTGGCTCAGCGGTGGATTTTTCTCGATCGTCCATGTATGCTTTCTTAGCCTCCTTTGCGCGGCTAATCCCTAAACCTACAGCCTCCTCCATTCTCTGCAGTTCTTGTGTTGGCGTTCCAGTTTCACTCGTCAGGGTAGCCGGATTCAAGGTTGTCAGTTCCGAGTTTAAGGGAGAATGCGGACTCGATGCGGTAGATGTAGGTTTGGTCGAGACAGGCTGGGAATGACTATCAAGGTGAGGGGACCACAAGCTTTGCGGGCTCCTTGCAATATCGCGGGGAAAGGTTATCTTTGAATTCGTCGGACTGCCACCTATAGCTAGCGAGCGCGAACCACTGCCACCGCTGAGCTGATTCTTTGGCTTACGTTTCGTGCTCTCTGTGCCTGTGCCGTCGTCCGACGCGTTGCTTTGCGGGACGCCAATTAAACCAATAGTCCCAGGCGGGAGAGGCACCTTAGGGAGGCCCGCCGAGAACTGCACGCCGGCAAGGAGGGAGCGAACTGGGTAGACGTACGACGTGCTTGGAGTGGAGGGTCCCGTTGACGGTGTAGGTGGTAAAGACTGGGCGTTCTCGTCGTCGACAGGCTGGTTGTCACCGGGAACCAGAGCTTCTTGAGAGTGGTCGTCGGCGTTGGCAGGCATGGCGAGCAACGAGGGACGATGTCGTGCTCGTGCTGCACGTCGACGAAGGGCGCGACATGAATACCGTACTATACGAATCTTCCCACGTTCTTGTTCGTCACTTTACTCGCTCTTAAAATCCATTCGTATGTTCGGCGAGTCTACTTATACAGCAAACGTTGTTTTAACTTTTATGCATACATATCTATAAAATTCTGGAATTACAGTTTCCCATAGTTTGCGAAATGCTAGTACGCATATATCAACGTATGCTGCCACCCGACCCTGATCCCGATGGACTGCCAGGCAGGGCCGGAAGTCGCAGACGTGACAATTTCACGAGCATAACAACTTTTCCGTCTTGTCTTAGACGACATGGACAAACTATTGGCACGCGCCCATCTCTTTC
Source organism: Trichaptum abietinum (assembly GCA_910574555.1). NCBI lineage: Eukaryota > Fungi > Basidiomycota > Agaricomycetes > Hymenochaetales > Trichaptaceae > Trichaptum > Trichaptum abietinum. Next base: position 1,485,301 of record CAJTBE010000007.1, read on the forward strand.
TTCTGGGTCTGAGCGGTATATACATCACATTTGTGGCCCTATTGACTACACCGTACTTCCAGAGACAGTATGTCCAACCTGAACCGGCAGTCATCCTAAAAATACTGATGCGGGGACTACTTTGAAGTGCTGTGTTTCTAAATGCCATTCGTTGGCCACTATTCCCTGACTTCAAAACGCCCTCGAAATATGGCCTTGCTGGTATGGTGGACAATTTTGTATCGATATTGTCTAACGAGTACCAGTACATAGGTCATTAAACGTTTACATCGACACTCCGGATACCGTCCGACTCGGTGCATGGCTGTATCTCCCTCCTGGCATCCCGGGAGATCTCAATACACCACCTAGCCCGGACATCGTTGATACAAGCCTCGCTACACGTCCCACTATTCTATTGCTGCACGGTAATGCTGCCTCACGAGCACTAGGGTTCCGCGTCCAAATTTGCTTGTCCTACGCTACGCACTTTGACGCCAACGTCCTCGCCATTGATTATCGAGGGTTTGGGGACTCTACCGGCGTACCAAGCGAGGAAGGACTTGTTGTTGATGCGCGCGCTGCTTTTGATTGGGTGGTCAGCAGGGGAGGGAGGAGGGAGGATGTGTTATTGGTCGGGATGAGCCTTGGCACTGGTGTTGCGGCTGCTCTGGGTGCACAATTAGCAGACGATGGTGAAGATTTAGCCAGTTGTCCAGACTTTTATTATATCTGACATCTTTCAGGAATTCGCCCCAAGGGTGTTGTGCTACTTGCACCTTTTACATCCATCAAGAGCCTGCTGAATGACTATCACCTCCTGGGCATATTTCCCATTTTACAGCCGTTACAGCCATTGCCAGCCATCAAGGGTATTTTCTCTTCTTTAGTTCATTTATTCATGCTAAACGTTTCTCTAGAATTGATCACGACACGTTATTTGAATACGCAATTCAACACTTCGTCTGCCATTTCTGTAAGCTTCCATAGATCATAATTTTGTGCACTGGCTAAATGCATATATAGAGAACCAACGCACCCGTCTTTATCGCGCACGCCCAAGACGACGCTGATATCCCACACACGCACTCACAAGCCCTCTTCAACATACTTCTCGACCCCCTCCTCCCCTTCGTCCCTCAAGCGCCAACTAACCCATCCGAGTACCTCAAGTTCGACTGGGACGCCCACCGTTCCGCCATCCAGAGTCGCAACGAGCGTAAAAGCGAATTATTGCGCACCCAGAATATCACCGGCTTCGGCACAGTGCAGAGCTTCGCGAAAACGGCTAACAAAGGTTCGGAGTCGGCAGAGGTGGTGTACGTGGAAGCCTTGTGGGGAGGACATGACCGTATTGGTCTTCAGCAGACTCTTATCGACATCCTTGGCTCTGTCTTCTTCTCCGGCTCGTCGTGATGTTTGTTTGATGGGAGCATACTATAGAGTAAAGCTATATATACTGTGTGATAAATGCATATAGGGTCTCCACCCTTTTTTCCCTTTCTCTTCCATACTTTGACTTTCTCCGTCCTCGCCGTGCGCAGGGACGGCCTTCCTCGTCGGGGCCGTGCTGCCGACACATAGATAAACCCCATAGACGATTTGGAGTGTCTTAGACAACATAGACGTGCCGCAGAGCACCCACTACAGCGTCTCGGTATCACGAATTTTCACGAACCAAAAAAGTCATGATTTCTCATAACGCGGAGAAGTCGGCTACGGCGAGCATAGACAAGGAGAACGACGAGGAACCCAATCGCTCTACGTCGCGCACACTAAATGTACCAACAGATCGCTACGGGAGGGACACATCAGGTCCGTCTTCGTCTGCCGCGTCTGCGACGTTTGTTGCTAGCAAGACGCACCCTGCTCGCAACCACGCCTTCATCGTCTCCTCAAAATTACCATCAATAAGACCGTTCTATGGAATTATTAACGACATTAAAGCTCGGGCGCCATATTACTGGAGTGACTGGACGGATGCATGGAATTACAGAGTGATCCCGGCCACTCTGTTGATCTTCTTTTCAAAGTGCGTTTACTCTCTCTGTGCGCCAGATACGTCGTCGACAACTACCTCCTTGCAGTGTCCTACCTGGCATTGCTTTCTCTTTAGACCTGATAGAAACGACCAACGAGTACGGTGTAGCGGAAGTGCTACTTTCATCTTTCATGGCTGCCTTCATCTTCTCTGTCTTCGGTGCCCAGCCATTATGTATAGCAGGCGTTACAGGTGTGTTCGTATCTTTCATATCTCTCTTCTCGTCGGCTCATGCACCTTAGGGCCCATCACTGTTCTTAACAAGACGATCTTCAACATTCTCCAGCACCAAAATGACCCACCAGACTATCTTCATTTCATAGGATGGGTATATCTTTGGGGGGCGATCCTTCATTGGATCACCGCTGCGCTGAACTGTATGTTTGCTGCTTCTCGAAGCGCCTCTATTTTCACTCATTCACGTTCTCTAGGGTGCAACTTCTTGAAATACGTGACCCGCTTCCCATGCGACACCTTCGGCTTCTTCGTCTCGTGGGTCTACCTGCAGTACGGCGTGCAGGTCATTACTCGTCAATTCACCACCTCCGGCAGCGCGCTCGACGGCGCGTACGTCCAGCTCATCCTCGCGCTCGTCATGCTCGTGCTCTGCTTTCTCTTCCAGCACTCCGCCCGCACCACTCTCTTCCACCGTCACGTCCGCCGGTTCCTCGATGACTATGGCATGCCTATCTCCCTCGTTGCTGTCTCTGGACTCGCCTATTGGGGTCGCTTCAACAGCTCTAACCCTGACACACTCCCGATATCGGGCGCATTCCAACCGGCAGGCGGTCGGGCATGGCTGGTTCGGTTCTGGGAGCTCCCAGGCAAGTGGGTCGGTGTTGCTTTCCCCTTCGGGATTGTCCTCTGGGTTTTGTTCTTCTTCGATCATAACGTTTCGGTGCGTCGTACGGTGCTTTCCGTCTTTCCATTGATCTAAACATTTTGCATATAGTCTTTAATTGCTCAGGGCTCGGAGTTCCCGCTGCGCAAACCTCCTGGGTTCCACTACGATTTCTTCCTTCTCGGCATTACGACCTTCATCGCCGGGCTCCTCGGTCTCCCTGCACCAAATGGTCTCATCCCCCAAGCACCCATCCACACAACCTCGCTACTCGTCATGGGTCGCAGGCTAAAGTCCGATGTCGAATCCAAGGACATCCCTGACATGGACCCAGCTACGGATACAGGTGATGTCGACCGTGAAGACCCGCACGAGGATGGAGGCCGTCTTCCCGAGCTGGACCCAAGCCCGGCGCGTCATGAAGTCCCGATTGCGGTCGTCGAGCAACGTGTGTCCAATCTAGCGCAGGGCGCTCTCTGTCTTGTCCTCCTCACGGGACCCTTCCTGCATGTTCTCCACCTCATCCCGCGCGGCGTTCTCGCTGGCCTCTTGTAAGCCGCCTGAAATCAATGTTTCTCTACTCTAGCTAACACATTCGTTTAGCTGGTTCATGGGTGCCGACGCTCTACAGGGTAACGGTATCACGACCAAGATTCTCTACCTCTTCCAAGATCGTCACCTAACACCAGCAAACGAACCTTTGCGCAAAGTACGAAAGTCACGTATCATCCTCTTCGTTGCCTTACAACTTGCTGGGTTTGGGGCCACTTTTGCGATCGTGCAAACAATCGGTACATTTTCCTTTGACCATCGCGTTAGGCAGGGTAATTGACTCTCCACACTCTAAGCTGCCATTGGCTTCCCAGTGATCATCCTCCTTTTAATACCACTCCGCACATCCGTAATTCCGATGCTACCGTTTACCCAGGAAGAGCTAGCCATATTGGACAGACCGACAGCTTCTCCATTTGTGAGTGATCTTACTGTTTAATGCGCCATAGTCTTGAATTAATCTTTGAATGCCAGACAATGGAGTCCGTTGGCGGCACATTATAACCTTTCTGTGCGGTTTATACTGTAGATTGGTCGATGATGAATGCCATGTACCATAACATAAAAAAACCACTGGAGTTGGCACAACTCCATTTCTGTCAAAAGCGCACTACTAGCAACAAGCAACATCGTGTTTCTACATGCGTCCAATGAAGTGTCCTATGTAAGGAGCTGATTCAAGAAATTCCGGGGGAGAGTGATAGTTTATGCCAATCGAACGGAAAACCTTCTCAACTGCAAAGAAGATGGTGCGTTTTTAATACATAACAACTATGCAGTATGAAGTATCCAAGAAATATGTCGTGACATGGGAGCATCTAGTAGCAGAAGATATTTCATCCTCTACCAACGTAAGGCATACCAGTCGCCCTAATTTTTTTATAGTCAGAGAACTGTGTTTCAGAGAGCTGTGAAGTGGCATACATGATCGTCATCTCCAGGACGGACACTGTTGTAGGAAGGTTCGCGATATGCAATATCGCATCTGCGACATGTTGCGCGTCGAACGTAGCCTCCGGGATAACCTGTCCGTTAGGTTGGAGAGCGCCAACCGCTAGGCGTGCTGCCATGTCCGTATATGCGTTGCCTTTCACATGTCTCTACTTTAGAAAGTGCAAAGGGAGAAGGGGTATATTTCCTACCTATGTCGATCTGGGTACAGGCTATATTGTACGCCCGACCGTCGAGAGCTGTTGACTTGGTCAGTCCAGAAATTGCGTGCTTAGATGCTGTATAAGCAACACTGAGAGGTCGAGGCGTATGAGCTGAAATCGAGCCGTTGTTTATGATTCGGCCTAAACATAACCCTCAGCATCGACGGGGTTGTGATAGCTCACTGACTTCTACTCACCACCTTGTGGATCTTGACTCTTGAAGAGCTTGAATGCCTCGCGCGTGCAAAGAAAAGATCCGACGACATTTGTGTTCAAGACGTCCTGGAACTTGGACAGGGGCAGGTCTTCCAATGGAACGGGTGGTGCACCGATCCCAGCATTCTGCAGAGCCAGATCGGTTGAGTCCTGAGCATGGTATATGAACTCTTACATTGAATAATAGATCAAGCCGGCCTGGAAGGGGGTGGAGAAGATTGAATGAAGATCTTCAAGAGACAATACTAAATTTTGATTTTCCTACCATACTCTCTCTTTACGGCTTCAAAAATGCGAGCGACGCAGTACTCGTCGGAAATATCTCCTGGCACAAGATAAGGTACACAGCCTTTGCATTGTTTGGCTGTCTCATCAAGTGCTTCTGCTCTACGAGCTGTTAAAACCAGTTTCCAGCCATCAGCAGATAAAGCTATTGCTGTTGCCCTTCCTATACCTAGAACAACTTGTCATTACTTCTTTCCTCTATATAACAGCCTGATATTCGCCTACCAGACGAGGCACCAGTAATAACAGCGACTTTGTTCTTCACTGTTATTTCTGACATGGTTGTTCGATGCAAAGGTAGATAGAGTTTACGATGATGCAAGAATGGGTCCGTATGTGCGATCATCGTCCCGTTATGGTTTAACTTTCACGCTAGCTAAAAGGAGTCTGCAATCGGGTCTTATACATTCGCAGTATTCTTTAGTGAGTTCATAAATATCAACAGCACTAGTGCAATAATATATTTATCTTTCGAAGTTCGCACAACGCCCGTTCGAGGGCGAAGGAAGCCCTCAGATATAGCAAGAAAACTGGTTTGATGATGGTTTCCAGCCCACTGGATCAGCAATGTGGTTAGCGGAGATCATCCATGAGTTCATAAGCGAGTGATTACCACATTGCCAACAATCTAGCAGGCCATCCGGGTCGCTAATATACGCGAAATGAGATTATATTTGGAAAGAGAATCTAATAACTCACTATTTCTGTTTGATGCGAAGAAGCTCGTCATAATGGGTGCCCCAGAATGCAACTGCGGAAAGTGATAAGATGTATATATAAACCTAAGATATTGACAAATACTCACTCTCATGGTTTGGCTCGTGTACATCGGCCTCGTTCTGTTAGACTCATCAGCGACCATCCGCAAAGAATTCAATAGAATATTGTGATAACGTACCGAATATGCAGCACTTGGCGTGATCTTTCTCAAGTTGTCGATTGAACTGCTTGCAATGTCATATTGACTTGATTTCTCGTTCAGCGTTGCATTGAAATTCCATGTCGCGATGAGTGTAACGTGATAAACAGAATTCCGCCACGCCTCCGTCACACTGGTTGTGTTATCGCCTGCGAAATTAAAAGGTGTTGAACCGAGAAGCCGCAATCCCGGCGTCTGAGAATGTGCGTTTAGAAGTGCATCCAAGAGTTCTTCCCTTGAATCAGCCGTCTCAAAGTTCTCCTTGGGAATCAATCTCGAAGCGATGGCGAGATTGGCACCTATTGCCTGAAGGGTTCTGTCAGTGGAATGGTACGGAAGCAAAGTAGCACTGAGGCAAACGCACAGCAGAGTCCGTGTTGGCGAATGTATTGAAAAAAGAGCCCCAGCTAGGAAACTCTTGGAAAAGGACCGTTACATTTGGTACATTGTCCGCCGTAAGCTTGTTTCCGAAGTCGGTGAGTGGTTGCATGGAAGCGGCAGCCGTAGTACTGTTGAGGGTCGGGGTTACGAAAAGGGCAGATTCTCCCGTTAGGAAGGAGCCCCAGCCTTCTTCAGCCCATTTGAGGCTTTGATCGACTACTATCGACCACATGTCTCTCGTAGAAGTGACGTTGGGCTCAATGAAGGAAACTAAAGCAATCTGTAGAGTCACCCTCGGTGATGCGATAAACGTTGCCTCCAACACAACACCGAACGTTCCGCCCCCACCTTTCAAAGGGATAAAGGTCAGAAAACTGTTATTCCATTGTGAGCTATAAGCGTACCTCCGCGTAGAGCGAAAAAAAGATCTTGATTTTGGCAACTGTTTGCAATTCGATAGAGTCCATCCGGGGTAACTACTTTGTATTGAAGCTGTACCAGGTTTATCAGCCTCACGTAAGTTAATAGCAATGGTCGACACTCACAATCCTATCGACACCCAACCCCATGGTATTTGACAATGCACCATGGCCACCGCCCTAGTCAGGACGGTAGATGGTCAGTCATTCTGTTCAGGTACGTTATGCAATGTAAGACCTACTTGCACCCATCCACCAGCAGCACCAACGCCAGGGTCACTGCCTAATTATAGACATACCGATGAATTTCGCAACGTGTTGAAGACCAAGGACAGAAAACGAACCGCCGACAAATGTAAAATTGTTTTCTTCGGCAAACGCGTAGATATCACGAAATTGAACTCCCGCCTATGAAAAAGATCAGGTTGTTGAGCCGCGAGAACCTGAAACCAACAAACGCACTCCGATTGTGACGGCTGCTTGAGATTCGGAGCACCCATCAGCCACAAATTCAGCATAGTATGATATCTAAAGTACCCGATGAGTGAGTGTAAAAGACGATCTAAGATGCATCTCAAGCCAACGTTACATTCTTCAAATTGTGAGTCTGGAAGGTACATGTTAATCTAGGTCCACGAAGAAAAGGATTCCCACCTACCCAAAGCGCCAAAGCTCCTGGGGCGCTACTTCTTCCTTTGTAATCATGCTATATCATTGTAGAGCGGGTCAACGGATGAACGAAGCAATAGGCATCAGACGATGTTTTTACTTACCCCTGTATTCTTGACTACGAGAGGCACTCCGGTTTCCCGGGAGAATGCAAACGCTGCAGATACGTCACCAGGCTTCCGCGTGTTGATCTAAAGCAGTCGATCAGAACATGATGAATGCGCCCCAATCGGATGGACATACGAAGAAGTCGGGGACGCTGCCCAACTCACACGACCGGGGCGGGGTAACTGCGGCGATGTTTGATGAGTCCGAGTCATCTAAGAGGCAGTCCTGACTCGTGGCCTGGCAGGTCTCCCATTGCGTGTTTATGAAGCCTCCGGGCGCGTTCGACCTCATCGCTGATGTTCGACGATTTTAGTGCATTTTATGCCAACAAAGGAAGGTTATGCTCACTTTCGTTAAGATAATTATCGCGAACAACCACACAGGCAGGTGAGCTAAACGCCTCAACAACAGCTCCCGAAACTGGGAAGCAAGTCTTCGCAAAAGGTTCTCCTTGTACTAGCCGGCCTTCTACAGTCACATTCAAACTGTTCCACTGTCCTTGATCGGCTGGTCTCCTCCCAGGCTGGCGCGAATGAACGCTGCATACGCTGGCGAGGAGGAAAAGAAAGATAGATGCAGAGAATATCGGCTTATGAAGGAAGGTGATTGAGAAAGACATGTCTCTTGGAAAGTAGCACAGAAAGTATCAGTTTCCAGGTGCGCATGCACAAGCATATAGACAAGTCCTTTATATGATTCTCGGGCCAGGAACGCGTCGGTACACATGTATTAGTCACCACCACAGATACCAGTTTGATGGTTTGTTGAAACACGAGGGCGTGCTTCGAGTGAACATAGTAGTTAAGTGGAACCACAATATCCAGGGCCGATAACAGCATGGCCCAAGGATAGCGCCACCGCCAATCGTTCACAGACAGTAAAGGTCATATAGGAAACCGTCCATACGAGAGCAAACATTATAAGACCAAATCGTAGGCGCCTCGAGGCAAGGCCGCTGGTAATGGAGATTGAGCCTCTTGCCTCCTATCTCAATAAGAAGGGTTTCAGCAGTGATTTAGAAGGCCTCACTTACGGCACCGAAAGAACAAGAAAATTCCTAGAGCACAAGATAGAAGGCGTTCTCCTTGAGATATTATCTGTAACAATAAAACCGAAATTGCCAGATGGGCCACCGTACTACAGGTAGCAAGTCCTGCACGTCTGTGAGGAATCGGACTACAAAGGAAGAAGCAAGCAGTCTGGATTTAGACGAGCAAAATCTTTGTGCACTCTTCATTTGCCGAACGGCTTTCGCAAACTTCGATGGTCGCAGTTCGCGGCAATTTTGTCAGCTATGTCCGTTCACGAAAATTTTCCAGAGGAGAACCTTGATATCGGACTTTTGATGAGTCCGAAGGTTTTGTTAAAAAGCCGGAGAACGACATTTTTGTATTGAGTAATTATAGTCTCCAACTACCCAGCGGGGATGTTCAGCTAGTAAACATGACTTAGAAAGGTGCATAATTATAGAATCTTTTCACAGAATGGATCACATACGAACTTTGAGCATTTTTCACGCGTACAGCCAGGAGGCCGCACAGGAATCAGATGCCTCAATTTCCACCGTCGACCGCAAGTATGCGTGCGGATCAGTCCGTACTTCTGGAGTAACAAGCTGGACTTCCGCGGTATACCTAGCCGGCACGTTATCAACGGTGATGGAGGACGAGTTGGCGAACTCGGGCAAGTCTTCGCCGTTCCTCTTCCAGTTGATGATGAACGCCTCGCCGGGCACGGGAAATTCTCTGAATTGACCAAGGGCAACTAGTTGCAGTCCGATGTCCTGAGCGCGGACTTCTGGCCGTTTGTGGACCAGCCAAGCTTCACATCATCAATAAGATTGATGCGCCGAAGCAACGCGTACCAGAGACCTTCGACGCAGACCTTGCAGAAATTCGGCGTTGTTACAACGCGCATGAGGCAACCTTCGTTGGTGGGCCTGTATGTCGTTGTATTCTTCTCCGACCAGCTAAGAAAGATATCAACAATAAACTATTCCAGCAAAGAAGAAGGAACCTTGGCCTCACGTTGGGAAGGCGCCAATGAAGCTTTCAGAACTGTTGAATCTACATCATTCCTCAGCACGTGGCCCTGTCTTCGAGAACAAATCGGATGCTTACTCATCAGGCGAGCCAAATTCGATGATCTCTGCGCTGCACAGTTGCGCCGTGCCTTCAAGCGCACCATGCAAGAGACGAAATGAAAGGGTGTGCTCGCCGTCTGAGAGGGAGACGTTCCGGTGAATATCGTAATGCCAACGGTCAACGCCAATGCCCGGCTTCGGTGTCCAATCCAGTTTCTCCCCATCGAGTTTGATCTCCAAGTGTTCCTTCCGTGAAAGCCCAGATAGTGAGAAACGGACAAGATGCCGAGAGTAAGCGCCAGAAGAGTTGAACGCCACGACCCAAGCATTCGTCGTGTTTAGCATCGTCCAGGGATATGCTTGCATGGGCATTACCGACCGCTCTTCTCGCGGGACTAAGGAGGACTGATTTGAGAGCCAATGAGCCCAAGGAAATGGGTCGGTCAGGTTTGCGGCATTTGGTCCATCGTATACATAGCCCCCGTCGTATTCCTCTCCTTCTTCGATGACAGAATGACCGAGTTCATGTCTACGAAATTGGTTCTGTAAGAGTTTCTGTCATACACTCTACTTGAAATTACATGCTACCTTAAGACCAAGGCTCCGTTCAATTCCGACGAAGTCGTCACTCTAGTGGTAGATGTCAACAAAGATGCCGCAGTCGGTGGACCCGGAAGTTTACGCACGTAAATCGTCCCGCCCAAGCCTAAGTAGGTCTTTAAGAGTAATGTGCAGTGCGATAACATACAGACTTACCGCCATACAATGGATCATTGCCTAACAAGAGGGTCGCAATTAGTATTGCACTACTTTTCGTAGGGCTTCCACTCAACCAAGAAGAATTGGGTAGTCACAAGAGACTCCCAGTCCCAGACAAGCCGCTCGTGCGACATCGGGCTTCGCATAGTAAAGGGCTCGGAGCTCAGTGCCATCGCGATACAATCCAAATGTTGTGCTTCATTTGATATTCAGCCTTTTACTAGGTCGATCAGCTGAAAAGCGCACTCTTTCGGCTTGCCTCCTACACCAATGCCGCTCTGTAAAGTCCTCCTGTGAGTATTTCACAATAATAGACATGCTTTTACTGACCTCCTTGCTGGGGATGAATGCAGCGAAGAAGTTGAGTAAAGGATTAACAGTCGCAAATGTCTGATTGTTGGAGATGTCTTGAGCAAGTTTCATCGAGTCGGCGAAGAATTTATGTTCCTCCTCCTTTGTATCTTATAAGCATATTAGACCACATGAACTAGTCATAGGAAGGAGATACTCACAACCATCGCCGAAAAATACAAAATTGATGCGGTTCTCGGATGGGCCAGACATGATAAGTGGAGCAACAATTGTTGGAAAGTTAAACAACAAGGGATGCTGTATTTCGTCTCTTAGCCTTTCGCCAAGTATGACTTGGTTCTCATCAGGGAATCGAGCAGCCTCCATTCCCCGAGAGAGAAAGCACTGATAAACGTAGGAAATTGCCATGTCATGGGTGCACCACAGGACTTGCCCGCTATATCCCACAGCAAGTCCGGGTTGTGCGAGATGTAGTGGGTGTAGATTTCATTATACCTCTGCTCTTCACGCTCCTCCTGATAAACCCTTCCTGTTTTCTTTAACAATTCGAGGTCGCCATGGTCCAAGTCCTTGTGAGAATGGGTGCCGGTGAGCCCAACGAAGGTACACCGTGTACTATGGTCCTGTTCAATCTCGAGTTTATATGTCGGACTTTGTGTAACATAATGTTGAGCAGCTACAAGAGTAGCTAGCAGCAGAAAGTGCACAAGCCTTGCTATCATGGCGGTTGGTAGACAAGAACATATTGCCAGTAGTCGTGTCCATGTGGACTTTGATCAAGATCAGAGCCGAAGCCTCTTGAGCGTTCATTGAGTTTATCTATCTCACGCTTCAGAAGGTGGTTGAATAGTGTCACTCCAAATTTCTCCTCAACCACCATCTCGCTGCATCCTCAATCAACATTTCTCACACAATGCAAACCTAATGATAAGAAACACGGAATGTGTCTGCTTCTCTTTGTCTACTGGGACTTGAATGTGGATTAAGTCGTCACCATGGCACAATGTCCCCCAATGTATGGACTATGTAGGTGGACCGAGCTGTACTTCTTTGGTGACCTACGACTGGACAGCCTTGATTTCTTATTCCCTCACTGCAGACGCTTGGACATCAAAGAGTGGTTATGCGACTCTTTGGACTTACTGGTCTATGTTGCGTGGATGGCTACATTCAAGACGATATAAAATGATCTGCTATCTCTTGACTACAAGCTATCCAGATAATATCTTATGATGGAAGCACGCAAGCAAGAATCCTTTTACAACAAGAGTGTTCAGATTCCTGCTGAGCCCCACTCGCCTGAAGTGAGTAGCTGAACTATAAAGCCACCAAAATCCTTCGTGACTGATCTCATCTATTGTTAGATATTATCCGCCTCCATCTCTAAAAGAGAATCGTGCGTTTTCTGTTTCTTCTCTCCTAACTCGCAGTTGACACTTCTCTTCTCAGTCATAAGCTCGATCGCGAGACCGGAAGACTTTGTTTTGCCCTACCTAGGCCGAGTCATCTATATTAGTCAGGGAGATGGGAACACACTCTATGTTTTCCACGAGGGGCTGTCGATGGACAATCCACAGGCATTTATGACTTATTGCGATGCAGAATACGAGCCGATAGGAATTACAAAACATCTAGGATCACTGGTACGTTACTTTATCGCTTTAACTACTCGAAATTGAGATATCTTCCATAGGCTGATTTCTTTGAAAAAATCGATTCTAATATGAACAGGACGCTTGAAACGCTTTTGGGAAGGAGCTGAAATACAGCATGCCGTGGCTACAACTTCCTATCTTGTTATTCTTATCTACAATCGTTGTCATACTAGCCACATCTAATCTTCAGCTACAATCATAGTCATCATGCAGTGTAAGCGGAAACTATCACGTCAATAATCAATAAGCCCCGGAAAGCAATAAGACATCTCTGTATAAAAAGATACTAGAAGGAAGGGTAAAGAAATGAAAGAAGGAAACGAAGAAGGACAGAGTTCAGACACGAGAGATGGACAAGACATCAAATACGGGACTTTGACTTTTTCCCTACCAAGTTTTCCTTGACGCTGCCCCCCGACCTGCCCTTCGCCAATTTCTCCTTCTTTTTCTCTACGCCAGCACCGGCTCGTTTCTTCTTCAACTCCTCCGCAGTAAGACCTGACTTCTCCGTGGGCGCCTGCTTCGCGGATTTGTCGAATTTCACGACTTTTGGTGATGGAGCGGGGACATCCGCGTCCTCATCTGTGTCTGCTGAATCTTCCGGGGGTGGGGGAGGTGCCTTCACCTTCTTCGACTTCGTAGATTTCTCTGCCTTTTTAGCTGAAGCATCCAGGTCTGATGTTGTCGGAGCAGAGGATGCGTCTGTTGATTTTGGTTTCGCCTTCACTGCTGAAGAGCCTGTCGCCTTCTTTAGTTTCGAAGATGGTGAGCTGTCGACTTTCTTGCCTTTCGCGGCTGTCTTGTCTTCACTAGATACAGACTTCGGTTGTGCAGAATCAGATTCGGACTTCTTTCCTTTCTTTTCGTTTCTGTCCGCCTTTTTTACCTTTTTGCTGGGGATTTCGACCTCCTCGTCTGCGACTCGTTTCTTCCCCTTCTTCCCTTCTGCCTTCTTCGGCTTCTCCTCGTCAGCCTCAGCCTCACTCTCGCTTCCAGGTTCCTTGTCCTCCCCATCAAATCCAGACCAACCGTCGGCCGCAACCTGCGCTTCTGCTTCTGCTGCTTTCCACCTCGCCTCGTCTCCCTCGCCTAGCGCGCACGACCAGATGGGTAGACTTGCGCTTGAGTTCGTTTTGATGTAGAAACTCTGGATGTTCTCCCAGCCGCCCTCTATCCGTTTCACGATTGCAGGGAGAGCCGTTTTGAGGTTATCTAGGACTTGAGCAGGTGATTGTGATATTGTACCAATTTTGATAGATCTAGAATACGAAAGTGAGCTGATGGTTGAGAAAGAAAACCGGACGTTGTACATACGTGCAAGTGCCTTGATTCTGATGCATGTAAGTCGAAGAGATGGCTCTTTCAAGCTCTGCCTTCACATCTTTCGTGAGGTTAACAGGTAGTGGTTGCCTACCAGATCACAATTAGCCTATATTAGAAAAATTGAAACTATAAGCAGACTCACTTCTTGGCCTCGAAGAAAATTTTGCCAAGCAGCTTCGGCAATAATGGCACAACCCGTTCATCAGCAAGAAACAGCCCATTTTCCCTCAAGAGCATTCGTCGTGCCTCGAAAGGTTTGAACTTTCCCTTCAGCTTCTCTATCCCCACCACCCGATTGATAAATTTAACGTTAGATGAAGCGAGCAAATCCTTGTACTCTCGCTGAGGGTCTTTCGTGATGAGGCATACCGGTGTTGTTCGTGGGTCAACAATCGGATGGGCTAAAGGACTAGTATAACGGTCAGTCAAAGAGATCTATTGCGAGAGTTATGGAAGTAAACTGACATTTTGAACGGTTTAATTTCTTCTCCGGTGTTGTCTTCTTCACAGATAGAACAAGCCACACGTTTTCTTCCTTGCCAGGTAAAAGCTCCTTCTCTTCCTTCGCTTTCGCAAATTTTGCAGCATGTTCAACTAGCGCCTTGACAGCTTTCTTGCATTGTTTTGAGGAGACATGGGAGTCGATGAGCTCGTCGACAGCCATTGCAGACTTGTATGGAGTAGAAAGGCGCAGATACTGTAAATCCCGAGCCTTGACAAAATACTGTACTTTGACACTTTGACCACTGGCAGTGCTCATTCGTGCATTCCCACGCTAAAATTCCAATTTCCGAACCCGTAGTGCCCATACACTTGAGAACAACAGGCACTGGCATGAGCAATGATGGACCTTTCCCGGGCCACCAGTTCTCAGGCTGGCAGACGCAGGGGCACACCGTCTATCATTACCGACCACGAAATCGTTGAACTGTGCTTTATGTTAGAATATAGCTTACACATGTACGGTCACATGGGGTCATTATGTGGCAACGACCCCAGTGCCACTATATTGAATGTGCAAAGTAGATACATAAGTACAAACTAACACAGCATGATCTGTGCGCAATGTTGTACAGTATATAAAGTAGAGCATATAGGCTCATAAATACAATCAAGTTATCAGTCCCCTCGAACTGTGTGTTCACCTGTGCTATTGTCGCTACCTTCAGATATCTTCGTGATTTTCTAATAGGTTATGAGCCTTGGTGGTTCAAACTAAAGCGCTACTGGGACTACTCTGTTTATGCTTACACGGCATACTGCTTACAATCTACCACATATCTTTGCTATCGACCCCAACCTCTATCAGCATCGACTATACGAGCATATTCATCTTCGTCGCACACAACGACGAGCTTACGTTCAGCGTAACAAGTACTCTTACTTTGGTTCTTACGTTCTCATCACTCGTAACGACAACCCACCGTTCAACGCACCTACATTACCAATGGCCACCAACGTCGGCAAGAACTTTGACTCTGTCGACAAGCTTGCAAACGATGCCAGCAACTACCGTATCTGGATCGCTCGCATCAAGGGAGCTATCAAAGCTTCCAAAGGTCGCGCACTAATCACTCGGGCACCAAACGCGACACTCGATGCCGAGATGACACTCAACGACGAGATTGTCAATGCTATATGCGGCAAGTTACCCAACTCCATCTACACCAAAGTCATGCATTTGGACAATACTCACGAACTTATTGCTGCACTCGAGCGCGATTACAACGTTGTGACACACGCTGTCGAAGCCGTTACCGAGGCACAACTCTACACGCTCAAATGCACCAACGAGCGCGAGATCAACGGACACTTGGACAAGATGCTTGAAGTTCGGGACAAGATTGCCGAGTTCGGACGCGAAATTAACCGACGAAACGTTTATCAACGCGATCTCCGCATCGATCCCTGAGGCTTATCGCGACATTATCTCAATCACCAAACAGAGCGTGGATCAGTCAAACCAGACGAACGGCGCGCAAATTCTGGCACTCCGCACCGCTCTCAGTGCCATGCCAGGCTTCCCACCAGCACACCTTCCAAACTTCACACCTCGTTTTTCCATTACGTCCACTGAAGTCATCAACGCGCTTCGCCAGAAAGCTGCTTCAAAAGCTGCTACCTCCGGCACGACGCGCAAGCACGATCGACACGAGAAGGATAAGGAGGAATCAGGCGAATTGGGTGAAGAAGGGGAAGAAGGACGAGAAGGGCAAAGGGAAGAAGGGCTGGGGAAAGGGCAAGCAGAACGATGACGGTAAGGGCAAATCCGATGACCGGAAAAATGCTACAACTGTCAGGGTTACGGCCACTACTCGAAGCAGTGCCCATCTCCGAAGCGGAAGCAGAAGAACAGCGCCAACGAGGCCAAGGGCGAGGGTAGTAAAACCCGCGGAGAAGGCCCAGACAGCTAAGATTGAGGAAGTTGCCGCAACGGCTATGCCAGCCGATGCATGTGATGGCAATCACTCCTGAAACCGTATTCGCTATTGAACGTCTTTGACACAGGCGCCACTATTCATGTCACACCGGACCAGAACCGTCTCTATAACGTAAAGAAGACGGAGCCATTCGCTATTCGCACCGCAAATGGTAGCTACGTGCACACCACCATCAAGGGCGACATGGACATTAAGGTCCCACATGGCAACGCGGTTCAGAACACCCATTAAGATAAAGTGACGTACGCTGCAACCCGAGCTTCACATCTACCTGATCTCTCCCAACAAACTCGATGAGCAACGTTACGCTCTTCTATTCGAGGACGGGAAGCTCTTTATTCGCAATCCGGCAAAGAAGCTTATCGGGACGATACACACCAAACGTAATGTTGTCCTATGCAGCGAATTGGGCGAACATGGTCACGGCATACCAGACCGACGACACTAGCACATGGCCCAAGCTATCGCTTTATGACTTTACACGTTCGTCTTGGGCATGTCAACTACGCTTACATTAAGAAGCTGGCTAGTTCTGGTAAGCTCAAAGGAGTACGTCTTGATCCTGACCATTCAGGAGGAGAAGAGCTGCATATCGTGCGCAGTATCCAAGATCCGTCGCACAGTCATACCACCACAGCGGACGAGCCCTACGGCGCCAAAGTATGGCGATCATGTTCACATGGACATCTGGGGACCCGCCAAGGTACAGACTCCGTCACACGGACGCTACGCGCTTACTATTGTTGACGATGCAACACGATGGTGCCACATGTTTGTCATGCCCGGCAAAATCCGAATGCTTAAATCAGTACGTCAAATTCCAGACTTGGTTACAGACTCAGTACGGCATCACTGTCAAGGTTCTTCAATCGGACAACGATGGTGCATTCCTGTCAAAGGGAATTCGACGTGTACTTGGCAAAGAATGGCACGGATCGACGACTTACGGTACACGACACACCTGCACACAACGGAGTTGCAGAACGGGTTCACGGAACGATTTTCCAAAGAAAATTGTTCGTACTAATCTGTCTAGTGCTCGCTTGCCCACCAACCTCTGGGGCGAAGCTCTTACGTACGCACTTTACGTCTACAATCGAACCCCGCACTCCAGGTCTTCAGTTTCGGTCACCCTTCGAGGCACGCTATGGCACAACACCGGATCTTCACTCGATCTATCCGTTCGGCCAACTTGTGTTGTACGTCTGAATCAGCAGATAAGTTAACTGAACGTGGTGTACAGTGTCGGTGGCTTGCTCCGGACGAGCCATCAAATGGCTATCGCGTTTACTGGCCATCGCGCAAACTGTCAGTTGAGCGCAACATCCGCATGCTCTTCGGCGTTGAGGAGGAGAATAGTAACGAAGCGCCTCCGGACATCGATATTGGTCCAGAAAGCGAAGACAACACCTCAGATCAGCTACCGAAGCGCCAGATCAAAGGCTCCAGAACGTCTTACGTAAATGATACGAGGACACAGCCGAGGCGTGGCTAGCCTCAGGAGGAGGACCCTCTAGGCGACCCGATCACTATCTTTGAGGTCAACAAGCGACCTGATGCGGACCAATGGTATGCGGCTATGGAAGTTGAAATTAACTCACTTCATAAGCACAAGACATGGGAATACGTCACTCCCCCGCACGGCGCCAACCTCACGGGCTTGAAGTTCGTCTATCGGACGAAGCGTCGGACCGATGGCAGCATTGATAAGTACAAAGCAAGACTAGTCGTTCAGGGATTTACCCAGGTCGAAGGCATCGATTATTACGCCAGTGATACACGTGCTCCAGTTGCTCGTCTCTCTACGATTCGCGCTATACTCGCATACGCTGCAGCACACGATTGGGAGATCCATCAGATTGATGTCAAGTCGGCATATCTGTACGGCGAACTCGACGCCAACGAAGAAATCTACGCACGTCCACCAGTAGGCTATACTCTGCCAGGTATCAATCCAGGACAGGTGATACGTCTTATTAAAGCTCTTTTACGGTCTTAAGCAGGCAGGTCGGCGATGGTACCAGGTTCTTTGCAAGATCCTAGATGGGCGCCGGACTTAAACGCACCGATAAGGAAGAAGCACTCTTCTATCGGCATCACCCGGACGGCCACATCACTATCACGGTATCATGGGTCGACGACTGTTCCTTGCACTCGAGCAAGCGAAGGCAACTGCAACGAGCTGAAGAAGAAGATTGGTGAGAAAGTCGAATACACCGATGGCGGGGAAGTCAGCTGGGCACTCGGTATGGAGATCAAGCGGAACAAACCTACTCACGTTATCACTATACGTCAGCTCCCATACATCGAGACAATCATTACTCGTTACGGCTTTGATGAAGCCATGCCAAATCAAGATCCCTGCAAAAACATCCGTTCACCTCAGCAGCGACCAGTCTCCTCAGACTCAGGAGGAGCGCGCCGAGATGGAAAACCGACCATTCCGCGCAGCTGTTGGAGCTCTACGCTACGCTGCCGACGTCTCGCGCCCCGACATCGCTTGGATTGTCGGGCAACTCCGCTCGCTACATGTCCAATCCTGGACCGACGCACTGGACTGCACTGAAGTGTGTATTTCAGTACCTGAAGGCGACGAAGAATAAGTGGTTGATGTTAGGAGGAAATGGGAATGATGAGTTGGAAGGATTTTCGGACTCTGACGGAATGTACACGAAGGACGACGGCCTATCTCCGGCTATATATTTCGGTTCGTCGATTCAGCTATTTCTTGGTCTTCTAAACGACAAAGAACTCGTCACGCTATCGACCGCTGAAGCCGAATACGTTGCAGTGACGTACGCCGGGAAGGAGGCTATCTGGTTAAGTGAAGTACTTGGCCAGGCACTCAATTTAGATCTCAAGCCGATCACGCTTCACTGCGACAACACGTCCTGCGGTTCACCATCGCATCTGACGTACGTCTACCCACGCACGCACGAAGCACATCGACATCTACTATCATTGGAATCCGCGAGCAAGTGGCGAAAGGGACGATACATGTCAAATACGTTGCCACTGACGACAACCTCGCTGACATCTTGAACGAAGGCTCTGCCTGGAGCCTAAGGTCAATCACTTCGTCGATGGTATCCGACTACGTGCTTGAGGAGGAAGTGTTAGAATATAGCTTACTACATGTAGGGTCCCACATGTTGTCATGATGTGGCAACGACCCAGTGCCACTTATATTGAATGTGGCATAGTAGATACATACGTTACAAAACTAACACAGCATGATCTGTGCGCAATGTTTTACAGTATATAAAGTAGAGCATATAGGCTCCATAAATACAATCAAGTTATCAGTCCCCTCGAACTGTGTGTTCACCTGTGCTATTGTCGCTACCTTCAGATATCTTCGTGATTTCTAATACTTTACTGTCGCCATCCAGTGCTCGTTGACGCTACTTAGAAACCTGCTTACATTCCGCGCGATGTCATAGCCCTGTACTCTCACAAGCCTCGCAAATGGCTACCATCCGTTACATCTACGATCTGCGGTATCTAGGCTTCATCGAGGCGAACGATGGTATAACAAAGCCAGCTTGGTCGTCCTGCAGCGAGAGTCTAAACCTGTTATCACGACGTCCACTACATACTTGAATCTTCCTTCCAGTTTCCTCTTCGTCAGTCGGCCATCTTGCTTCATCGGAGCATCAAGAAACCGGTTCCTTGTGGCTGAATTGGATGGCGGGTAGGAATTGATATAGGCGTCATCACTGGGCACAGCTCTGTGAGTACATACGATCTCTTTGATTCCTCATCTATGCATTGATTTAATTATATTATACTCCCTTTGTGGTTATGCTATTTCGTGTAACTAACTGTGAACCATCTTTTGTGTGGTTGCTTCAGCTTGAGGATTCTTAACAATTCTGCTACAACGTTGACTGAAAGCTATTGTCTGGGGTGAACCGGGAACAGCATTGACTTCTGACTTCTGACTAATGTGCGATCTTCTTCCCAAGTTGCTGCTGCGCAATTAGAAATCGAGGCTGTCCATCTCGCATATGGCCTGTGTAACAGAGTTTATAACATAGACGCTCAGTCCTACCGATAGCACTGACGCGCTTCAAAGCTTTCCGCAATACTCGTGGCTCGTGCAAGACGTTCGTCTCGAACGATTATAAGCACCATACAAGCTACTTGTGCCAGCTCACACTACCTGTCTCCGCTGTGCGAGTGATCTCCTGTATTTTTCTGGCAATGAACATCGACTCGGCGCCTCACTTAATATGCAGATAGGGCGCTCATCTTCGATTCTATTATTGCATGGATGTCCTATCTGTGTCATCATATTGACACCGCTGCGCTCGGGTATAAATGGAGGACGTCCGCACATCTTATAGCCCCCCTCCCCCCAAGTTTTTCCTAATGGCTAATTTACCATCCTCTCCATCGCCTCAATCTGCCGTCAAGTCCGACAGTGTACTAGGAACAGCGCGCATTATCGCGCAGCTGACGAAAGACGTGACAGAGCTCGCTAAGGTCCCCTTTGCTTCGGAGGCCGCCTCTCTAGTATTATCACTCTTGGAAGTTGCGAAAGTGAGTGGATTGAGTTATCCGGATTACATTCTCCTTATGATGTGGGCAGGAGGTCAAAGACAACGAAGACGCACGCGTGCGCCTGGCTACATCGGCTGGCACCTATCTCGCCCGACTGCGCCCATTCTTAGAAAGCACCTCTGAAGCCTCTGAAACGCTCAAGAGGCAACTGGACAACTTCAACATGTATGTGTCTCTCCACCGTCTACTATCTCATCCTCTCAAGTGAGTTAGGTCGTTACTGGGCATTTCGAACGACCTGGAAGCAATGAGAAAGAAACGGTTGTTTAGGAAGATATGGGGAAAGGATCACATCACGACGAAATTGTTGGACCGCGAAAGAGCACTACGTGATGCTTACGATTCTTTGATGGTGAGTGTGACTAATAGCTGGCTGCAATGCTTAACTGAAGGAGGAATGTAGATGTGGGCTGCACTGGACACAAATATCGCATTAAGAGTGAACAGCATTCAAACACCCCATGAAGAGAGTGTTGGCTTTGACCCTGACGAAATGGCTGATGTACGCTTCTTCTGCTCATAATTCCTGAACTGTCGGTTCATTAGGATCATTTCAGATACGCCGATTTACTGTGACAGATGTGAGGTCGAGAGGCTACATTAAAACAGTCCACATTTCTGTGCCGATGTGGAGCTTGGTCTGGTCTGTTCTACCGGACAGCGAGTCATCGTGAAGAAAGTTGCAAGCAAGATGGTAAGAGTTATTATCGTCTAGATTAATGTCCTAATTCAAGCCACAGGAACGAGATCGAGAGGCAAAAATGTGGTTAAAATTGAGGTATGTAGCACATTCGTGCAGCAAATCTGTCAAAACTCAACATCACTGTAGGCATCCGAATCTCCTTCACATTGTTGGTTGTACAAGCGACAATTCTAAAACGCAGTTTATACTGTTCCATGACGAAGTTTCTGTTGAAGCACCTCGTACAGTGCAAATTTGCAGCTTGGCAGCGTTTTTATTGGAGTTTTCAAGAGTGCATGATACCTTTTCATTGGTAGATAAGATAATTGATTTCGTGAGTATATCTATGTGAACAGACACCATAAACAACTGATGCTGATGACGGACAGGTGAATAATGCCATTGTAAGTGATGTGTCGAATATCCTCTCCCTGCTGAATGTGCTATAGTCTGCAGTAAGGCACATGCAGGCAGCGCTGCGATACGACAAGGATGAAACCGCCTGCCTCGCTATGGTACGCGATTTGTGATCAACGAAACAGCGATTCTTGCTGAGAATGGTTTACTGGAAGATCATCAAGTATACCATTAGTTATGATGGGCGAATCATTGTTACCCCCCCGCTTCAGGCTCTAACCAAGGCAGGCCTGGGTGTTTGGAATGGCATCTTTAACAGCCTATTTCCAATATATGTACGCGACCAGGTCTACAGCATCTCTTAATCTGACATTGAACTGACTAGGGCACGAGCGAGGCTTCCATGCGACGCTATTT
>CAJTBE010000007.1:1532459-1534959 GCA_910574555.1 Trichaptum abietinum
TATCAATACACTCGCGTTCTAATGGTATTACGCTTGACGTGTAGGATCGGAATTGAAATGGGCATTGGACACGAGTCGTTTACACCTTGACTCGTGCTTCTAATGTCCATTGGAGTTGGGGTTGTAGTGGGCATTAGAACTCACGTTCTAATGGTCATTAGGACCGGGTTGTAGTGGGCATTGGAGCTCACGGGTCTAATGAGATTAGACTCGAGTTCCAATGACATTACACCGGGTTTCTAATGAGCATTAGAACGAGAGGTTCTAATGGGACATTACAAGGTCAGCTAGGAAAGAAGAAAAAAAAAAGGGGGGGAGGGCGAGGGAGAAGGAAAGAAGGAAATAAGAAAATGAAGAAAGTTAAAAGAAGTTAGTTAGTAAGTAAGTAAATGCGCGCCGTCGTTAACGTATTTAGGGCCGGCGTTTTTTTTTCGTTTTGTAATAGCAGTTGTAATAACACTACATCGTGTTTCCAATGTACAACTTTAGGGCAGGCCTCTTTTTTTTTTCTTTTGCGTATTACACTTGTCAATACAACTCCGTTCTAATACTATTGCACTCGCGTTCTAATACTAATACACTCGCGTTCTAATAGTATTACACTTGCGTTGTAATCACGTTCTAATACTATTACACTTGAGTTGTAATGACATTACACTGACGTTCTAATACCATTACACTCGCGTTCTAATGGTATTATACCTACGTTGTATTGGTACTAGACTCGCGTTGTATTAACATTACATTCACGTTCTAGTAGTATTACACCTGTATTGTATTGACATTACACCTACGTTCTAATGCTATTAGGATTGCGATGTATTGACATTGCATTTACGTTCTAATACCATTACACTCGCGTTCTAATGGTATTATACCTACGTTGTATTGACATTAGACTCGCGTTGTATTAACGTTCTAATACTATTACACTTGAGTTGTATTGACATAAGACTCACGTTCTATTGACATTACATGTGCGTTCTAATGGCATTACACTCGCGTTCTAATACTATTACACCTGCGTTGTATTGACATTACACTCACGTTCTGATGGTATTACACTTGAGTTGTAATCACGTTCTAATGCTATTAGGATCCACGTAGTATTGACAATACATTCACGTTCTAATACTATTACACTTGAGTTGTAATGACATTACATTTACGTTCTAATACTATTACACTCGCGTTCTAATGGTATTAGGATCGCGTTGTATTAGGATTACACTTACGTTCTAATGGTATTAGGATCGCGTTGTATTAACATTCCACTTACGTTCTACTACTATTACACTTGCGTTGTAATCACGTTCTAATACTATTACACTCGCGTTCTAATGCTATTAGGATCGCGTAGTATTGACATTACATTTGCGTTCTAATACTATTGCACTCGCGTTCTAATACTAATACACTCGCGTTCTAATAGTATTACACTTGAGTTGTAATCACGTTCTAATACTATTACACTTGAGTTGTAATGACATTACACTGACGTTCTAATACTATTGCACTTGCGTTCTAATGGTATTACATTTGCGTTATAGTACTATTACACTTGAGTTGTATTGGCATTAGACTCGCGTTCTAATGGCATTACATTTGCGTCCTAATACTATTACACTCGTGTTGTAATGACATTATATTCACGTTCTAATACTATTACACCTACGTTCTAATGGTGTTCAGGGCAGGTTCGATCTTTTTTTCTTTCGCCAGGTCACCCCTTTGCCCCTCCCTGTCAGCCACTCACCCCTCCCAGCCTCACTAGGATGTCTCCCCAGCCTCTACCCACCCTGTCAGCCGATTTGGAGCATCCCAGCCACCCAGTCCAGACTGAAATTACAGAAATACCCCACCCCTCCTGGCTATATGCATTAAGTACAGCACCCAGCCCCTCCAAACCACCCCAGGTCAGCTCAAGGTAACCCCATGGTTACTCCCCCCCCTCCCCAGCACTCCCCTGTGCTTTGTTGCCGCTCCAGAGCATCGTTTTTGCGGCGGAGGGCGCGTGAAATGGTCTGTTTTCACCTGTTACAACCGAAAACGCGATATAGTGGACACCCTTTTTCACGCCTCTCGCACGACGCGGCACAACACAACCAAACAGAGGCCCCTGACACCTACATGAAGAAGGATAAAAAGAAGGCATAAGAAGAGTTAAAAGACTTCAATTGCTAACTTGCGTCTTAATTCATAGGGAAAGTCAATGTATATTGGCAAGTACTGCCAGGGAGATTAAAGGTGCTCGACGCTTGCGTCTTGACTTTTGCTCTCTGTTACCTATGTTCAGCTGGAGGAGCGTTTAGTCCTCTCTTTTGGGTATTAGAATTGACCGCTCTTCGGCGAGTTGGAGGGTTGACTGGTCTATCTTGGACCGAGCTATTGATGTATCTGCGCTTCGGCACAGGGCGAACTAGCTTGCGAATGGATTGGACCTGGCAGTTGACTAACTTTTCGAGGTTACGTTTTGCCAATTCGTCGGACTGCGTCCTTA
>CAJTBE010000007.1:1542459-1544959 GCA_910574555.1 Trichaptum abietinum
AAGAAGAAAAAAAAAAGGGGGGGAGGGCGAGGGAGAAGGAAAGAAGGAAATAAGAAAATGAAGAAAGTTAAAAGAAGTTAGTTAGTAAGTAAGTAAATGCGCGCCGTCGTTAACGTATTTAGGGCCGGCGTTTTTTTTTTCGTTTTGTAATAGCAGTTGTAATAACACTACATCGTGTTTCCAATGTACAACTTTAGGGCAGGCCTCTTTTTTTTTTCTTTTGCGTATTACACTTGTCAATACAACTCCGTTCTAATACTATTGCACTCGCGTTCTAATACTAATACACTCGCGTTCTAATAGTATTACACTTGCGTTGTAATCACGTTCTAATACTATTACACTTGAGTTGTAATGACATTACACTGACGTTCTAATACCATTACACTCGCGTTCTAATGGTATTATACCTACGTTGTATTGGTACTAGACTCGCGTTGTATTAACATTACATTCACGTTCTAGTAGTATTACACCTGTATTGTATTGACATTACACCTACGTTCTAATGCTATTAGGATTGCGATGTATTGACATTGCATTTACGTTCTAATACCATTACACTCGCGTTCTAATGGTATTATACCTACGTTGTATTGACATTAGACTCGCGTTGTATTAACGTTCTAATACTATTACACTTGAGTTGTATTGACATAAGACTCACGTTCTATTGACATTACATGTGCGTTCTAATGGCATTACACTCGCGTTCTAATACTATTACACCTGCGTTGTATTGACATTACACTCACGTTCTGATGGTATTACACTTGAGTTGTAATCACGTTCTAATGCTATTAGGATCCACGTAGTATTGACAATACATTCACGTTCTAATACTATTACACTTGAGTTGTAATGACATTACATTTACGTTCTAATACTATTACACTCGCGTTCTAATGGTATTAGGATCGCGTTGTATTAGGATTACACTTACGTTCTAATGGTATTAGGATCGCGTTGTATTAACATTCCACTTACGTTCTACTACTATTACACTTGCGTTGTAATCACGTTCTAATACTATTACACTCGCGTTCTAATGCTATTAGGATCGCGTAGTATTGACATTACATTTGCGTTCTAATACTATTGCACTCGCGTTCTAATACTAATACACTCGCGTTCTAATAGTATTACACTTGAGTTGTAATCACGTTCTAATACTATTACACTTGAGTTGTAATGACATTACACTGACGTTCTAATACTATTGCACTTGCGTTCTAATGGTATTACATTTGCGTTATAGTACTATTACACTTGAGTTGTATTGGCATTAGACTCGCGTTCTAATGGCATTACATTTGCGTCCTAATACTATTACACTCGTGTTGTAATGACATTATATTCACGTTCTAATACTATTACACCTACGTTCTAATGGTGTTCAGGGCAGGTTCGATCTTTTTTTCTTTCGCCAGGTCACCCCTTTGCCCCTCCCTGTCAGCCACTCACCCCTCCCAGCCTCACTAGGATGTCTCCCCAGCCTCTACCCACCCTGTCAGCCGATTTGGAGCATCCCAGCCACCCAGTCCAGACTGAAATTACAGAAATACCCCACCCCTCCTGGCTATATGCATTAAGTACAGCACCCAGCCCCTCCAAACCACCCCAGGTCAGCTCAAGGTAACCCCATGGTTACTCCCCCCCCTCCCCAGCACTCCCCTGTGCTTTGTTGCCGCTCCAGAGCATCGTTTTTGCGGCGGAGGGCGCGTGAAATGGTCTGTTTTCACCTGTTACAACCGAAAACGCGATATAGTGGACACCCTTTTTCACGCCTCTCGCACGACGCGGCACAACACAACCAAACAGAGGCCCCTGA
The DNA here is from genome assembly GCA_910574555.1 of Trichaptum abietinum. Classification (NCBI taxonomy): domain Eukaryota; kingdom Fungi; phylum Basidiomycota; class Agaricomycetes; order Hymenochaetales; family Trichaptaceae; genus Trichaptum; species Trichaptum abietinum. The sequence continues at coordinate 1,544,291 of CAJTBE010000007.1, forward strand.
CACCTACATGAAGAAGGATAAAAAGAAGGCATAAGAAGAGTTAAAAGACTTCAATTGCTAACTTGCGTCTTAATTCATAGGGAAAGTCAATGTATATTGGCAAGTACTGCCAGGGAGATTAAAGGTGCTCGACGCTTGCGTCTTGACTTTTGCTCTCTGTTACCTATGTTCAGCTGGAGGAGCGTTTAGTCCTCTCTTTTGGGTATTAGAATTGACCGCTCTTCGGCGAGTTGGAGGGTTGACTGGTCTATCTTGGACCGAGCTATTGATGTATCTGCGCTTCGGCACAGGGCGAACTAGCTTGCGAATGGATTGGACCTGGCAGTTGACTAACTTTTCGAGGTTACGTTTTGCCAATTCGTCGGACTGCGTCCTTATGTGACGTCAGGCCGCGATGAAGTGAAGGGTGTGGATTACTTGCTGATAGCTAAACCTGTTGTGCATTTAAACTATTCGGGGATCCGCCATGACTGTGCGTCCTTTTAGGAAGCCGGTTGTTGGTAGTCCTCACCGAGGGCCGTGATCTGCGTCCGTTGGACGTGGAGAGCAGTGCTCAAAATTTGTGAGACCGAGGGAACAAGGTTGTGGGTCTCCTAGTAGTCGGGGCTTCGCCAAAGTAACTCTTCGTTCTGAAGGGCCAAAAGCGCGTGTCTCGGGGAAAGGAACCAA
>CAJTBE010000007.1:1552459-1554959 GCA_910574555.1 Trichaptum abietinum
TTCTAATAGTATTACACTTGCGTTGTAATCACGTTCTAATACTATTACACTTGAGTTGTAATGACATTACACTGACGTTCTAATACCATTACACTCGCGTTCTAATGGTATTATACCTACGTTGTATTGGTACTAGACTCGCGTTGTATTAACATTACATTCACGTTCTAGTAGTATTACACCTGTATTGTATTGACATTACACCTACGTTCTAATGCTATTAGGATTGCGATGTATTGACATTGCATTTACGTTCTAATACCATTACACTCGCGTTCTAATGGTATTATACCTACGTTGTATTGACATTAGACTCGCGTTGTATTAACGTTCTAATACTATTACACTTGAGTTGTATTGACATAAGACTCACGTTCTATTGACATTACATGTGCGTTCTAATGGCATTACACTCGCGTTCTAATACTATTACACCTGCGTTGTATTGACATTACACTCACGTTCTGATGGTATTACACTTGAGTTGTAATCACGTTCTAATGCTATTAGGATCCACGTAGTATTGACAATACATTCACGTTCTAATACTATTACACTTGAGTTGTAATGACATTACATTTACGTTCTAATACTATTACACTCGCGTTCTAATGGTATTAGGATCGCGTTGTATTAGGATTACACTTACGTTCTAATGGTATTAGGATCGCGTTGTATTAACATTCCACTTACGTTCTACTACTATTACACTTGCGTTGTAATCACGTTCTAATACTATTACACTCGCGTTCTAATGCTATTAGGATCGCGTAGTATTGACATTACATTTGCGTTCTAATACTATTGCACTCGCGTTCTAATACTAATACACTCGCGTTCTAATAGTATTACACTTGAGTTGTAATCACGTTCTAATACTATTACACTTGAGTTGTAATGACATTACACTGACGTTCTAATACTATTGCACTTGCGTTCTAATGGTATTACATTTGCGTTATAGTACTATTACACTTGAGTTGTATTGGCATTAGACTCGCGTTCTAATGGCATTACATTTGCGTCCTAATACTATTACACTCGTGTTGTAATGACATTATATTCACGTTCTAATACTATTACACCTACGTTCTAATGGTGTTCAGGGCAGGTTCGATCTTTTTTTCTTTCGCCAGGTCACCCCTTTGCCCCTCCCTGTCAGCCACTCACCCCTCCCAGCCTCACTAGGATGTCTCCCCAGCCTCTACCCACCCTGTCAGCCGATTTGGAGCATCCCAGCCACCCAGTCCAGACTGAAATTACAGAAATACCCCACCCCTCCTGGCTATATGCATTAAGTACAGCACCCAGCCCCTCCAAACCACCCCAGGTCAGCTCAAGGTAACCCCATGGTTACTCCCCCCCCTCCCCAGCACTCCCCTGTGCTTTGTTGCCGCTCCAGAGCATCGTTTTTGCGGCGGAGGGCGCGTGAAATGGTCTGTTTTCACCTGTTTACAACCGAAAACGCGATATAGTGGACACCCTTTTTTCACGCCTCTCGCACGACGCGGCACAACACAACCAAACAGAGGCCCCTGACACCTACATGAAGAAGGATAAAAAGAAGGCATAAGAAGAGTTAAAAGACTTCAATTGCTAACTTGCGTCTTAATTCATAGGGAAAGTCAATGTATATTGGCAAGTACTGCCAGGGAGATTAAAGGTGCTCGACGCTTGCGTCTTGACTTTTGCTCTCTGTTACCTATGTTCAGCTGGAGGAGCGTTTAGTCCTCTCTTTTGGGTATTAGAATTGACCGCTCTTCGGCGAGTTGGAGGGTTGACTGGTCTATGTTGGACCGAGCTATTGATGTATCTGCGCTTCGGCACAGGGCGAACTAGCTTGCGAATGGATTGGACCTGGCAGTTGACTAACTTTTCGAGGTTACGTTTTGCCAATTCGTCGGACTGCGTCCTTATGTGACGTCAGGCCGCGATGAAGTGAAGGGTGTGGATTACTTGCTGATAGCTAAACCTGTTGTGCATTTAAACTATTCGGGGATCCGCCATGACTGTGCGTCCTTTTAGGAAGCCGGTTGTTGGTAGTCCTCACCGAGGGCCGTGATCTGCGTCCGTTGGACGTGGAGAGCAGTGCTCAAAATTTGTGAGACCGAGGGAACAAGGTTGTGGGTCTCCTAGTAGTCGGGGCTTCGCCAAAGTAACTCTTCGTTCTGAAGGGCCAAAAGCGCGTGTCTCGGGGAAAGGAACCAATAATCTCTTACGAAGCGTGAGCTTCCAGGAGTTAATAACGAACACCCTGCCCCTTCCAAAGCAGCTTCGGCCGTGAGTAAAAGGGCGCTTGAGTGGCTTGAGAGGTCTCCTCTCAGCCCGTTTAGTAGTTACCTGGTTGATCCTGCCAGTAGTCATATGCTTGTCTCAAAGATTAAGCCATGCATGTCTAAGTATAAACAAATTTGTACTGTGAAACTGCGAATGGCTCATTAAATCAGTTATAGTTTATTTGATGGTACATTGCTACATGGATAACTGTGGTAATTCTAGA